>VXBB01014220.1:14143-65956 GCA_013399915.1 Illadopsis cleaveri | reverse complement strand
GCGGCGGCAGCGCGGCCCCGCCCGCGGCGCGGGGAGCGGGACGGGCCCGGCGGCGGCGCGGGAAAGGCCGGAGCCTTCCTGGGAGACCCAGGGTATTTACAGAGCTTTAAAACACTTTGTATGTTTGAGCAGGACACCTGGCAGGTGCCGAGTTGGGGTTGATCATGAAGGATGTTCTCCTCATACGCAGAGTGAAAGTGAATCAATCACAACTCGACCACTGGTCTGGGCTGCCTTGAGCATGGGGAGACAATCCAATCTTCCAAATCTCAACACGTTTCCTAACCCTGCTATCAGAATAGGCAAAATGCTTCAGCAGTGGTGTGCACCTTGGCCACCTTGGTAATAAAGTAAAAAAAAAGAAATTATACTAAAGATTTTATGTTTGTACGATACTAAACTATCAATTCAGAAGCACCTTGAACACCATTAAAACACGTGAATAAGGTCTTTTAGCTTGGCTGGTTCACACTTTTCTCAATCCACACTTCAATTCCCTTTGCCAGCTCCACTGTTTTAACTCATCATTCTTTTCTGTCCATTTATAAAACCATCATGGCACTTCTGAATTTGAATTACTGGGAATAGCTTAATCCAAAAAGTTTTAAATAAAAAATTACTTTTTGTAAAAGCTCGAAAAGAAAATGTATACATACTTTTCCTTTAATAATATATTGCATTTCTATGCCTTTTGCATGGATTTTTAAAATTTGAATGTATCCGTTCCTAAAGTTAAAAAAAAAAAAATCTGAGATTTAAGTACATTTAATTTCTGCTATGTAAAATGTAAACTACCTCTAAATAGAGATTAAAAAAACCCAGCAAAACAACAAATCCTGTTGGAATTTTTGGGGTTTTTAAATTTATGCAATTTGCCTTGCATCCCTAACTGATGCAATTCTTCTTCAGTTCTAATAGCAAAGTATGACAGAGATTATGATTATGTTTGAGTGCTGTCAAACCATCACACGTGCTGTACATGATGCAAAGTCATATATAAACCCCACTCAGACTAGCAGTGAAAGTAGAGCAAATATGACACAGGCACCTTTGACTCTGTCTATACTGCCTTAGAGAAATAAAGTGATAGCTTCCCACGTAAAAATTATTTTCTTGCTATTTTATCACCTAAAGAGCTGTGTAAGAAAAATTTCAAGCCATTTTTGAGTAGTTGTTCTGGCAGTCTGCAATTCATCTGTCCCTTGCAGCCACACATGACATTAAGGAGGTCACACAAGGGAGAGTGGCACAAACCATGACAGCTCTTTCAGAGGGTTTTCCCTATATACACTGTCACAGGTTTTAACTGTAAATAAAAACCACATTATTTCAGACTGGGCATTTGCTCATCTCATTCACTGAAAACATTCCAAATTGAGTATCTAAAAATGAGAACTCAGACCAGGTTCCTTTCAGCCCATCAAGTGATTGTTCAGCTAGAATTAAAGCCAATGTGTGCTACAGAATGGGAAAAGAATTTGTCAGCTGAGAATGCAATGTTTGTAATACTGAGTATCCAAATTTGAAATATTTCTTTATATTAAACAATCTATAATCAATTAAATTTGAACAAAATTTCAAAGTAATTATGCAGCATAATTCATCAATTCCAATTGTCTCCATGTAAAAAGTACTCATTCAAAGCTCCAAGTATTTGACAACCAACTTATGTAACTGCCCTAAGTGTTCTGTTCATATTCTTACTCCCATTTCAAATGAATATACAAATGCATCTTTGCATTTTAAGAACATTTTCATTTTCTATACACCTCACGAAACTCTGAATATTGCACAGATAGTGGTTTAAAAGGATATACAATGCCTTGCATAAATTTTCACAAATCCTTTGAGAAAGAAGATGTCTGGAAATAAGCTGATTTTGTTCTTTTTTTTTTTTCCTTTCTTCTTTCCTCTTACAACTTCATAACATTTTTGTTGTTTTCTTTTTCCAGTTTGTTTACTCCAAAACATAGAATTGAAAATATTTTTATTGAGGGCATGGATGAGGGTATTGAGTCTCTCATTAGTAAATTTGCAGATGACGCTAAGCTGGGAGCGTGTGTCGATCTGAGACCTGGAATGGTTGGATGGATGGGCAGAGTCCAATAGGATAAAGTTTAATAAGTCCAAGTGCCAAGTCCTCCACTTTGGCCACAATAACCCCTGCAATGCCCAGGAGAAAAGGGACCTGGGGGTACTGGTGAGAGCAGCTCAACATGAGCCAGTAGTGTGCCCTGGTGGCCAAGAGGGCCAAGGGCACCCTGGCCTGGATCAGGAATGGTGTGGCCAGCAGGTGCGGGGAGGTCATTCTTCCCTGTACTGGGCACTGGTGAGGCCACACCTCGAGTGCTGTGTCCAGCTCTGGCCCCTCAGTTTAGGAAGGACATTGAGTACTGTGTCCAGCTCTGGCCCCTCAGTTTAGGAAGGACATTGAGATGCTTGAGCGCGTCCAGAGGAGGCAACAAGGCTGGTGAAGGGCTTGGAACACAAACCCTGTGAGGAATGACTGAGGGAGCTGGGGGTGTTCAGCCTGGAGAAAAGGTCTCAGGAGTGACCTTATCACTCTCTACAACTCCCTGAAAGGTGGCTGTGCTCAGGTGGGAGTTGGTCTCTCTCTCCGGGCAGCAACTGACAGAATGAGACGACACAGCCTCAAGCTGCACCAAGGGAAATACAGGTTGGATATTAGGAAAAAGTTTTTTAGTGAAAGATTGATAAAGTACTGGAATGGTCTGCGTGGGGAGGTGGTGGAGTCACCATCCCTGGAGGTGTTTAAAGAAAGACTGGATGTGGCACTCGGTGCCACGGTCTGGTTGAGGTGTTGAGGCTAGGTTGGACTCAATGATCTTGAAGGTCTCTTCCAACCTAGTGATTCCGTGACTCTGTGAAAATTATTTTTATTAAAAACAAAGCTTTTACAAAAATGTCAGTTTTATGAAAATGCAAAGAACAGTTATGTAAGTATGTGTTTATCTTGGCCAACTGATGCATGCGCTGGACTGTATTATCCCACTTACTGTTTGTTCTGTCAATAGATTAACATATATCAAAACACTTGAGGACTGTGTCAATTTATCTGTCAAAGAAAATAATTTAAGCATACTTCTCTGCCAAAACTGTTTCTTAAACTCTGGTTATCTGTGTCTCTCTGTTACTCTTTCTCAATGGGAATATGCTACATGCATCTATTAATGGCCAACAGAGCCAAGACTTGGCTACAGTGGGGCTGCAAGAGAGGAAGACAGCACTCTATGAGCACACCACCACCTGTGACAAATCCACCTGTAGCACCTCCTAAGGGTTTACTGAAGCTGCCAGATGCAATTGCCAAAATGGAAAACAGACTCCAATGCTGATAGGTCCAGTTTCTGTAAAAAAGAAGCATGTAGCAGGCATGCAGAAAGATAAAGGAAATCACAACAGGAACAGGAGAAAAATGTATTTGTGGAATAAAATGTATGCTTTTGCACTGGGAGGATCTCGCTGGATGGGAAGAAATCACACAAATATATTGCTGCACAGCATAGCAAAGGAATCCCAATACTCCTATAAATGTATGTGATTAGGCATGAACTTCATCAAAGTCCAGGAATGAACTCAAAGACAGAGAAGTAGCAGTTCCAATTCCAAGTAGCAGAATTTCAATTCTTAAATGCATTGTGCTTTACTCTTGAAGTGAAATAAATGAACATTCATGACATGTAAGACAAAGAAGGGAAATCCTTACAGAAATTACGAAAAAAGCCCCCATTAATGACTTCTGCGCAGGAACCTCTGCTTTAATGGAAAACCCTGTGTCACAAGAGACTAAAGAGATCCTGACTTTGCTGAGCTGCTTTAATCAAGTCTAAACTCTTGGAACTTTTCCATTCTTCACACAACACGCTGGCTCATCCATCTCTCCTTCTGCAGCAGAGATTAAGAGCCAAAGACACAAAGACCCCTGACTTTATGAAATTCTATACTGTGTTTTTGTTTGCTAATTGTTTTACCCTGGAGTAAAACTCAGCTATTAATATCACCGCTGATCAGTGCTGATTTTCAGGTTAGATGTCTATCTCATATCCATTCTTTAATTTAGAAGACCTGTAAAGATAAAATTTTGCCTATTTTAACAGTAGTTAGCTGTTTGAGAATGGAACTGCATTCTGAATTGAAAACTAGAAACCAGATTATGTTGTTCTGTTGTTGTGTGGGGGCACAGGCCCATCTATTTTGAAATATGGACACTTCCTATAAATTCGTGAGGTAGCAGTCTGTGTTATTATTTTTAACATTTCTCTGATATTTGGATCCTGCCTAGTATCAGGATAGACCCCAAAAGCCACTCTTAGCAAATCCAGCCCTCCAATCCACACCAGACCTCCCCTCCTCAAAAAAATCCCTAAGACCCCAAACAAAAAATAAAAACACTAGAAAGAGAAGCCACATAACTTGCCTATACAAACTCCCTTTACTCACATATTACTGGAAGGTGTTGCACAGGCCAACTTTATCTTCTCATTATTCACACTTGCAGATGTTATATCCTGTGCACCATGTCACACCACTTTTTTTTTTACCTTGACCTACTTTTCTATCTTTAGATTTTGGCCAAGGTTGTACCAAAAATATGCATTTAAAATTCAAGTATATATACAAATAATAATAAAATAACAAACCCATGTAAATGTCACGCCATGACAGAATGGAATAACTCATCCGGAATATACATGAACTACTCAGGAGGAAGCCAGAGAAATTACTTTGGTTGTCACAGAAATCATTGTTTGTTTTGTGTTTCAAAAAGTTATATATCTTTCCTCTTAGATTCTACAGTAAATTCGCATTGCTATACAAAGCATAATGCCTTATGTTACCCAGTACGGAAAGAAGAGACCGAATTGTAGATACTTCCCCTTCTTTCATTAAGTACTTTAAAGGTCTGTGGATGAAAGACGCGCTGCATCTTGTCAGGTCTGAGCATTACTGCAGATCACTTGATTCTTAAAGGGGAGTTTCCTTACTAATTTTGTCTGTGTTCCCTGCTTTTCCCAGGCTTGTTTCTGTATCCTGCAGCCGCAGTGTCCCAGCGAGGCTGAGCTGACCCCGGGAGCTCCAGCTGAGCTCTCAGGCAGCTGCTGCAGTGACCCTCAGGGGCACTGCCTGTGGCTGCTCCAAGGGAAGAGCTGCAGGAACTGGGGCTGCCTGCCCTTGGAGCCTTCTGCTGCTCACAGCACAGACATCAGCCTCTCTCCCTGCTGCTGGACACACTGGAGTTTGCCACCAAAGCACGGGATATCTTGGATCTTATAAGAAATCAGAGGGACCAGGTAAGAGATTTTTACCTGTAAGTCTTGAATTCAAGTCACACAGTAGGTTTACTTTGGCTATTCTATGATTCTCTCAGCTTTTTCTCCCTGTGTATGAGGAACGACCAAAAATAAAAGATTAAAAGTGGGGAACTGTGGGAACCCTAAAAACCCCCTCAGGGAAACTTCAAGGCTGTGCCCTGGGAAGATTTACCTTAGAGCTCCCGGCCTAGGCTGAAAGAGAAGACTTCCTTCATGGTGCCTTGCAGAACTACTGCCAATCTATCTTGGATTGCTTCCCTCACTGGTCACTTAACCCTGCCCTCCCCAATTCTTCATCCCTCAGACCCCTCTATAGGCCTTACCTTTGTACCACCCCTGTCCCCTCAGACCATTGGCCACTGACCCCTTACTTAACCCCTGAGCAGCACACGGTCTGTGTCTTCTGCCCATGATCCCTTCAGAATGCTGAAATAAACCTTGCTGGAAAATATCATACAGGAGGCCCTTCCTGTCTTTCCTCTGCTGAGGCGTGTGTGTGTGCATGGACTTGAAATGGCTGTTCCTGTGGCCTGCTCTGAGCAGCTTCTGAAGGAGACGCTTCAAGAAGGTAGCAGCATTTCATAATGCTCAATGCTACAGGGAACAAAATCACAACCCCTTAAAGCAAACTAAGTAGTTTGGCTCCATAAAGTTTCTAAAATCAGTATAGTGATTTACATCTTCTTTTTGGCGAAACTGTTAACTAGACTTCATAGAACTGCCACAGCATTTGCAACAGTAATTATGCTAAAATAATGATGGACTCAAACACTTTAAAAATCTTGATCATACAAGATTTTCTATGGAAAATTATATTAAGCAAGATGGATGAATTTTGATATTTCCCATAAACACTTTGCAACACAAAGAATATTTCAAAAGCATTTCAGCAAGGAACACAAATCAGTAACAAGAAAAAAAAATGAGTCACCTAACAACACAGTACCAGCCATCTTTCAAGTTATCAGACTGATCATTACAAACTTTTTAAACACTGTCAAATTCCCAAGGCTTCTCTGCACGCTCTTACACTAAATGATGAACCAGCACTCCTCTCCCCAGCCACCAGCTTAGAATGCAATAGTGCTGCAGATTCCACATCCCCCAGGTTAATTTGGGTGGGTTCTGCCCCTGCCATCAATTAGGTTTCTCTATACCCAAGCCCTGTATGTAACCCCCATTCATTAAGGTAAACGCTAACATTTTAAACAGCCAGGCCTCCCAGTAAACACACAGCTTATCTCAGCTTTGTTGTAATTTATTTCTGAGTTATTCTCAAGCAATGTTACAAAACATTTTAATGTCTTGATAAGAAAATAAAATTTAAATAAAAATACATTCAACAATACATCATCATAATAACATTAAAACTTTTACAATCCTAACAGAACTAATTACTGAATAACATCACTTTTCTAGACTAATCAAAATGAAGGCAATTTTTATTATTAATCATCCTACTTGTACCTAATTAAATTCTAGAACATCTACTGCACTGTAAAACATTACAAAATGAGAAATCAAATCTTAATGGTCAAAATATTCAATGGCCTTCTGGGTTTTTTTTTTTTCCTCAGCATTCCAGTACCAAAGCAAACCAAAAAAGTGCATATTATAAAACCCCAACATTGCAAGACTATACTATTAATTTTTTCATAAATTTGACTTTGAAAACAACAGAAAATGGCTCCAAGGAAGAGGGTTTGCCACAGGGTGAATTCATATAAAACAAAACCTAATCTTGACACTCAACCACATTCAACTTTGTTTAATGGCAGCTTTTGATTAATGGCAATTAATATTTACCTTGGCAAAACACATTTATTGGCATTGCTGTATTCTCCCTCAGTTATAACTGTTGGCAAATAAAAGTCCTGTTGAATACATCAAATGTGTAAAAAAGGAAAAGGCAAAACCAGCTGAGGTGATTAAATGATTGTGATGTTGCAGATCCTACTACTCAATCCCAGATATTCTAAAATACCTTGGTATTAAACCAAAGTCATTTTAACAAGTTACGTTCATTCCAGAGAAATTTCAATCCTGTCTTGCCACCTTGCTTCCTTTATAGAAAGCCTTCTTACAACAGTATAATAAATGTGTGGTAATTTCAACATCTTACTGTTTCAAGCATTGTGGATTTCTACTCTAAAGGTACATTCCTAATTAATTTGGCCAAATTGTGATTGGAAAAATAAAATAAAACAAAAACTAAAAAAACCACCCATCAAAATAACAAAAGACCCCACAGAAAATGCTTTAAAAATAAAAGTACCACATACAACTTTTATTAAAAATAATATTCCAACAAGTACCATTATATTTAATACTGATGAAGCAAAGTTGCCACAGTAATACCTTTGCTTCTTCCTGGTTATATACATATACTTTATCTCAGCAGAAAACTAACTTCTCAGACAAAGTGAGCAAAAATTAATCTTACTGAAGTCAGGAATGCCAGTTTAAAATTGTGTTAAGTGGCAAATACGAATCCACGTAACTAAAGATACAAAAATATTCACTGAAGCATTGCTTAAAGACAAAACAATGTTGATCATTCAACTGATCATAACAAGCAGATACTACAAAGTATCTAAAAATAATCTGGGATAGTCCAGATATCTAAAGTGCTTTGAGTGATTATAATAGAGATTATTTATTAGATTTGTAGTCAAAAGTTGAGCTGGACGTAGTTATTACTTTTTATAAAAACAAGAAATTAAATCATACATGGGATGATGTTAATTGATCAGTACTTAACCACAATCTGTTCACACTTAAATTTTTCTATCTGTAGGCAAACCTACTTATCAAGAATGTTACTACCCTGCATTTCTTTTTAGATTAAGAAAAAATATGTACCTTAAAAAATGCTAAAGAAAATAGATAGTGGTCTAATGTCATTCCATATATTATTCACTCCAAATGTAAACAAGAGGTACAACGTAAATTCCCTGATTTCTTCTTTAGTACTTAATAACACAACTAACTCTGGTATCTGCTGTCCAGATTATTTGCAGCATACTGCATGGTTCTATAGAACTTCAACTGTAGATAAATCAAGTCCTGACAACACCTAAAACAAGGAAAAAATAAGTCAGATGTATCAAGAGTGAAGCTTCAGATCTTTTCCACATCGTAAGGTCTTGGGATTTCTATTTCGAGATCTGTATCAGCAGGGCAGGCACTCATGGTAAACTCATGCAAGTTTGCAGTGTATGTACTGAGATGTAATCCAACCAACAAATGCAGTGTGGATTTTCTTCCATGAAACAGCTTATTTGTTTAGAAAGTTCTTTCCAATAAGACAACAATGGCAAAACAACATTTAGATTTATTCACATCTCTTACTTCAAGAACCTGGAACTTCAAGTTCTTCAGCAAAATGAGAATAAACCTTAAAAACCAGATTTCCAAGAAGGTATTTTTCTATTAAATATTAAATAGATTGTCAACACAACTAGCATTTATGTTCATTCTTAAATACTTTGCAAAAATGCATATAATGAATTAAAAAAAAGAAAAAAACCAAAAAACCAAAACACTCTAGAACACTTCCAGTTTCTTTTTTCATCCAAGTGGGCCAGTTTGTTTTGGTTAGGAAACTTTTCCAACAATCGGATTTTCTCTGCAAAAAACCAAAATATTATATGTAAATACTTTTAAGATTAACATTTGCATTCTAGTTCTCATCATGCAATTTTAATTTATCAAGCAAAAACTCCCATTTCTGCCACTGATTAGTGATTTGCAAAAACCTCATTTACTTTCACACGGGACTTCTAAATCACAGTCAATTTTTCTGAAAAACTTGGGTCAAACACTAACTTAGGCAAACCAAATCAGGGTTTGAGCTTTTCTTTTTTTTCCTGCTGAATCAATCCTTATTGATGCAAAGAAGAAATCTAAAAACTTGCTAGTGGTGTTCCAGAGGCATAAGCCAGGACTGAAGAGAATTAAAGAATGTGCTCCAAAGAACAGAGTTTTTTTACCTTCGCAAGAAATAGAATTTATCATCGAGTATGGCAAGTGAAATACAAACAGTAAATATACTACCTGAAAGATATGTTTCTGCAGTAACATTTTGACAGTTTCATATAACTTGATACTTCAATTACTTAATCAAAATTTTGAAAAAAAAATAAAGTAGAAGGTAGGCATACTGTTATGGATAAATTTTGTGTGCACTTCAAATGATAAGCTGCAAGGGAACAAAGGAGTCACTGCACTCACTTACAGGAATCTCAACAGGAACAGATGAATCCACATCAGAAGAACACAGATCTTCAACAACTGGCAAAAAGCTGCAGTACTACAAATTATATACCTTATTCTCTCCATGTCTGTGTTGTCTAACTCTACCTTCATTATCTCTACCCCTCTCTAGTCTGGCCTTGTCCCATGATTTATTTTTTTCAAAATACAGATTTATCAATGGCAGAGTTACATAAGATACTTACTCACTGCCATATTTGGCACTAGATGATCTCTTCTTCTGGTATTTTTCATGTGATTCACTCAACTTTTCTAGTATATCTATTATCTGCTGAAGTGTATGAAAAGTGGCTACAGAATCTTCAATGGTGAAGTTAGAATAATCATCTGGTTCTTTCCGAGGACCTTGGTAGACTGCTATACTTCCACAAGCCTCTACAAAAACAACCACAGTCATCCCATTTAGAATTTCAACAATTAAAAAACAAATCCAACTCCTATGCAAATGGTAACTTCAAAATTCTGAAATGTAAAGTTACTCTGGCTTATACATAAAATGGATTAAGATAAAAGCAGGAGGCAGTATCAATTAAATGTATTTACAATTCTATAGCTTATTCTCTGCTAGCTGTGTTCAGCATCTTGAGCATCCAGCTCTCTCTTCACATTAAGAGAAGTTCAGTGCTTTCTTGCAGCAAAACCATGTCTAATAGAATTCATCACATAGTCAAGAAAGGGACAGCAAAGGCAGAAAAGCAATCAGCTACAGTTGCAGTCTCTCTGTTTAAACTATTAAAAATATTATATATAAGGAAATTCAATTAGAACAATGCTTGATATTTATTGTAAAAAATGCCTGAAGAACATCAGACATCAGGGCACTGAGAAGATAAAAATTCAATCACTTTCTCTATTTTCTATTATTTTCAGGTGAATCATTAAATTCAGTTAATTGTTCAAAATTATGTTCTTGGCCTATAGAATTAGAACTGAGTATCAGTGTAATTCTTGTTAATTATCATTTGAGTACCTTCCAACTTTTGTAGTTTAGACCTGTTGATAGTGAAAAGTGAGTAAATTCTTTCTGTCTCTCTGTCTCCATCAATCTCAATTTGAGTATCAGCAGGAACATCTCTAAAAGGTGAACAAAGAGACAGGTAATCAATATCAGTAATTCTTGAAAGCAAGTTGAAACTGATTCTTTTTCAATATACATAGCCTTTTAATATGCTTATCACTCATAGACAGCTTCACAAAACTTAGTATGTAGTTTATATAACCTACCCAGTTAAGGATAAATTTATTTTTAAAAGAAATCACAGCATTTGTTTTCAGAAATCAGCAGCTTCTAAAAAAGAATTAAAGCGTTTTAAAATGTTATTAATTTTTCCGACATACCAACAAAACCCAGATGATTTGTCAGAATCTACATCCAAGATTATTTAGCTGACTTTTTTAGGGCACTCCATTTACATTAAAATATGTAAAGCTCAAATTTAAAAGTGGTTGTATGAAACAAGACAAAGTCATTAAGGAGAGAAGACTTCCAGGCTGAAGTTTCTGCAGCAAGTATTTTAATTATTTCATACAAATGATCTAGGTGTGTCGTATTTCTGCATTCAACCTGGGATCTGAATTAAATCTATTACTCTGCATGAAAAGATCTCAGCCAGTGGATATTTGTGATTCCCGTGCCGAGCTGGTTACCTCCACGGTGGCACACAAAGTAGTAAGAGAACTCCAGTACTTTGTGCCGTATCACTGGCACGTTTTTGTGCCAGCACTTGCTGAATTAGACAGGGAAAGCCTTGTTTCCCTGTTTTCAGGCTGCAGAGTGACTCCCCCACTCTCTGGAGCCCCGGCCGTGTCCAGCGGGGCGGGCACTTACGCGGTGCAGCGCGCGCAGCCCTCGGTGCTCTCTGCCGTGGCCTTGCAGCACAGCCAGCTCCCGTTCAGGAAAGCTGAGGGGTGGTAAAAGCTCAGCCTCTTCTGGTTGCACCTTGTCACCCGGCAAAGAGCCTCTATCCACTCACTGGCTTCTACACAGTTATTGGCTTGGATATAGAGAGGCTTTTCTCCATGAAGTACTTGAAACATCTGTAGAAGAAACACATTATTCTGCTGGGTAAAAAAAATCCAGTTACTGAGCAACTTCATATATGTCGAAATAGATTTCAGTGCTCAGGCAACTCCACAGACTCAAATTAAGACAGAAAGTGAGACAAGGGGGAACAGCAGACTTTTCAGCTCTTTCAACTACACAAAGGAGAAAAGCCCCATAAGAACAGCTCCCTGTGTTCTGTCTACACCACTTCCTCATCTAAGAAAGAACCCTTATAAATTAGAACAGGATGCATCTTCTATCCTCTTCATCCACATATCTTTAAGTGTGACCCTGGATTTCATGAAGCATGACCTTCATGCTTCATATCCTGACAGCAGCAGAAGATTCCAGAAGTCTCTCCTTTAGCCATCACTGGCCTTAGTGACAGCTGTTCTTTTATCACTGCCTCAGATGGTTGGATTGACGTAAGAACAGAAATAACCAATGTGTTCCAGGGCCAGAATGAGGCCATGAGCACAGACAACAGTCTCGGCTGATGAAGGGATTGTAGGAAGTTCTCATGAAAAGGAATAAATACAAGTTTGGTAATACATTTCCAGTAGTACGCAGCATAATTTCAAGTTCTTTGTAATACGGTCATGTAGTTTTAACCTTCATTCCAGAAATCCGGCAAGAGGGGGCAAAGTCAAAATCAGTGAGAAAATTTGGCGCAGATAGCCAAATTTCCAGGTTAATTTCCATGTTCAGAATACTTGGAGATACTGCACACAGCTTGTTATTCCTGAGCCATAAAGGACTTTTTGCTGAAGTGTTTAGTAATGGGGTTTCATTAACTCTGTAAGCTAATTACAATCTTTTATTTAAAGAACATATCAAGAATTACGTATGAACTATCTTTTGACCCACATTTTTCTTGTTGAAGGAGCTCTCATCAAGTTTCTCCACTGCAAGGATGTTTTTGATTGGAATAGTGAAAATTGGTTCTTTATCTGTAAAAAATTGTAAACAGAGGAGTGAAGCAATCTTTAAGAACTGTTTTATAATCTCAGGGCACTGACATTGCAGTTCATGCTCTAAAAATATGCATTTTTATTATTGAAAAAATAGGCATGAATCAGACAGAAGCCTCTATTAATCAAGGCAAAAGTAACTAAAATACATCATAGGTAATTTAGGAAAAGAAAAAAAATTACACACTTTTAAAGGCACAAAAAAGCTACTTAGACAATATTGAAAAATAAAAATAATTGTAAAAAAAATTGTTTACCTTGCTGTTTGTGGTATGTGAATTCTCTACTTGTTAGACAGAACCATCGCTTCTTAAAATTCTTTTTACCGATCCGAGTCCTTCCCTGAGCTCTTTTGTACATTTCTCTGTAAAGATAAAATCAAATGAAATGCAACCATTAGTCTTCAAAACCATTTATTGAGACAAGACATTATTGTTCATCATGCAGCCATGTAAAAATCTACTTCATTGTACATTAAAAAAACCCTACTACTTGTTCACAACAGATCAAGTTTACCTCCCAATATTGTGATTGTGAACAGGGTTCCAAAAACAGGAAAGGAGTTTGAGAAACACAGAGTCCAGATCAGTGCTTGTAACAGTAAATTTGGTTAATAGTAAAGAGGATACGTAACTTAGTCAGATGAAGAATTCCAAATTTTCACAAAAGGGAATAAAGCGTCTCTAAGTACAAGACTCTCTCTTTCCTGCCACTTTCTCCATGTGATTGTACTTGGCCTTATCTAGATCAGAAACTAAGTATCAATGAAATGACACTGGACATGCCTCAATAGCAAGGGCAGACAAAGTGCATTTAGTACATTTTAAGTGTACTCATGGCTAACTCTTTCTTTTGTTCTGAAAAACAGCCATCAATTTATTACTATAACCAAGTGCTGATCCACTACAATTTCCTCCTTCATTTCTGTTCAGTATCTTAGTATGAGACATGTTTCTTCCTTGTTTGAAATTTGGATGCCTGTTTCACAGAAGAATCTGTTCTTCTTATAAACCTGCTTCTCAAATAAATAGAAATATTTTTGTCTCCAAGAATGTTGTTCAAATCATCACCTATTCTTGATCAACATCAAGCAAAAGACAGTTCATTTCTTAGGAAGAGTGACTTTCACCTCAATCTATATAACAGCATTCTATCACTAAATGTAAAATATTTCAATTACAGGGTAGTTTTCTACCTAACTTTAAAGGCAGAACATTTAGCTGGCTGGGCTTATACAAGAGGTAGAATAATTCTAAGTTAATAATGTTCTTTAAAAATACACTTTCACAATCCTCAAAAACCATCACAGAGCACACACTGAACTGTGACAGTAATGCAGTCTTCAGTAGGTTTCCAGCTGCTTTTAATTATTTTTTAAGTATTTAAAAGATGAGTTATGAAAGTTTGCAGCTGTTCTTTTAAACTAATTCTACCCACTAAGAATTGTCCAAATTAAAAATATAGTAATTTCTACAGTATAGCAGACATTTTAATAAGCATTAATCTGAATCTGGCATTAATGAAAAAAGACTGAAGTCAATTCTGTTATGGACAACATAAATTCAAGATGTATTTACCCTTCTTTTAGATGTACTGGCTCGCTCACACCACTGGGCTCTTTACTCTCGGTAGAGGAAACATCATCCAGGAACTTAAGGGAAAAAACCAAAGGGAACATAAATATACAAAATTCAGAAACACAAAAACCCCAAAAGCTATTTTGAAAACATAAATGTACAGTTTCTCCTTGAAGAGAACAGTTATTTTATGCAACAGATGAAAACATATAGCAGGGCCTTGGAACAATGTACCAAGGGATGCCCAGATGTCACACAAGCTTTCTTTAATGAGTTCCTAAACAGCAGAGTCGACAAAATCTCTTTCAAAAAATGTTCTTTATTTTTAAACTAAACTAGCTTAGTTCACTATGTGTAACTCTTGTGTATTTGACTGTATTGGTTTTGCTCTGTTGTTTTTTGGTTTGGGGTTTTTTTAATGTCTGAAACAGACAACTTTTCTTTTTCACTCTAGTAGAAAATTTAACACTAACACAACCTTTTAATAATGAAGATTGATCAGATACACCAACAATAAAAAAAAACAGCAGAAAGGTACCTTTTTAACAGATTCAGTAAATTTTTCTTCTTGAAATGTTTTGAAAAACTCACACATAAATGTCTCCTTGAAACTTGACTGAAAGGAAAAATATATTGATATAAATAAACTTTCATATGAACTTGCAATAAACAGAATATTTGAAATCAGAAAGAATTTTAATAGCCTTACAAGCTTGCTTTTGGTCAAACTTCCCCAGCTCCCCAAAGTCTGGATGGCTTTTGATATAAGAGTTAATGTTCTAGAAGTCTGTGCATCCTAAAACAATGAAACAAAATTCAGAAGTCATATTTTTTCACAGGTCCAGGTAAAACTGATTAAAAAAAATTAATATGTCAAAAAAGTTATAATATTACACAATGTAGTAAATCTGGTACATCTTCATTCCTTTTCTTTGCCCCAAAAGAAAAAAAAATGCATACGAAATATGATATGGTTTATTAGCTACTGCATAGTGTTTAATATTTTAGTCACTATCACTAGAATTTAGTATTAGTACTGGGGAAATATTTTTACCTATAAAACATCTGAAACACTTGAATTCTGTAATTACTACACATCTAACAAACTTCTAAACAATAAACATAATTAATTACTGCTGGACAAATGGTACAAGTTTTCATAAGAAAAAGTGAAATTTCAAACTTTAACGCTTTGAGTTGATTTGTTTGCTACCTCACTGATTGCATTTTAACAAGGAATTATAAACACGGCCTCCAAAAGTGGCCTCGCTGTTCCCTTTTAGATGTTTAACCCTCAAGTGTTAAAATCCTGTATTTTTTTTTTACTCAAAAAACTGGATAATGTCAAAGAAATGAATTTGAGGAAGTGCATCTTTTTCTTTTGAAGGCATGACACACCTAAGTAGATTAAATAAGGCAATAATGACAACAACCTCTGGAGCCGCAGATTTCATACATTTTCTGTATTTAATGTGAAAAATAATACAGGGGTTTTAAATCTTGATATTCCTGTCTTTGAAATTATTTTGTAATGTGTATCTACTTGACAAATGAAAATGGAAAATATGTCAACCCATTGTTATTAGTGGAGTCCAGGATAAATACACCAACCAATTACTGGATAATGCTACAACCTCTGCTTGAGACCCAAATGGCAATAAATGTCTGGATGTTTAACTTCCTGGGTGGGAAGAGGCAGTTTAGGCCTATACCTTAAGGGACCCTCAGTCAGGTTGCTATTTCACCCAAGAAGCACATTGCCAGAGAAGGCATAGCATCTTTAATATTGAAAGCTCTTCCACATCATTTGAGAATAGCTCATAAAGACTGAAGGATCTGATGCTTAAAGAATTGCAAATATCTTACTACCTTTGGAAACTGAACCTAGAGACATTTAGTCATCTTATTTCCCAGTTACTGACAGAACTAATGCCTTCCCACACCAACAGACCTGACGGTATGAATAAAACAGAACAAAGCTTCACAAGACTTACTGGATGGTGAGGTCGTAAATGAAAAGTATGAGGTGAGACTACGGCTACAGCAAAGAAACGGAGAAACACAAAGCTGCTCACTGCAGAATACTGTACATGAGGGTCATCTGCAGAGAAAAACCATGAAATGTAACATGCACTGAACTTAACAACTTAACAGGAAATCATGAAGACAGTTAACATAAAAATCCTTAAGAAGATAACATCAGAGGAAACATTTATATTTTAAAATAGAATAGAAAAATCAATGAAGTGCATGAAATGAGAAAGGTGGTCATGGTAAGAAATGTTCTCCTTACAGTGGAGTGTTTATTGCTTATTTATCTGAAAAGAAGTTCTGTTCCCATACAACTGGCTTATCAGCTCCCCTGGGAGGAACCATGAGATTCTGTAAGCATTTACATACACAGTTGATTAGGTCTGGCTGGATGCTGCATCCAGAGAGAAAACACTGCAGCAGCTGCCCTTAAACTCTGGGACTATTGATTTATTCACCTGAAAAGCTATTCACTGATAACTCAAATACATTAATACTGCATGACAAATACAGTCAACACATAGGAACAAGCATGATTGCAATTCTGAGTTGCATCATAAACCCATGCTGTTATATAATTTTGATGATGTAAATGAGAGTTTTCTCATTGAATACTTTGGGTATATTTACTTTTATACTGGGAAATACAGTAAAATCACATTCTTCCTTTAATGACCACTTCAATCTGATCTGGTAAGTCAGCTTTTCTGAAAGGATTGTCTAAACTAGAGCAATTTATGGCTCCGTTTCAGTGATAAACATGAATCAGAGAAATGTTCTACATTAGGAGGAGCATATTCTTCACCTTTAGCTTCATTTCAGATTTTAATTGACTGAAGTATGAGCATTTCAGACACACTACATTACTCCTATATTAAAACCATTCTGAAAGAATAAAGCTATTCTAATATTGGTCATATTTACAAACCCATTAAACTATTATGCACCCTCCTCAAAACTACCCATAACTAGTTTAGCTATAGTAGTACTAAAGTTAACTTCACAGAAGTTATGAATGTGCTGCTCATCCTTAACAGTGACAGTTCATGTAAAGATGCAAATGCCAAATTGATTTTCAAGTTCACATCTTGCTTCTTTAGAAGGAATAAACAGAACAGCTCTTACATATTTTAAGTATCTTTCAAATAAATCACTTCCTGTATTGCTTGTGCTTTTCTTCTGTTATCTTGTACTTTTTTTGATGACTTCTCACTTGCTGCTGTCTTGCAGTTTCTGACTTACTATATTTTTGTATCAGAAAACAAAAAATGCCTCTTGGTTGACCACAAAGTTTCACTATAACTTACAGCCTGACCGAAAAACAAATTCCTGACCGTCAAAGTTCAGGGCACAGCTTTGGACAAGACAAGAATTTTAACAATCCCCATAAGGTAACTGCAGAAGTTTTGAGTCTGAAGACCACTTTCAGAAGTTTTTAGAGAACACTTACTTGGAAATCTTTTGGCAGCCAGATGCCTCAAAGAATAAAACACATCACACATTAGGGTAGGACAACTTATACTCGACCGCACTATTTCACGGAACACTTTGTCCACGTAATAGCGGAGATTTTCCTGCAATTGTGAAAAAAGGGTTTTTTCAGACCACGAACATGCTCATTTCTCCTTCTTTTTTCTCTCAGCAAAAACATAACACTGTCTGACTATTCAATACTGAATTTTAGTACAGTGCTTATTTTAAAAGCCTCATAATGTTTATATGGCATTACTACTGTTATAAGGGAGTTTAAAGATATTTATTTAAAGTATATAACACTGTCTAGGAATACAAACTACCTATCAATACCTGGTTTCGTAATTTGATAACAAGGAAGGAGCATTTCCCGTTTATATCAAGTGAACAACACTTTATTGCAGCAACTATTGCCTTAAACATCAGCATATTCTGGTAAGAGGGAAACAGCCAGCAAAACTTCAAAGAAAAATGCCAGAACAATTCTAATTAGATACATCATAATCTAGATGCTGAGTACAGGACATCAGGAATCAAAACACCCAAAAAACTGGTAAGAATGACTGTCATCTTTAGCATCTCCTCTCTGTCCCATTTTCCACTGGACTCTTCCATTGCTCTGTTCATAAAGAGGGGTAAGAAAATACAGCTTTTTCTTTGTTTACTCAGAAAACATATATTGCTACTATGAGTTACTCATTTTCCATTACAAAGAGCTGCTTTTAAAAATGCTTTTCTTTCAGCTTTTGAGACCAGTTGGGAAACTCACCATATTAATTTCCACGTTATCCCCTTCTTTTAATTTGATGGGATCTATTTCACAGGGTTTAGGAGACTCACATATCTGAAAAAAACAAAGAAAACTATAGGAGTTCAATTTTTCAGACAGAAAGTATGGAAATGCAACCATTTAAAACCAGATTCTTAGACTTAGGAATAAAATTCTAAATAGGTCCTAATCATCCGTAACACCATGCAATGATCATCCATACTTTTGTTTGTGCCTTTTCAAATGGATTGATTACATAAAGCATCACATGGGCAAATTCTGCACTGTGCTGGAGGCTGGAACAACTTTCATTGACTGTTTATTTTGAAGCATCTGGAACGTAAATAGCAAAAGACAACTCCTCCCACTAAACTTAACCAATTATTGCTCAATTAATTTTTCCTCTAGGATTCCCCTACCTGAGTGATTCCTACCACAGAGCTGAAACAAGAATGCCTGTTCAACAGACAAGGATACCACTGGGGGCTGAGAGACCCCAAAGAAGTTTCAGTAGGATAACTTACCTCATCAATAACAGGTTTCAAAGTAACCTTCAGGTAGTGCTTCCCCACTATTTTCATCATTTCATCTACACACCGAGTTGCTAATGAGTTGCCTCTGAAGATTGTGTTTGCTTCTCTGTAAGAAAAGAAATTATTTTATTTGAACAGGGGAAAAAAACAGTAAGCTCAGTTACAAATTTCAATTTATACTCTATCTTGCTATTAAATAACTATTCAAAAAAACATTCATGATATATTTCAATCAGGAATTCCAGAACATATACAGCAAGCTTGCAATGGCACTCAGTAACAAAGAGTATGAACAAGAATATTATTACAGCAATTACCAAACCCAGGAACATAAATAAAACCATAACAAAAAGCTTAAGAAATTTTATACAATTAAGATTATAGTGCAGTACGGACCATGAGAAAGAACAACCAGAAAAAATTCTAAAATAATGAAAATTGTACCTCAACAATTCCTCCTCCAGTAGTCATGGTGAAAAAAATCTGGAGCTACAGCACACTGCTACACTACACCAATAAACCCAGACACTTAAACCAAAACATATTTAATCCAAGGTCACAATTTTATTCATTATAACTGTTGAAGAAAACTGACAGCCAGCTGTGCAAAGTGTATCCTTCTAATCTGAGAGATTTACTTTAAGCTCCCTTTGTTGCAGTTCAATTGCAATGGAATGTGTGTACTAAAATGCAGTTTAGACAATTATTTTCTATGAGTCACCTCTTTCTACACAGTTAAGCTGTCTCACATTATTTAAATCAAGACTAAATGCTTTGAAATGAACTGTCCTGTGGTGACAAAATCCCTCCCACAGCTCCACTGGACATGACCCAGCACTGCAGTAGTTGCTACTCACATCTGCTTTATCTCTCTCCTAACCACAGAGCTGCAAATTCACAGACCATATGCTGCTGCTTGGAAAAACTCCCATACTTCCTACTTGCAAGGCATGCAGGCCACATTCCTAATTACATGGCATCTTTGCAGAAAAAGAGTAGCCCTCATGTAAGCCACGTGTTAAAGAAAACAGGGTAAGATTTTCAGCAATTTAAAGATGTTCCATCTATTAAGTTCTATCTAAGTTTTTAAGTTCTGATCCAATGTGCAGTAAAATTTCAAGAGTGGCCAAATAAAGACATTTAAAATAAAAACTATGTACTCTAAGCCAAAGTTTTACCAACTGTCCAGCATCCTTAACTCTGACTCCCAGCTTCAAAGTGGTTTAAGTGAATGTTTTTAGAAACTAGCATTAAAAGATAAATATATTTAGTCTTAGTTTAAAGTGAGAGAAAGAAACCAAAGGGCTTACTGATCAGTGTTGTACCATGAAGCCCTGTGAAACTCTAACATTAGTTTTAGAAAGTAAGACATCAATAAACATGAAACACATACTGGGTGTCCTTCAGATCGAGTTCTGCCACTGCTGCAACAAAGGGAACCAGTTTATGGTGGTGCAGCAAGAGCCGAACCAGAGGCAGCACAGCATCGTACTTGTCTCGACACACTTCACTCAGAATGTAGGCAGCAGATGCAGAAATAGGCTGTGAGAAAGCAGAATACAAAATCTGAGTACAGTAGTTAAATGTTCTCTGTATTTGAAAAAGTACAGATCAAGTCTAATGAGATTATAGGCACAGTTTGTTAACAGAAAGGTTCAATATTTGCTGTGTAACATGGCAATTAAAAGCTTCCATTCCAGAGATACTTAATTGAAAATTAATATTATCTACTCTATAAATACATCTAAGAATGGAATTCAGTAGCTACTCATCCTACTCATTCTCCCTAAAGGGCTAAACTATGGCTTTGCCACAAACCCAGCTTAGAGGCAAAAAGCAATTGTTTTACTAGAATGTCATCTATCTTTACAGGACTTTTAAAACTATAATCAGGGAACATTAAAATAAAGTTATTACTCTTCTAAACTGTTTGTTGCCACTGTACAGTTGGGAATTTCAATACAAAAACTAACTTACTTCAATAGAAAAGACAGCTACTGACTGCTGCTACCTATATACTCAGCTATTTCTGAATTCCAGCAAAGCAGTATTTGAATAAGGGCCAGCAAAATCTTTAGTCACATCTGCTTCATCTTTCTTCTTCTCTATCAGTACTTCACTAATACTGAATTGATGAAAAGACCTAAGAATATAAATTCTGGTTACTACAATCTGATTCCCATCCCAATGTTATGTTAAACCCTCTACCACACTTCCCTCTTTGTCACCATGTCCTGCTGAGAAATCCAGTCATGCTGATTAACATCCTGGGGAAGGCAGAAGCAATTCAGAAGTAAAATTTGGAATCAATTCTGAAGTAGATCCTTTTTGTTAATTATCTGCCTTTCAGTGCCAATAATGAATCAGTGTCCCTGGAAAACCTCTACATCCAAGTAGCCAATAGAGGCCAGTGGAAAAATACAGTGTTGAAAAGAGCAACCAATGAGAAGAAAGTATTTTATCTCCTCCAGGCACATAGCACAGGTTATTTCCTGTCTCCACTGGTCCTTCTAAAATAAGAAGAAAATCCTGGTACTTTGGAACAGAATTAAAAGCTCTAGAAGCTGTTCATCTGGGTGTGACAGAACTAATTACCACAGAGAAACAAAACCAATTATCTAGATATGAGTAATTCATATTGTCTCACAACTGCAAAATCCATTTTCAGTTTTCACTTTAATGAAATTTTCAACAAAAGTACCTGAACATCTGAAGATTTTAGCAGCAAGTTCCTTAGAGAAGTGTAGTACTCAGATGGCAGTACACAGTCTTCAGTGTAACATATATTTAATCTAAGTGATCCCAAATCATCAGTTTTAGAAGATTTGTTTCCATTTTCTCTTGGCTGAAGTAAGTACCTATAAACAAGAATACAATTATAAAATATTAGATACCTATTTAATTCACTGGACTAAATCCGTAATAAAGCTAAATATCACACTTAACTATTTCAGTATACATAGATCATATCTGGAAACTAGCAAAAAGTTCACCAAAAAAAAAAACCCTCAAGACACAAGAGTAAAAAAATAAGCAGCATTTAATTCATCTTTAACACATAATGGAACTTATATTTATTTTCTAACATCTTTGCAAACAGTAAAATATGATATACTTTTTGTAGGTTAACAGGGAATAGCAGGAATAGTTCGAGATTACACTGGGCCATCTCATTTTACATCTAGGTTATATTTTAGGGTGTTGGACACCTCAGGTGAAATAGGCAGTGTGAAGAATTTCAATGTCTTGTCTGAGACCAGAAAAAACCCACATATTAACAGGTTCCACTCTTGAGGAACAAGATACAGGGAAAAAGCAGATGTTTTCTACTCTTAATACAAAATACACTGAACAACTCATTTGCTGCAGTTTCACTGCATTCCAATAGGAGGTGCAGACCTACAAAAATGTTAACAGCTTTTAAGTGGTGTCACAGCAGTTTCAACATTCACCCCAACAAACTGAAACCTCATCTCCAAATATTCTTTAACAATCATGTATATTTGGACTTCTATAACTGCATCTGACTACAAAAAAACTTCTTTTTTTAATAATCGGACGCAGTGCCCATGAAGACATGCTAACATAAAATAAAACTGATTTCCCAGGAGACCCTCTCCTTAACAGTATGACTCTTAGGCTTACTTTCCAAATATTTAGTAGTAGAGATAATTTCTCTGTTATACTTCAGCTGCATTCAAAACCGTACTATGGCAAATTAGCCATAGTATAAAATATCTGTTGTTTTTAATTACAGAACTGTTTTTGATAAGCAGATCATACTTGGATATGAGGATGTTCAATGCAAGGTGTGCCTACAAAGCATATTAGCAGATGCACTCAAGACAACTAGACATGAGTTAGGTCAATCCAAAAAGCTACACAAACACATCTCACTGGCAATGATCCCATGCTGATACAATCTTTCTCTCAAGAGGTTGTTAACAGAGGCCTGTTTTTATGTTAATATGGTCACAGAGCTGTTGATCAGACACTGGCAGAACAAGCCCCGTGTCTGCATTACACCGGGCAAAAACCAGAAACTCCAACACAAACACCTACAGAATCACATTCAAACACCAAGAGTCTGAGTTCAACATCCAAGACACTGGGAGCCTGAGGTGGGTACATGGAGCAGAGCCACAATGGCTCCTGGCCAAGACCTGTGTTACATTTAGTTCCTGTTTACACTCTTCCTTCCCATGTGTTTTCTGTGTGAATATGAAAGCGTGTCCTCCGTGCTTTTTCCTGCACTGAAATGTTCACTAAAAGCAGAATATTTTACACACCTGGAGGCACTCAAATCCCTTGCACTCATCCCTTCCTCCTGCTAAGCATTTGGGACAGTAAAAGAGCTACAGATGGGCTCCTGCTCCCAAAAACATCACAAGGGAGGGTGCTGAGATGTCCCATGCAGAAGTGTTTCTGCCCTGATGTTCCTTCATACCTCTCCCTTTCAGCTCCTGTGCCTGCTCCCCTGACATGACGTTGGGTTGGTTCTAGAAGATACTTCCAGAGCCTCCCCAAGGAAGAAAGAAAAGCCATAGTTAATGATCAAATAAACTCTGAATCAGTCATTCTGGAGGTCTGACTTTGGAATTTAATTACAAGTGATGCAATTCTGAGAAGCTCTGGGTTTGCTGGATAGGCTGAAGAGCACACACAGACCACTGAAATCCAGCAACCTGACCAAAAGACAGTTACAGTCCAGACTAAGTCTCTGCACTTCCCCCTCAAACACACCAACTGTTCTGTGACTCTGTGCAGACAGGGGAAGAGCAGAGCTGAATGTACCTGCTGACAAGGTTAATTTATTGAGCAGAGAAACTCTAGAAACATGTTTTACCTAGATCAGAACAGGAAGACACGGTTTAATGAATAGGTAGAATAAAACATAACCTTTGCAAGGGAAAACATGCAAGACACAAGCAAATTCACTTCTGAACCACCATTTCTCACCATGCTTGAAAGGAATCATTTCTTAACACCTTCACAGGAACTTTAATTTCTCCTAGAAAGATGTCCTGTACCAGATTCCCATTATTCCACAGGTCAACCCTGAAAACAAGAACATTGCTTAATTTTCTTTTCTCCCAGAGAGAAATAAGCAAGTTTACAGTAACTGCCTTACAGCACTAATCCACATGCATGCAGGCAGCAAATGTTAGAAATCTCACTCCATTCTAAATAAATCAAGAAGACTCAAACAAGTGGCATATTAACCCATAAAGAACAGATAAAGAAACAAACAGTGAAAGTTAAGACTTGCAGACCTTGCATCAGTAAACAAAAGTGATACTGGCACAAAGTATGGGTTCTGCGCAGTCTCCACCCCCAAAACTGTGCACATTTCTTCTCAGGTAATTCAAGTGAACTTTTTAACCAATATATTTAGATATCTACCTAACTGCTATAGAATCTGGCACACTGCAATGCCACACCACCACATGCGCTTGTTTTTCCAAGCAGCAGCTCGTACGCTTACAACCTCAAACGGAATCAGGTTCCAGACATGCACCCTGCGTTTGTTCTCTTACTTCTTACCTCTCTGACATTTCTGACAGACAGCAGTTGTTAAGAACAAAAAACAAAACAAAAACAAAAACAAAAGACAACTAGATTTGTTGGGGCATGACTATTTTTCTAAATATATTTGCATCTACAATGAAATATACAGTTCTAATTAATTAAGCTAAAAGTTAAAAATGCACATACCAAATTAGTTCTATAATGGCTATTTGGATTAACTGCTGAATTTTTCTTCTAATGCCTGTTAGGAAACATATGCTGGCCTTGAAGACTTTCTGTCATTCAGCAGATTTGGTGCATGTATGTGCACAATAAAGAAAAGAAACAGGGCTCTCTGCAGTTCTAACTACATTGCATAAATACAGACCTGCTCTGAGGGTAAAGCAGCAGAAAAGGAACATACTTTGAGTATTTGCATTTGCAAAGAAAAGATGAAACACAAATGCTCCTCTAGAAAGCAAAATGAAATTGTAAGAATCTCATAAAAGAGGGGTTTTCCTCTTTTTTTATTAAACCAGCCAACTATATTTGAAACTACAGACTAGGATCAGGTATGCTGGTATCTTTCAGTGCAAGTTCTATTACCAATATTCTGTACAAATTAATATAATTTGATAGAAGGTACTCATACCTCTTTACTCACAGGCCCAGGAAATAAGTTTAGGCTGCTAGATACACTCAACCACTACTTACTTCAAAATCAAAGAACTCACCTTCAGTAAGAAACACAAGTTATAAAAAAGAGAAATTTTCTGTGTCATCTTTTCTACAAGTCTGGTCAGTAATTCTCTGAGGCTACACTAAGATAAAACAGGTATTTATTGTCTTGATGATAAAATATTATTATTTATTAATGATAGTATGAAATCACTTTCTAATCCACATAATTTACCTGACTTCCAGTTTCTCAATATCTTCTTCTTCCACCTGAAACTGGGACTTTTTGGTGTAACTGCTGGACCTGGTCACCTGCAAGTAAATTCCTCCCATTAATACACTTTTTGTATTATGGATATCAAAAATCAAAGAAAACTCTCCCTGCCTCTAGCACAGGTAAATAGTTACTGTTCCTTATACAAAGGAAAAAGGTCAGTTGACCAAACAAACTGCCTTTTGCCAGAAAGCAGGAGAAAAATGGGTCAAGAAGGCCTCATGGTGGAACCTACTGAATGCTAGCTGATACATGAAGGAATTACAGTATAGATCTATTAGAAAAAACAAGTAGTATAACATGAAACTGGCAAAAATTTAATTTTTTTGCATGAGCCCCATGAAAACATTGAAGTCAGTTCTGAAATGTTTAAAGAAACAACAAATAAGAAGCCCATTCTTCTCATCCTAGTTACAACACAGTTGTAACCTCTCATCTACACTTTCTTCATTTCTTGACTGGCTGTATTCTCAATTTAACTCCAATAAATCGTAAGTCAAAAAGTTACCAAAGTGGTTTGGATCACATTTTTATCCTAATATCTGACTTCCTAAGAAATCCACTCAGTATTCTTGAGCAGGTCAACTGAGACACACACATGCATTGAAGCTGTGCATAAGTATGAAACTATTTCTCACTCAAGTCCCACAGCAGGACCAGGATTTACAAAAACACAGTAAATTATAATATATTTGAGGCACATTCAATAGTTGTACTCCTCCCAACTCTCAGTACAGCATGCTTTAAATGCAAATCTGATTTTTATTACTGACACAAATCAGATGAAAAATTAAACTCATAATTTGTTTATTGTCAGATAACTCATGTAGAAACCAGCTCCTAAATAACAACAAAGTTAACTTTTTAAAAATAAAATAAACTTTTAAGGGTATAATCACTATATTCCTTTATTAAATAAATAAGTTGTTTGGGTTTTTTAGATCAAGCTTGAAAATATCTAAATGGAAGTCCATGTGATAGGCTGAAGTTATCTCAGAACTCTGGATGGCAACAGATAATATATATAGTGATTCAAGATAGGGAATTACCTTCATATATGTGCTTATGAAAAAGTAATTTTTCACACAGCAATTGGAGAGACAATGCTATTGTCTGGCAGACAGGAATTTAAGTGTGTCATTCACTTACATCTGACAGGCCAGTTAAAGCTCTTCAATTTGCTTGAAGAGAGCTTTCTGCATTAGGTACTGCTAAGCAGCTTGCTTAAAAATATCTGAAGGGTTGCATAAAATAGATAAACAGGAAGAATAGCACACAGAAAATTACCTCAAAATAAAATGTTTCGTTAAACTGCGGATTGCTTGTTTTCTTCTTAACTTTGGTCTTCTTTTGGTCATTCCTGTTCCAATGTGGTAAAATTTTTACCATAGACAACTTAAACACACAATTATAAAGACATTCTATTGTCAAGAAGGACCCATGCATTTAAGTTAAAACATTTTTTGTTATTCTAGAATTCACTTTGATCAATAAGGAAAATTTTAAAATAAAGTTAGTTCATTTTCACAATACAGTTTTAATATTTATTTATTTAGCAAAGGGCCATGGTAATATAAAATGGCTTTCCAAAAGCAAGAAATAAAAAATACGTGAGAAAAACAGGAAAGGGAGAAGAAAAATTGCCCTAAGTATCAACTACCTATTTTCAGGCAGTGGACATATAAATATTCCAGTCATGGTACATGAGTCACACATTCATAAGGTTGGAAAATCTTAACCAGGAATTCCTGTAAGATTTGCACATATATTCCTATACTAACAGGGACCAACATTCTCCCACTTCCATCCATATCACAGAGCTGAAACAGAAAATGGATGTCAATTGACCTTCTTTGCCATTTGGCCCCATGATTCCTCAGTATAATGGGTGAGTCTCCCTAGTCCTCTTAGGAAAAACTCAAAAAAACAAAACAAAAAAAACCCCCAAGCCAAACCTAAAAAAATGTGATCATTTATAACCAAGGAGAAAAGAAATGCTCCATGCAGAGCTTACTCAGGGACAATCCTTCCAAAGTCTTTAGGCCAAGCAAGTCTGGTACAACACATCCTGGCACTATGCTCACAAAGGCAATTCCTCAGCACCGGAGAAAGGAAAGGGTCTGATGTGGCAAAAAAGAAACAACTGAAACTTATCCTCCTTACTGGGCACGGACTTGCACATAGTGAATGTGTGGGATGGGGGGTTTTTCTTAAATGAAATAACCCAGCAGTTATTGAGGATTACTGATCCCAAACAAGGAAACATTTGAACTGTGGGGACTTTGAATGCAGCATCCTGAAGATGTTCCAGAATCTCTCCTCTCTCATCTCCTCCCAATTACTACACATTTGCCGCAAAGAAACTCACACATTAAGAAAAACAGAAGAGAGGAAGGTGAATGAGCAACTGACTGTATCATGACATACAGGAATTTCACATGAATTAACAGGAAGTACAGTGCTGAAATCAAGAGTCCAATACAAAACGTAAGAAAGAACTGAGTCACAAGTGGCTCTTGACTAGAGCAGACAATTCAGACAGACCAAACACCATCTCAGTCTTGAGCACATGGCAGGGAAGGGGAGAGAACAGTATCCATGGAGATGAGAGGCATGCATGAGAGCTCTGGAAGATTTTTCTGTGTTTTAAAGATTTTGCTTAAAACCTATGACTTTCTTTTCCAATTCAACATGACAGCATTTTTAGATTTATTAATTTTATACTAAAATGTTACCTGGAAGGCCCCACAAGAGAGACTGTTGCATAAGGATCACAGTTCTGTCCGTTAATAAGAGGCAACCCATGGCACTCCTTTATGCTACAAGGAAAAGGCAAACAATAGATCAGTGAAGCAATTATTTGGCTTAAAAAAATAAAACCCAAACAATGCTTTCTTTTTGAAAACTTTTTATGTGCTGCTGCATTACACACAGATATAGCCATACACTGATCCAACATATTGCATGTACCTGAAGTAGATCTCTAGATGGTAACACAAAATAATACTCAAGTATACAGTCACACTTGGGGTGCTCTGTGAGAGCATGAATGACAAAATCCTAAGTAAAATTAACTGCTATATGTTAGGAGAAATTGCAGATTCCATTAACTCTTAAATTTGGTTCCTCAAGGCCCACAAAAAGCTATCTGGCCTCAACCAATGGCAGCAACTGTACCTGGAAGGCACTGAAATGGATTGAAATATCTAATTTTGGGTAAATTACGTTCTGAGTTACACTAAGAAATGCAAAGTCAAATCCTGAAATGATATTTAAAAGTAAACATTCAGAACTCTTACAGTATATAGTTCTGGCTCTACCTTTGAAATAGTGCTTAAGGTTTATTTTCAAACTTTTTTCACAATAGTTCATGTTCAGGCTTAAATGACCATCAGGGTTAACTGGCCCTTTTAAAAATACTGTTTCTTCCATAATCCAGGCAGTAAGTGGTAAACTGGTATTTAACAGGTACACAGGCACACTGTTCACCAGTCCTGATGCAAAAGGGACAGGATGGTTGGCAACTAATGCCCATAGTAAGCATTAGTTTTCTAAAGTCTTGCAATCTTTGAATCACCATAACAGCGACACAGAGCTGGGTCAGCAAGCTGCCTAACCTTCAGATGCTGCCCACATATGTGCATTAACTAAAAACAGCTGGAACAACAAAAGTAAAGAAGAAAAGTTTGTAAATTCATAGTAGAAACCACGTTTTCTAGCAAAATTATGCTCTAATGTAACAACACATACTAGTTTAACTCCAGAAACACTCAGCAGATTACAAAATTTCATAAACAAAACACAAATTATATCTAATGTTGTAATCCTGTTCTCTTTAAAACAATGCATTTTTAGCTGTATTGCAGGAATTTAACTAAATTAATGCAAGAAAGTTTCAGTTGTCAAAATTTGCTATTCTGAATAAAATCCAAAACCTAGGCAACTTAAGGAGAAAATAGACTTCTTCAAATTCATACAAATACCTAAGTAAATGCTCTAACAGCAAAATGTGGAATAGTAAGTTGTACAGATCAAGTTAAGTTATGTAGTTGCACACATTTTTAAATAAATGTTTTATGTACAGTAGCAAAATGGTGTTAAAAGAATAACAGGAGCTGTAAATTCAAACACAAGTGTGGAAACAACAGACACTAACACTCCTGTGCTGCCTCAAAACTCCACCCTCTTTGGAGTATGCACAATTATAAACCAGATGGTATTTTCTCCCCCCAAAAGTCCCTTTGTCTTAGCCAGTTCAGGGAACATTTAGTGCTGAACCACTGCACAATCATTTGTTATTTTTCTTCCAGTTATCAAGCACGTGGCCTTCAGCATTTCAATAATTTTTGAATCACAATGAACGCTACAGTGATTTCAAACCCACCATTTAAATGGGTTCTTGAAACATTCAGTTGTTTCATAAGCATTAATTGATTCCTCCTCCAACACACAAGTGACACAGAAGAGTGGCAACAAAATTAAACTGTCTAGACTTTTCAGTCATTTGGGGTATCCGATCTGAGGCAGGACCCTTCTTTCAGACTGATGGGCATCCTGTAGCATAAAACACTCTCTGCAGCTCCTCGGGCTTTGCAGTTTCAGGTGCGAGTGCTGAGTACCTTTAATCAGTCTCAATTTGAACCTCATAGGAAATTCATAGCAGATTGATCAGTCAACCTTATCTGAAGAGATTTCAGCTGTTTTAACAAGAACACCACAATTTCCCTTCTTACAGTCTTTGACATGTAAGCTCCTGGATTTCTCTAGCTAACAGATACCAGTCTCTGGAACTTTTGGTTACACAAACAGCTTGTTCTGTTCTCTTGACCACAACATACACAAACTAAAGAAAGGCTTGTTTGTAATTTCCTGTTAGATGAAAAACATTTTAGTGACAACTTCTCAGCCTTGCAGCAGAACTAGAATCTCTAGATTCATCATATGGGTCCGTCACTTAAGTCGATTTCATGCTCCAGCTGGTCTCTCTGTGGAGGCAGCTCTAATATTCCCTTTTTGCCTCCTGCCCAAGTCCCAGTTCTGTTGCCAGCAAGTACGGTCTGCCTAGTTTATTAGAGAGCCTGCCCTGGTCCAACACTTCCCCTGACCATCAGCTCCTAATATCCCCTAATCTCTCTCTTCCACCTATCAGGCACAAAAATTTGTTCCAAATGTACCTCACCTTCTCCCCTTCCAACTCTTGCTCCAAGGTAGCCAGTCAGACCCATTCCTTCAGTCTGCAGGTACTGTCTGGGGTCTGCTTTACACATATATGTGACAGCACAGCCAAGGCAGCTGAACTGCTGCTTCTGCTCACCACAGGAAGCTTTTAGGTTGCAAGCCAGTTGTCAGTGTGGCAAACTGAATTACCCTGGTCATGCAGGAGCCCTCCCAAGCTCCAAATGTAAGCAGTCATTAGGGTTAGAAAGCCATTAAATCAACTCAGCACTACCAAACTGGATTGTTCTTCCCCAGGGACTGAGCACACTGCACTGAATCATTACCGATACTTTCAAGCTACTAAACAAACAGCCTCCAGTAAGCATGCTTAAAAATTCTGAAGATGTTTGAAGTGGCTAAACTAGGGTAGATTTAACAGAAATTGAAAAGTTGGAATGGAAATGAATGGAACGAAAAAAACCTCTCTCAGTTCACCAGTCAGCAAATTTCACAGGAATACTCTTTCCTCAAAGAATCAGGCAAAGCGCTGCAACTGCAGTCTCCTTTAACAGAAAACAACAACCAAGAAATCCCAGCAAAACCACCACCAACAAAATGCCAAACATTTTGGCCAATCAAAAACCAAAATAACACTAAATACACACTCCCATTCTGACAACCATAACAAATACATTTCTAACATACAGTAAAAATATGTCAGCTTTGACAAGCCATTTAATCTACCTAGCTAGGCCGTTGTCATTCAAAAGGCATAAATGCATGGAGTTTGAAGAAGCAGACAAGAATTTAGAAGCCTTTTATTTTATATTTTAGACTACTATATCCTTATGTGCCGTTTAAGCAACAGGTAACAGAACTTTGGTGCTTTTCTCCAACTACAGCCCTGTTCCAGTACAGTGTAAGATATGTTTCAGTTTACATTAATTCTCATCTCAGCAGCCTGTTGTGCAAGAGGAGTTTCACACAGGAAATGAGAGTCTTTCAGATATAACCGGCACGCATTCAGCTTAGATGAAAATAAGTCCTTAAAAAGACCCAGCCCACAAAAAACCCCTCAATGACTGACTGTACCTCCATCATTCAAATCAACTGAAGTTCTCCAAGGACAGACACTCCCTAACTGCAGCCATTAAGATCTGTATGTACACTTCATAAAAATTGCTGTGTTCACTAGAACAACTTCATGTGAGCAGACGAAGTTATAAACAGGACAGCAACAAACTGACAGGTCAATTTAAGAGGGCATGGTGTATCGTTAATTTAGAAAAGTATGTGCAATGAAGTCAGAATCTGGCTGTAATAAACTATTTCTGGGCTTTGAAGTATTCACACTGTAAATACACAAAACCTTCTCCCAGAGCTGAAGGGCTGTTAACCCCAGAGAAGGCAGGTGCCACCACCCAACCACCAATTTGCCAAGAAACTGCTCAAGTATTTCAGCAGCAGCAAATATGCAAACAATGGCCATGTAAACTGTTCTTAGGGATTCCCAGCAAGAGCTGTGAGCATGTATTTGTGAAATGTGCTACTATACACACCATTGTGGTTTCAAAAAAAACAACCCAAACTGAGTCAGCAGGTAACCTCTGGCACACTTTTTCCCCTCCTCATTCACACATTAGAAAAAGGAAACAATTAGTATAGGAGACAAAACAAAGTTTTAATTCACAGTCTGTGAGTGTATCTGCATGAAACTTAACAGCAAGTTTGCAATTAATACAAAAATGTGAAAAATCAGAGTTTAGCCTGCTCTCCATGAGCTCTAAGACAGTTCTTCACCAAAGGAAGATTAACTATACTTTATGCCAAAAAAGCTACTGGAACTGAATTTTTAAATCAATCCTCATCATAATATTCATCTAGAAGACCAGCAGAAAAAGCCTCTACAGCCATGTTTTCAGACCCAAACCAGGAATCTATTGCCTAGCCAGCCATCATTTTGGTTCAGCCACAAGGTGATAGGGCACTCCAGGTAATGCTCAGAATCACAGCCTTTGAATTACTTGCTACTGTGTGTGCACTTAACACCACATTTAATCTTGTGTAATGAAAGTTGGAGCTACTGTTTTTCATCTTCGTAGAATTTTTGAACTCTCAGGGAATACACAGTGGAAATCCATTAGCAATGTAAGTGTGCACAGAACTCAGCACAAGTATCTAGAATTCCCCTATCCTAGAAAAAAATTAACTGGTTTTAAAGCATCTCATTTTCATTGCATTGAGACACCATTAATTTGAACATGAAGTAAAATGTTGCTCCTGAAAGGCAAGTGTCAAAGCCTGTATGTCAAGAATTATTTTTTCAGTGATTTTTTTTTTCCTTTGGCCATTATTTTCCAGTTTAGAACGGATAAAGAAGAGTCAGGAACAGACACATAAATACATTTGTGCCCACTCTTTGTCTCTCTTCTACTCAATTATGGTTCTGCTCCTTTCTATCTTTCAGTTTTGTTAAAGGAATTACTAATTCAATGTCTTCCCAGGCCCTGGTGACTAGTGAAACATAGCAGGAAGTGTATCACTTACTAATTATCATGGGAAATTTACAAAACAAATTTACAAAAGCAGGCTTTAAAAGAGTTTAATTTTCTCTTTAATACTCCCACATATATATTCTGTAAGTTCCTCACACTTTAAGGTCAAATGTGTCTCAAAAATGCCCTCACATCCATTTCTCTAGTACCACACTGAGTAAGAGATTTCTTATTTCTCAAACCCTCACACATACATCCAAAATATATTTATGTACAATGTATTACTAATGCAGTAAATTTTTTCAAGGGCAGCAGCACACGTGGTAAAATCGTACTAAACATTTTTAGTTTAAGGAACTCCAGTGCATTTCATAACCTCAGACAACAGCACTGATGTAAGACGGCAGCGTTTAACGCACAACCCTCTCCCACATGGCAGTGAGTGGGTGAGTGCAGCAACCAAAAGAGAAGCCAGGCTTCCTTTTGATCAATTATCTCCGTCATAAAGAGATCCTAAGAGAGGGCACAGTGAGTAAACCACTTCCTACTCCAAACTGCAATTTACAACAGTAACTTTCTAATGCAACTTTTCTTCATCATAGGAAAAATCCAGGCAAGATCTTAAAATAAAAACCCCACAACACTAACCTGGAGTGCAGGTACATATAAAAATATAAATTTTACTGAAAATTAAGAAAGTTGGGAATAAAACACAAAGTCATAAAGCTCCAGCCAGCTTTTGGTGGTGAATAGTCCATAGGGAAAAAGCTGTTCTAATTCTGCTTTGTGCTGCAAGATACAAAAATAAGAGCCACAGGACTGCCAATGAACCATGCTGCTGCTCCACTATAAAAGCAGACACATTCCAAATTATCTTTAAGCAATAAAGATACCTTGATGTCCAGCAAGTTCCATCTTACCTGAATTATAAGCCTAAGCCATTAAACCACCACCAGTTTCACTAGCCTAGTTCTATCACAGAATAACTTCCCCCTTCACACCAAGTTAGAGAACAGCAAACAGACCACTTTGCTGGGTCTGGCATCAACTCAACTACTCATCTGGGTTTAGTGAGTTGACTAAGACAAGAACATCATCTTAACCTCATAATGAAAATTACATTACCAAATATACCGAAAAGTTATTGTTTCTATGCTGCTGTTTGACATGCTGTAGCATTTTTACACTTCAGAGCCAAAATTAAGTTTGGTAGTGAAAGCTCCTCAAGTTGTTGCTAAGTTTTACTGAAATATGGCAAACATGCTGCTCCAGAACCACAACTCCTGTACTTTGTTCTTCTGTAAGAATTTCTTATCCTGGTTAACCAGAAGAAAATAATTCTGAAGCAAGACTACCAATAAATTTTACCATACCAATCCCCCAAAAATACCACCAGCAGCAGTAATTCCGTCAGCAACAGCAGTACTGCAAGTTCTGGCTGTCAGCTACACTGAACATTCCTAGCTTTCTCACCAGACCAAATTCAACTGGAATTACAAGATACTAATCCTAGTAGTCCCAATAAAAGTGAGGGCTTTGGCAGCAGAGATGAGCAGCTGTGAAAAACTTCTGTTGGAGCTCCCTAGACATATATTCATCTCCTCATAAGGCAGATTCCAAGGAAAGTCACATAAAAAGAAAAATGCTATCGGTACCAAGACATGCAGACACCCAGTATCAGGAAAGAAATCCCATAATGTTCTAACAACCAAATATTAAAGCATTAATGTATTTCCTTACTGTACTACTAGTTGCTGGCACACAGATCCATTGTCTGTTATCAGTTCATTCAGTTTTAATTCAAGGTGAACTTTTCCCTGAAAAAAAACCAGAAGAGAAACACAAATAATTTTCAAGGCATTTCTTTTAAAAGTAGGAATTTGAACAACATAAAATTACAGTTTACAGTTAGAAGTTATTTAAGGTAATTCCAATATAACCACTTGAAGAAAATACCTCATCTAAAGCACCTATCCTGCAAGTAGAGCATGAAGGATGCACTTGAACTTTGAGACAATGCTATGGAGAAGCACCATCTCATCTGCAGACAGCACAAGAATCAGTCAAACCTCTACAGACTTAACACACACAAGTATTTCTTCCAGCATGAGCAATTCCCAAGAGCAAGAGTCGCAGCTGTTTTATCCCAAGCATGGGATGAACCCTTGCACAGACATGAATTTCTGAACACTTCAGGAGAAACTTCTAAAATGACCTTGGACTCTGAAGGCAGGTGGGAATACCTAGAAAAGTAGAATAGCATGCAATAGCCATAACCAGCAGCATTTAATATCCACTGTGAAATCCTGTCCATCACACCAGACTGAAGATAAGTTAGAAATGTACTGTGCATCCCAGGGCAGTTTTCAACTATCTCATGAAGACTGCTGATGTACTCAAGGAACAGTAAACACAACCAAAGGAGAGGAAAAGGTGGCAATAATTGCTAAACACAGCTTCCTGCTTTTCTTTTTCTGATATGGCAGGATGTATTTAAGAAAAAGAATCCATAAATTATGGCACAACATGGATTAACTTCAGAAATCAGTAAGGGCCAACCTACTGGACCCTCTTAATAAAAGGCTTCATAACTTTAAACCATGATACGCAACTTTTTTGGGATGACCAAAATTTTAGTACTTGAATTTTGCTCCAAACAGCTACCTCCTGAACAATACCTGCTACTGCTTTCAGTGCCTGGCTTTTTGTGCTGGCTTTTATAGCTAAGATAAGCACACACTGACAGAGTCTTTCCTCTAACGGCGCTCTCCTTGGTATTCCCAGACTGTCTATTTGCTAAATGGAACATCAGATGATACTGGTCTGTTCACAATCAAAATTCTCAAGGAAGGGTTCTGGAAGGAGATCTGCAAGAGTGGCAAAGGAAGCAAGTCATAATCTGGACTACAGCTTTGCCTTTCTGTCAAAATGGAAGTAAAACCCTTAGCTGACCTTGCACACATTTCTAGAGCAGTTATGTTTTGCCATAAAACTGCAAAGTTTTTATTGTAAATCCCCTGGGGCAAAGGCTGCGTTTCCCCCTCTGTTCGTCACATGGGAGGAGAAATGAAGCTTCTTTTACAAGGCAGTTCCAAACGTAACTGCTTTGGGACGCCTGCCAAGTGTTTTGCAAACTGTTACTACAGGGACAGGAACACAGGTACATTAAGAAAGTATTTGTCAAGCAGAGAAACTCCATTACAAAAACAGATTTACAGGATAAAAACAGGATACTGAGAAGCATGCCAACAGCCTAACAAGTTTTTGAATGACAAATGAAAAGACAAACATGATTAGTATTTATTAAAATAGCTGACTTCACTTGTTTTGGAAAACAGATACTGTGAATGGCCTAAACATCTTCCTTCTGCTTTTAAAACCAAAACCCACAAATTGTGCTTTACACAAACAGCAGGAGTAAAACAGCACATTGCTGTTCCTGGGAACTACCTGTGCATGTGCCATGAGAACTACCAGCTCAGTACCATGATGACCACAGTAACGTGCCTCCAAGTGAATATTTCCCCAACATGCATGGAGAGGTTTTAGAACATTTTTGTCATTTTGTTTGTCAAGAGCAGTGTGATGGTTTCCTAAAGTTTCTGATCTGCAGATCTTTATCAGAACTTCTGACATATTATGCAACTGAGTTTTAAATGTGGCTGTACAGAAGGCTTTTACTTCAAAATACAGAAATCAGCCATTCTTATATAATAAATAATAAACAGTGACTCTGTGTGAATGCACTTAGCATCTGTAGATCTCAGGGTTTTCCAAAGGCAGGTAGGTACTATTTTAACTTTACAAATGGATTAGCAATCAATTTTCAGGTACTTACTATAGGGAGTTTTATTGATACAGATTCTATCAATTTTAAGAAAAAGAACAGTGAATGTACAAAAACCTTAACAGTGCGTGACAGATTTTGATCCTACCAATGTGTTTTTCAAGTACAGATCCCTAAAAACTCTACTAAGTATAAATATAGGTCCAAAGCTATAGATACTTATATAAATCTCTATAGAAGTTTCTTGCTATGAATAATATAGATCAAAGGCATGTTTAATGAGCCAATTTCAAAACAGATTAATGAAGGTTTTATGAATAAAAAAGGGGTCAAGCAATCCCCCTCATAATTTTACTAGCATGCTGACACTACCCGCACTTTAGAAAATGAAAAATTTTTTAAAAGCTAATATATGTAAACAAGTTTGTGCCAGCAGCAGTTAAATGTGGCCTGTTTCACCCAACGTCTCAAATTCTGGTTTATTTACTTAGTATTCCCACATTTGTATTTATTTTTCAAGAACTAGTGGAGAAAGGAAAAAGTTTCAAGAAAACAAGATGAATATAAACTCCGAATACTGTGAACAGCAGCAATACAAAAATCAGCTAATATCAAAATATAGAGCAGAGCAGCTGCTTTCTAAAAATCTCTACCATTAACATTCCTGGTATATAGGCTGCTAATTATACCAAAGTTAACCTGTAAAGAATAGATGACTGGTACATAAAAAGTACACTTTTCTTGAAATAAATGCAGATTTATGGAAACCCCCAAAAAGAATCCCAACCAAGCAACTGCAAAATGTCCTGAGCATATTCATGTAACACAAAATACTTTTCTGCTATCCCTATTGCCTTGCACATATCAAAAATTCTGGAAAATACTCGCATGGAGGAAACTAGAGGAACAAAAAATCAACTCCATGTATGGTGCCAAGAGGAGAAGAAAACAACTTCTTTTTTACTCCAAACTGATTTAGCTCTATAAATATTTCATGCACTTTTTCTGCACATGTACAATACAGAAGTCTGCTACTTTCAGCCATGTCCAGCCAACAATCTTGGACATCTCAGAATATATTTCAGTACCGTATAGCACATGCAAACCAACAAGTTTTAAGCCAAATGTGGCAGATAGGAACTGGTCTCAGCTATGTTCTGAAGACTTTTATAGAAAAATAAAGCAGTTCAGGAGAAACCTACCCAAACACCCTGACTCAAGAAAAGATAAATATAAGGAGCATACAACTGAGCAGAAAAGGTCATTTCTTAATGTCATGCAGGACAGTGCTTTGCACAACACAGTCATAGAAAAGTAAGAGCTTAAATTCTGCTGAGAGCCACAGAGCCATGGAAAACTACAACCTTTTCATTTCCAGTATGTAAGAAATCACTAAATTCTATTAATGGACTATTCTAATTGAATTTTCACATTCTCATGTAGTATTACGACAAGAAGTAATACCTTTCTCAGTACATTTTTATGACAGAAAAAACATAGGAAGCATGACAATGTTTAAGTCAAAGTGGAAACTGCCTTTCAGTTTATATCTGGAAAGTGCTTTCTAGAATTTTCAGAGTGATTACATTAAAGAATTCCAAGAAGACAATGTGTAGCTGGACTAGATGATCTCTAGTTCCCTTCCAAATGAACCACCCTATTCCATCCTATCATAACTGAAAGAAGATGATTTTCAGCAGGGAAGAGGAAGTGGTATTCAGACGTTTTGAAAATCTGTCTTCATGTAAAGCAACCACATGCCCTCCTATACCCAAGAACTGCAGGCTGAACTCATGGCTCATAAATGAATCATCTGTGGAAATAATATGAGAATTCTGGGCACATTCAGATCTTTTAAAAGTAGCCAGGATTCTCCCTACCCAAAGGGACTTTCAGGTTACTAAAAAAAATACAAACACCGTCAAGTCTAAGACTTTTACCGTCAGGCTAATCTGGAAAAAAACCCTAGTAAAATCTAATAGTTTATCACAGCAAGAAGGTTAAGACATTCTCAAGAATTCTGTTTTGTTCTTAAAACCAAAAAGAGAATTTCTACAACTTCTAGAGCCATCTCATTTTTACCTATTCCTAGAACAATCCTGTTTGAAGAACTGGAACCACAAGCTGAAATAAAACTGTGAAGTGTAAGTTGCTTGATACTGAATGCATAAAGTGTTTCAAGATAAGATACATGAACACAACACAAGTATCTCCAAGTTTTGGAGACTAACCATTTCAATGATACAGAATCAGCCATTATTTCAGGTAACACCAAAAATGACTAAAAAAGAAATTATTCAAGAGTTTTAGGATCCATTCATGTGCCTCAAGTACATGACTCCTCTTACAAGCATTTCAGACAGCAAAACACTATTAGGACATTTCTGAAACAGCTGCTTCATGTCTTCTGCCAGTTTTAAGTACCATGAGGAATAATACCAGCTCAGATGTAGAGTACATTATTCTCTAACCAAACTGAAGACACAACTGCCTCACAAGAAATACAGATGCTAAGCCCTATCTCCATAGCTCAATCTAATCTTCAACTATCACATGTCCTTATCTGTACTTAACTTTCAAAAGAAAATGTAAAATTTGATAGTTACCTGAACCTCTGAATTAGAATCAATGGGTTGAAGCATAAACCAGTTCTCTTTTCCTGTGTAGTTGCATAAATCTTCTTTTTTGATTGACACCTTTCCTGAGGGAGAGTGGCAGGGAGAGAGAAGCATAAATATTACCTTCATCTGAACAGAAAAAACATTAAATTATGTTTGAAATTTGATTTTTTCTAAACTCTCTTTTAAGTTTTTCTTTAAGTTTATGATGCCATATGAAGAATGTAAAACAAGGAATGTTATGTGTAAGTAAAGCAGAGAATAGTTTATATAAAATCTGATGGCATTAATTTTTTTTTTGTTATCCTGGATATCACCAATAAGAGGGTAAAATAAAGAACATACTTGAGGCTGGAAATAACATAATAGATTTGCAAGAACAAAAACGGTGTTCAAGAATGTTTAAACAGGAAACTGAAGTAGATGCCTTTTACTCTTCTGATTGCTATTTGGAAAGCTGTTATTACATCAAATTATCTGACATCCTGGTGCAAATTATTTCCTTCCTCAATTCAAGTAAAGCAAAGGCTTCTTCCACAGCAGACTATTAGAACTTTGTATCTAAAAAAGCAGCTGCAATAAAGTCATTATGCAGTGGAGGGAGAAAAAGAAATCCACCTCCCGTGATTTTTGATTTAAGCTACACAAGTTGCTGCCAAATGCTTTGTAAGTCACTCAGTCACAGGTTGCACTGACAGGGAAAAAAATATCTATAAATGGTTTTAAGAATAATTCCACAATTGTAATTATTGTGGAATTATTCCACAATTTATTTTTTAAAGATCTGTAAGTAGTGACAATTATTCAAATATTCCAATGAATCAAAAGCGGAGAAGAAACAAAGAGAATTTTAAAAAATGTACTCAGACCATAATAAGATTATAAAATGTCCTACTAGCCTAAAAAGCAAACATACTCTAGTATAACAGAATGAAGCAAGGAAAAAAAAATCCTTTTTTTCAAACTTTAAAGGAGCCTTTAAATGCACTATACACAGTTTTGAAAGATGCTTCACCAATAATTGTACCCCTAATCCTTCAGATAATGCTACTGAAAACAACCAAGTGTTCTGCAAGACACAGACAGCACCTCATAGACACTTACCTATACGCAGGTCCTTCTGTAAAACACTTTTATCATAAATGTAGAAGGACAACCACTGGAATGTTCTTGGAATCTCAAAGTAAAACTCCTCTCCAAAATAAGGACTGAAAAAAAAAGACTTGAAGTTAAAATAGAGAAACACTTTATGAAATTTATATAGAAGATGAATATTAAAAAGCTGCATTTTACTGCTGTCCCAGCCCATGGCCCTTAGCACTACACACTGAGCTGTCGCTAAAGATGGCCAAAACCATTTCAATACAAGAACACACAATAACATGGCAATGCATTCTGTTTATTTAATCAAAGGTAAGAATCAGAGCACACAGAGAGTGGTGTCTCCTCTGCAATTTCAATTCCATTTTTCTGTCTTGAAATTATTCTAGCTAGTTCTGTAGACTTCCTGAGAAATGCACAAGTTTTGTTTCATTTTCTTATTCAGTACATGATTAAACTACATTTAAACACAACTTATTGATTATTTAACTAACTGGCATTTGTTTAGCTCTAACTTCCATGTCAAAACTGCTGCTCTAAGATTCAGACCTGTAAGAAGTCATTATCACTTGAAACTGTAAGATAGAACAGTGAAAAGAGAAATGTTAATCTCAAATACACACAGTCTCCCTCACGCCTAAACGGTCGCCACATTTCTCCATCTAAAGAAGTTCAATATCATGTTTACAAGTTCACCCTATTTAACTGCCATTTGCACAGAAAAAGATTCTGGGTTCCTCTATGCTACACATATTTCATACAATGTGTTGGCATCTTCACTCTCAGAATTGATACTCTCATTAAACTTAAGGAGTACTTATTGATGTAATCAGAGCCAGCAGTCAGAAAATTATATTTCAAGACTGAACAAAACCACACTGTTATTTGTGTTACTGCAAGTGATGAATTCTGAAAGTCAAGCGGATCCACAGAAAAACCTTGCTATTTTAGAACAACTGGGTTAAAATAGTTTCAGTTACAATGTATTAATATCACAGGGGAAATACGTTCATGAAATTACTTTTATGTAGAAAAGTACTGTGGTAAGTTATACCAAACCCTGAAACAAACACTGGGATTTTTTTGTTTCCCAGCAAAGGATCATTCTGACACTATTGCTACAACACTTCCTTAAACTGATACAAATGACAAATACGCTTACATTCGGAACAAGTAGTTCATGTTATTACCTTCATAAAGGAAAAACAGGTCGCCAACCCTACTCTCTTCCCTCCAAAATAATCACAAAAAAAGAAAACACCACCCCATGCTTAAGGACAATGGCTCATTAAATAAATTAAAAAGAAGAGCTGATTACTAACTTGAAAAGTGGGGAAAAAAAAAATGTAGTCTTTCAAATGTCTAGAATAGATTTTTAGAAACAAGAACTTTCAGGGCAGAAATTCATTGTAAGGAAGTCCACAAGTGAAAATGTCCTTGTTGTTAAAACACAGACCTTTTGGTACAGGCTTCAAAGCAGACAAATCAGTATTAGACTCTGCACTACACTGAGAAATAGTTTAAGAATTCTCAGTTGAAAAATTCAACTGTGGTTTTTCAGCTCCCCTCTTTTTTTATAATTTCAAAGCCAACAAAATTCTGCTTTGATTACAAGGGCTGGGTTCTTCTTGTCAGCACCATGACTGAAGGTATAAACTCAGGAGCATTACCTTTAGCAGCCCTAAAGAGTCTCAACTTCCTCATTACCACCACTGCTCATTTTAATTGTATTGACACAATAACTCAGACCAACACCGGGGATGAAACAAAGGCTTATTTTAAACTTTGGTCAAGTCCACGATCTGCTTCCCCTCACAGCTATACAAATAAAGTTGCAGCAGTGCAAACAAAGAGATACAATAGCAGGAGTGAACAGTGGGAGAATGAGCCGGCACTGGTGTCAGGGGAAACTCTGCCCTAGTTCAGCTTCAGACAGACACCCTAAGGGAACAGCAGACTGCAGTGCACACCAACAAGTGCCAAGGGTTTAAGTCCCTATTCTGCACGGACCTACGGGACTCTAGGCATCCAAGTATAATTAGGCTGGGATGGAGACTATAAGCAGAGACTTCCAAAAAATCTATTTAGCACCTTTATCTTGCACCTAAGAGAGCAAACTTCACAGCTACACATATTCCCCAGCCCCCAAAGGATGAACAGCCATTAGCATTCATTATTATTGTTTTGACTTCAACACTACATTAAGTCTCAGATTCGGCAAGAAAGACCAAGTCAGAAATAGGAGCACAAATAAAAGGTAATACATTGTTTTACTCATGTTGATACACTTTTCTTTACCTAAATTAACAGTGGCTATCAGTTGTTGATTCATCAGCAAAGTATAAGGCAGAGAGAGAAAATTTAAGGTAAAGAATAAAATGGATTAGTAAAGAAATTCTTAGGTACGTACAGAATAGGCTGACAGGGTACAACACTTTACACCAATGAGGAATAATTAAAGTGGGGAACTGACTCATCCTGTTCCTCAGGGATTCAGTCAGTTTAGTACTTTCATTTGTGACTTTGATGCAAGAACTTTAAAGACTGTGACGGATACAAAATTAGAAGATAGCACTAATTCAAAGGACGGCCAGACTGCCATACAGGAAGAACTGGATTACAGTAGTACAGAAGATTAAATTTCACTGTGTAACACACTCCTCTGCTCTTCCCTTCCTTGGTACAGTACCCTGGCAGTTCTGTGAGGACACTGACCAATGCCCCAGTCTGTCAGTTTATAAAAGCAATGGTTACATCAACAATGGAATTCATTTCTGCTATAACCTTGCACTACCACGAAGTTCAGTTGGGAAAAAAAGAAAGTGAATTTAGTTTAAATCAAAAGAAAAAAAAAAAAAAAAGAGGACACACACATATCACAATCCCTCTTCCACCCCCCTGCCTCATATCTGACCACAGACATCTGAAGAGGTTCACAGATATTCTTTCAACTTTCCAAGGGAAAAAAAAATTCTTTCTTCAGAACCCACAGAAATCCCACATCATGTCAGGAAATATTTCTTGAGTCATTAGCCAAAATATCCCTCTTTCACTTCAGTATTAATTCATGATTTTTTAACTTTGAAAGTCATTTGTTTTACATTTGCACACCAACAACTCTCCCAGTGCTGGTGGAAGGCCAAACCTATTTGCACATTTAATAAATACACTTCTTAATGGTTTTCAATCACTGCAGTCAAAACCAATTTTAATTCTAGTGATAATTACTTCCACAGACATTTAATTAGTTCATATCCACAAGACTGAAATTTAGATTACAACTTGTATAAATTTGCAACCCATAATACAGTGACAAAAACAGACTGTGAACTGTGTGTAAGAAAAAGCAAGCAAATAATATGAAACAAAACAATGAAATTCAAAGTTGCATCTGTGACGAAAATTATACTGTACTACACCTTACTAAAACGCAATTTATAAAGTTTTCAGGTTATTAAGATATTAGAGCTTTCATCTCCTGTCCCAATACCTCTAGGTTACTACGGTTTCTAGTTTAACACAGCAATAAGAAACAAGATGTTGTAATTAAATTTCTGGAATGAGAGTCAGCCTTCATAACTGCATACACAGTAGTAATCAAGTGTAAGCACCCAACTCTGGTAGCTGCTAATAGAGGATGAGTTACTTTATTACATTTCACTGGTTTGTATGGAACCCTCCCCTAATTCAGAGGATGAAGGAGTCACCTATGAAGGCACTGGAGACAAAAAGGTAAAGAGCGATTCTAAACACTAGCTTCTAACTTCTAATACAATGTTGTCATCTTACAAATATTAATTTCATATCACCTGAAAAATTCTCTATTTGAGGCATGTTATTTGAGACTTCTCTCTCCCCAACTGCTTTGTTATAGTGAAATTTTTTACTTCATTTCCTCTGTAAAGTATTAATGACATTGCAATTAAATTTTAGTTAAAACTTCAATACTATTAAAACTTTTTTTATGGCTCTAAGGTGTTTTATGTTATGAAATGTTTTATTATGCAACTAATACTTCTTTTATCAGGTGATGAAAGCACATAAATTTAACAATTTAAAAATAGAATATAATAAAAATGTCTGTGTATACATCATCTGTAACAGGTCTTGTTTCTAAGCATAGTAGCATTTAGGGTTTCCATTATTAACATCAAAATCAGAGATTTCCAAAGTCTTTCAGAGATATGTTGGGTTGGGGTTTTTTGCTCATCAAACTATTGTCTATTTGAAGGGGAAAGGTCAAGTTTCTGCTTTGTGAATACAGTCTCTCTAACATTTTTCTCTGAAGGATTACTCAATTGATTTTGTTTTAGAAATCAATCAATCTCAATTGCAGCCCGTTAAATTCTGAAAATTTTATGGATCTGACTACAGCAGTTACAGATTAGGAATATAAGCAAAATATTTGCTCCTGATTGCACGTATGTGGCATTTGCTTTTCATGCAGAAGCCTAAGGAAGCTCTGAAACGATGTTCTGAAAAAATTACATTCCCTATTTAAGTTTGCCATCTGTGCTGTTCCTCACCTGTAAACACCTGGAGAGAGAGCTCAAAGAACAAACAATAACAACAAAACCACTGGAAAAAGGAATTAAGAAAACTTTCAAGAGTTTGAACAAACTGTGCGGGTTTTACAAGGAAGGTTTAATGTCACCTCCACATAACTGAAACTCACTCAGATATTCTGAACAATGAAGCTGCAGTGATGCTTTTTTGGGTGCTCTGTGAACTTCAGAGTTTTGAGACATGAAATCACCTACACTACTGCAGCTGCGTCATCCTGACTTTTTGTTTGATCCTTTTTAAGGCTCTTAAGAGAGTAGCAGAATCTACAGCAAACAGTGCCCAGGGAAGCAAAGCAAGGCATTCTGTATGGGTCCTGTTACAGTTCCCAGAACCAGAATTACAGGAGAGAACAAGGCCTGTTCAGGGGACACCCCACAGCACAGAAAACTCTCACACATGGCAAAGTTCCGGTTCCTTCATTCTAGAAACAGATTTTACCAGACACACAGTAAGAGCAGAATTTCACCAACACAGTTCAACTGCTTGTCAGAAGTAGGAAATGACACGGGGGGCAAGTCTCAAGTAGATTTCTCTCCCTAGCAAGAAAAAGAATGTTATGCTGCCTGGAACAGAACAGAGTAATAGTAAAATATATTCTAGTATACTTCATTTAAAAGGTCACAGGACTCAGTTTTGACTTCTTGCAACAGTCTCATGATTTACACATTGCTGTAACATCTCTGAGCAGCTGCCACAAGTCAGTTCTCACTTTAAAGCAGTACAAACAAAACCCACACTGGGCAGTCTTGCTTATCATATCCATTCAAAAACTTAGCTTACCTTAAAGATTTTTCAACTACCTGTGTACGAAAAACTTCTTCTTGGTCCAAGTTTATGGTACAGAAAAAGTCTCTCATTTTGTTGGGTACTAAGTGTTTGGCGTCATCTGTAAATAATAAAAAAATACTGTAAATATTGCAGGGGAACACAAAATGTTAGGTACAAGAATGTCACAGTTTTAGTGTCTTCAAAAAATTTACTTTTCCATTCAGCATGCATTTTGATATTAATTTTCAATTCATAGACTTCAAGAGAGCAGAAAAGTTGCTACATCCAGCTTCACATGGAATGAGAGTTGACAGGAAGAGACACACACTGACTCATGACCACCACTTCCTGCAGCACCTGCACTTTCCCTTGAAAGGTCTCATCTCTGGCTTGACCCTGCACAACTTGCTAAATCCGAGACACTCACAGCCTGAGGTCATATGGCATTAGGTCATAACACCAAGACATGATCTGCCTGAGCTATTGTTCACTTGGTATTTTCTCCGCAAATACTTGGGCTAAAGGAAGCTGATTAATAAGAATTTGCCCATCAAATCTTTATTTAATTTTCCACAAGGAACAGCAGATTTTGAGTTGGCTGAGCCTTTGAAAATATATATCCCTCATGAGTACTGTTCATTTTTTCCTAACTAGTAGAAGGGGGAAATAATCACCTACTAATTCAATGGAACATGGAAAAGAAGAAAAGGAAGTTTCTAATAAGAAAGAAAGATTGGCAGCACAAGAACACAAATATTTGCTGGGTGTTGAATCTAGGCCACTGCAATTACATGCTGGACGTAAGGCAGATCTCTTAGGAAATGGTTCCCTCTAAGCAATCACAGCTAAAACCAGTTGAAGTTGGAAAGCTCTTCCAAAATCCAAATGCCACAGACATTTACATTAATTTATAGCAACACTGTTCTTTAGATTAAACAATGACTCTCTGCTTTGAACGTCTGAAGAAAACAAACAGACCCTTTCCACCTTTTATTTTGCTAAAAGATATTACAAGCTTTTCTGCTACTCTGTCGCATGAGAGGCTCCTGAACAGAGCAGGTGATCTGTCCCTGTTCCACTTGGCTGTCCAAACCATGGGCAACCAGAATTGCATTGGGTCTTAGCCAGGACCTCTCACAGCAGTGTCCATCCTTGCCTGCTGCTGGAAATGCCTCTCCTGATGACATGTGGAATCAACTCTATCGAAACATTATCTATTTATATAAGATATTAAAAACAGGATGAGAAGCACATCAAAGTATTGAGTTTTAATTACTTTTATGTTTGAATAGCATAAGACCTTTCAGAAAGCACAGTTTGAAACTAGATTTGAAATGTCATACATGTTTATTTTTTAAAAATGCAGATATGAAGCACAGTGAGTAAGCTTTATTCTCTATGCTGGTAAAATGTGAAATCAAAGTTCTGTTTTTTCTCTCCTCCACACTCTTTTTGTGTTAGACAGTTAATTTAAGTTAACCTGTTACAGTCTTGGAAGTCAAGTAAGTAATGCCCAGCACTGGAAAGGCTGCCCTGACTGTCTCTGACCAGAGAACGTGACAGTTTAACAGGAACACAGACTGAACTTCAATCATGACACTTTCCAGGTCAGGGATATGTACACTGATGGAAAGCATGAACAGACACTTAAGGAACTTCCACAGTTAAAACTTGTGCTCTCAGAAGCATCAACAAGCTTTTCATCAACTTCGGTGCAGAGAGGAGGAAGTATACACATTATTTTTAAACACCACACTTCATGCTGACAGATTGAGAGATGTGAACAGAACCTGGTTTCAATGGCTTTGGACTCCAAAAAGGGACTAAACTCCATGTTACCCTTAAGTGAGATATTGCAGGAGAACCAAGAAAAGCATCAGATTACCACTGCTTTAACTCTTTTTAAGGAAGAGCTAATTTAATAAAACATATGACATATAAAAAGCAATTTACCAATCTGGATAAAATCCCCAGAGAGCTCCTGATACCAAAAGTTTGTAATTACTAAGCATGAACTGGATGTGTTAGCTGTTCCTGAGAAGAATCTTTATGTTTCAGTTAATACTTGACACGGTCTTATTTTCCTATAAAATATTTAAAATATAACATGATTTAATCATCACTGTAAAGGACTTTGAAAGGAAACTACAGTTACTATAGTTTCATATTTTCTTAAAAGGAGTAAAAATTAAATATTTCTGAATAATTCATTATTCGTATGTATACTAAATTGCAGTTTTTCAGTTTTAAAAGAAACTTTCCACCCACAGGAATACACAAAATACAAGTTTTGATTTCAGCTGGTTAGAGCACGGTGCTAAAAACACCAAGGCTGTGGGTTCAATCCCCATACGAGCTATTCACTTAAGAGCTGAAATTGATGATCCTTGTGGGTACCTTTCAACTCAGAATATTCCGTGATCTGATTTTGTAATGAGTTAAAAACCTTTATTTTGTAGCCCAAGTAGCCCTGGCTTTAAAGCACAAACTTTGGGTAGGAAGAGAATCCTCAATCCTGAGTTAAAAATAACCTCAGAGCACTTGTCAGGTGAAACACAGAGCATGAGATTTCACATCCTTTCTAACACCTCCCAGTATCTGTAACCGTGGGAGACTTTTCACCCATATAGTGATCCACCTCTTCCAAGAAGCTGTTTCCTTTTTTTTTTTTTTTAAAAAAGGCTCAAGTCTTCGATTACACTACATCTTCCCTTTTCTGAGAAACCTAAGGCTATAATGGTTGCATAAAAATCAAGTATGAACAACATCAGATATCTGCTTGAATGTTTACATTTTCAGGACATATATGTAATTTCCTCTGTTGAGTAAAAGTGTGCAATTAGTGTCCATCTTCTACATTTCTTTGTTCTGGGTCCCTGCCAGAAGACATTTATGCACACAAACTGAAGTATTTGCTTCACAGGACTAAACATATTATACAGCAACAATAAATTGCACTCTAGGAGTGCAGCATAATCCAAGATAACCACTCACTATTGAAAACGCAGAGCAAGTTTGAAAAAGAATACATCCTGAATTTTGTCAAATGAGCTCTAGGAGACAACAGGGGCATTTTTCCAAGTACTTCACTAATGCAGGTTTCTGTAAACACTCCAAAAAATCAAGGCAACTAAAATCACTTCCTGTACTTCTGTATGGCATAAAATGAAAACAGAAGCCACAGCCTGAAACACTACACTACAAGATATGCCTAAAGCTACCTGATACCACATTCCGTTGTAAAGCATTTTTGTCATTACTATGCCACATGAAATAGAGCCAGCAATATAAAAGCATTGTTAAAAAGAAAAGACAGCATTTTACTGGGGTTTTGGTGAAAACCTACGTAAGAGTAATACTACATTTTCCAAAAATATTACAGGGTCTTAAACAGGGAAGACCAGTTCATCTCACCTCACTTGGAAACTGGAGGCAGAACACTGGTTGCAAACACTAACAGCCCACAAAAACAGGGTACCAGGGACTGCAAACGTGTCCTTATCAGGTTCCTCACTGCTAGGTATGCAATGGCTACTTAAGTCACCTTTAAGAATATCTCAATTCTAAATCTGGTGAAATGATTTGTATAACATCACTAAATTTAGATTTTGTCACCGATTTGTGCATTGCAAAACACAGTATAAATAACAACTTTCTGCAGATGGTGTTTTCTATACATGCAGAATTACACAGAACTGACATTATCTCATTAAAGCTGCCATGCTCTCTCATGCAACACACATAAAATGAGTCAGTGTCAAGTTTTAATTGCCAGCAAAGCTTGGGCACCAAAACGTATTCTCCTTGTAAGAAACATGCTATAAGGAATTCCTTCAGACTATGAACATCAGCTTTCCAAAGTGAGGTCTGCTATTGCTAATCCCTCCAGACCAAGGAGGGTTGCATTATTACATTTGTTTATTACTGTTCATTCAGAGGGTTTTCCCCCACAAAACACAGCATTAAAATACTAGCAAGAAGTGAACATAACACAATATTTGTTGTATAAAAGAAGCCAAAAGAGCATCTGGCATCAGAGGGCTCCCAAGCTTCCACAGCATATTTAACTCATTGAGTTTTTAACAGTGTCTGTTTTCTTAGAGTAGGTTTACAAAGTGATTTTCATACTGTTTCAAGACATGTCTTTTATTGCAGCTGTTACTTCCACTCATTTTTCAAATGGGTTCTTATAGGTCCATCTTTAGCAATGAACTTTTCATATATTCTCCAGAAAGAAGGTCACAGTCCTCTGTTTGCTAACACTTTTGTCAGGTAACTGAACATTTAAAGTTCTGATACAACTGCAGGCTCATTCTATAATGCATAAATGGGACAATAAAACTGGTTTCAACATAAGTCTCAAGATATTTTGCCTTGTTTTTTAATGCTCAGTGGAAAACTCATCAAGTATCCCAAAATGTACCCACTGAGTGTTGTGTAGCCAGTGTTGACAAAGCCTTATGATAAAAGCCAGGATGCCGAACAGTACCAAAAAATAAGCCAGTTTCAATAATCTTTAGCAACCAACTTCTTATGTATTCCTAGGAAGGAGGTCATAGTCCTTCTTTCTAGGGAGCACTATGACCTGCCTCCTAGGGAATAGATGAAACATTGGTTGCTAGAGATTACTGAAAACAGATTAAGAAAGGTGGGGTTGCTCAGCCTGGAGAAGGTTGTGTGAAGACCTCACAGCAACCTTCCAATATCTCATGGGGGAAGCTGGAGAGGGGCTCTTCATCAGGAACTGCAGTGACAGGATGAGGAGTAATGGGAACAAACTGAAAAAGTGGAAATTTAGGTTCAATATATGGAAGAAATTATTTACTCAGAGGGTGGTGAGATGCTGGCACAGGTTGCCCAGACAAGCTATGGATGCCTCATCCTCGGAAGCGTTCAAGGCCAGGCTGCAAGGAGCTCTGAGATGGTCTAGCAGAAGGTGTTCCTGCTCATGGCAGCAGCATTGGAACAAGATGATATTTAAGGCCCTTTCTAAATAAAACCATTTCATAACCCTATGATTCTATGAATTTATGCTTTAACCCCAAAATGAACGGCATGCTTTTTTAAAGGCTGGCTGGCCTGTATTATTTCTGTGCTAATTGCTAACAGCAGCAGATCTCAGCTGTGTGTTCAGCCTTGCCTACCAACCACGTCCTATTGCTCACACCTCGGAGTGAGAGCACCTCCAGCTCCACTCCAGGCCATCTCCTGTTTTCATGACCCAGTCTTCTATTTACTGAAGACACAGTAAATACATCTAGGCTGCATGACGATATTTAAGTAAACACCACTCCACTCCTCCACCAAACCTAATCCTTCAACATGTTTTCACAACCGGTTCTCAACCCCAGCGCCATGCCCGATTCAACTTGTTTCGCTTCATTCTCAAAAAAGTCGATCGGCTGCGTGAGAAAGGAAACAACCGGGCCGCGTCCGAGCGGTATGAATGTACTCCGATACCCCTCAGGAAGCCGCCGCACATCCTGTTTCTCCCACTCGCTTTGAAGTGCTCCCCAGCCGCACCGCGCTATCTGGGCGCCTCCCCGAGCCCTCCTCCCAGCCCATCCGCCGGCTTCCCACGTTACCGAGGCTATCGCTATTGGCAGTCAGCACTTCCCAACCACCAAAATAAGGCCACCGGCCTCTCTCTCCGCCTCCTCCCGCTCGCACACACGCTGCACCGAGGCACGGGAGTACTGGTGACCGCTTCCAGAACAGCCCTTCACCACCAACTTCCTGCACATCGCTAATTTCGCAATTTCAGCCTGACAAACAGACTCTTTTTGTCCGAGGTCCCGGCGGGAGGGGGCATTTCTGCTCGCCCGCTGACTCCAGGGATCTCTCGGAGCCACGGA
>VXBB01014220.1:0-13998 GCA_013399915.1 Illadopsis cleaveri | reverse complement strand
CTCCCGCTGCGCCGGGAGGCGGCTCCGCCCGCGGTTCGCCACCCCGCGCTCCCGCCGGTGGTGCCCTGCGCTGGGCGCCGCTGCGGGTTCGGCCGGTTCCGGAGTTTGCCCTGGCCGCCCCTTCCCCTGCCCTATAGTTAGGAAGACAGGACATAGCCTTAAGCTGCACCAGGGGAGGTTTAGGTTAGACGTTAGGATGAAATTCTTCACAGAAAGGGCGATTAGACAGTGGAATGGACTGCCAAGGGAGGTGATGGAGTCACCGTCCCTCGAGGTGTTTAAAGAAAGACTGGACGTGGAACTCAGGGCCAGGGTCTGGTTAACGAAATGATATTGGGTCATAGGTTGGACTCGATGATCTCAGAGGTCTTTGTCCAACCTAATTGGTTCTGTGGTTCTGTGCCTCCCACCAGGGCAGAGGGTTCAGCAGCCCGGCACGTTGAACGCTGTGTTCTCTGTGCTGAGATTGATCACATTAAATGGCAGGTGCTCACATTAAATGGAATGAGTGGCAGGTTCCACCATTTTGGTCTGTGGTGTGCCAAGCGCCTGTCCCTGTGCAAAGCACGGCACGGGCTCCATTGGATTTCCTCTGCTGTCACTTGTTCACGTTCAGCTGTTCGGCTGTGTGAGAAATGCCATGAAACAAGTAGGAAATGGCTTGGCTGCCAGCACTGCCCCAGGAGCAAGTGTCGCACTGCCTGCGGAATGCCACAGGCAAGGCTTCCCTCAGGAGTCACACTGCGCTCAGAGGTGTTTGCAGGCTGCCGCAGCTCGCCTTCATCAAGAACTGAAGGGCCTTTGCATTACATTTTCTACCATGGATTCCTGAAGACACCGATCCTAATGTGAAACTCTGGGATCTCGCTTACACCCGAACTTCACTAGGGTTCTGCATTGGTGGTGAGTGTCTGTCTTGGGCCTGTACAATCCCCATAGCCATGGGCTGCAGGGTGACACCACCACTTATGGTGTCACTCCAGGTCAAACTGAGGGTACGTCGGTTTCCAGACCCCGTAGGCACAGAGTCGAGTGAAAGCCTTTAGTGACTGATAACACACAGATAGTTCAGCCGGCTAAAGCTGTTTCAGGAAGCAGTACAGGACTAGGGTTATTCACTATGCATGTAAAGACCCTCTTCAGTCTGTCCTGCTGTTAAAGGGAAGTTTGGAATGTTCAGGCCAGCATCTGTCATTGTCTCTAACTGAAGTCCCCTGCTGTGGAACTCTGGCCATTTTTTATTTCTCCTGCACAAACCTTGCCGTTATTGGTATGGTACGGTACGGTATGGTATGGAGCCATATAATGTCATCATTTCTTGATGGCTTTTTCTGCATCCAACTTCTCCCCCACTGCTTCTGCAGCAGTGGTGACATTCCTTCCTCATCCCCACACTCCACATTGTGGCTGGGGAAGGACAGATGCGTGTTTCAAGGCAAGCAGGGTAGTGGTGGTGAATAAACTTCTTCATCACACCAGTAACAGGTGGACTTGTGTGAATGCAAAACCTAAACCTGACAAAGACATGAGTTTGCATAAGCTGAATTTTAATCTGTTGGAAAGGAGAGGTTGCCTCTACAGTACAAATTGAGGATTTGATTATCTACAGTTGGCTGTCTAGGCTGGCTGCCCTGTCTGGCTGGTGGCTGGTGAACTGAGGCTCACCTGGAGTTGGAGCTTTGATCTGGGAAAGCAGCAGGGCAGCACCCTAAGAAGGGAGATGTGTGCTTGAACTGTGCATTGCCACACTTTGGAAGGCAGAGTGACTCTACTGCCTCCATATTCTCTCAAAAGTTATGACTACAGTTGGGGCTTACTGTTTTAACTTAGCATCAGCTGTCTTTAAAGCACTGACCTGCATTATCAATTCAAGTTTTGCCAACTCCAGACAGAGTTTTATTTTAAAAAAAGTTTTGCTTTAGTCTAACATACGATATTCAGAACACAGTTTCAATTGCATTACATTCATTTTTGGCCTCTTTTAAAGTTACATTTTAGGAGTATCTGTATGACAGGTAGGTCTGTGCAGCTAAGGACATGTTTAAAACAAAGACTGGTGTGCTGAGCTGCAAACTTACAGGAAAGACTGATTTAACAATGGGGATATACTGTGAGGGATCTTTGCTTCTTGTGAGAGAACCTCACAGCCAAGGTGCTGAACTGTCAGTGATAGCTGCAGTATTAAGGACGTTTAGAACGAATAATAGTAATGATAACACATAGTGGCTTATTTCATATGCTTCTTCCTGTCATTTAGCTGTCATGCAATCTCATTCCACAGAAGAGAGCAGTATCATTTATTACATTTGTTCTAATTTTGGGTGTATGATAAATGAGGACTGACTAACATTTTGTTTAGATGCACAAACTTCATGATGATCCGCTTGTCTTTTTAAGTAGCATTTCAAATAGAGGAAAAAAAGGTATTTATTACAATTAGCAAACTTCTAACTTTTTTTTAGTTATATATCTCTCCTGACAACCATCCCAAAATGACCTGCATAATTTAGCTTAAGTTTGCTTTTTAATGCAGGTTACAGACGAGTGACACCTAGCTGAAGGGGGAAGTACTTTGAATATGCATGGTCTTCTATTTTGTATGTATCTTCATATTTTCATATGCAACTAGATATTTCCATTTTGAACTATGTTTCTTGACAGAAGCCCAAAAAAGTAGTGTGTGTAAAATACACAAGCTATACCACAAGGTTACTAGCAGAACTGAAAAGAATTTTTCAAGTTTTACGTCCTCATGAACATGTTTAAGATGTTGCAAAGTATTAAACAGAGTTCACCTGTGTTTCCAGCCCTCTGAAACACTGAGCAGTTAGATTCTGTTCTGTATTGCATTCACCCTGTATGATGCCAGGTGATACCATCACTTCCCTTGAGCTCTGGCATGTTTTCAATTCACTGTTCTGACCTTAATGAAGGGACTACTTGGTAACTGTGTTGCTTAATCTTCCACTGAAATAACTATTAGACGATATGTATCTGTGGATCATATAGATTATGTAAGTATTAAAAGAATTTAAAAAATGGAGAGACTTACAGAAAAATAGGAATATGTTATTTTAATTAAGCAAAAACAGAGTTATAATCACTCTTTCTAAAAATAAAATTAGACTCTTTATCAATCCTTAACATCTGCATTTAATATTTTCTTCTAAACAAAAATACAGATGCAATTATGTAGCAAATTACAGTCTTTGACAACGTATAGTATTTACTTTCTCTTACACTAATTCTAATTTGGTCATTAATACTTGATTCATTACTGCAACATGTTACTTGTAGTAAAAGTGCCACAATTGAACTATAAACATGACATTGCCATCTTAAAACTGCTTTGCTATAAACTGTAGAGAATATACAGAGTTACAAAGTCGTGTTTTTATCAAAATATACAAACCCCCCCAAACCTAACACAAGCTAACAATATTCTTCTTATGAACTATACAGTTATATAAAATATTTGTAAAATTATCTTTGTATTTATAAATATTCTACCTTATTTGCTTTGGTCTATATTTATCACCATACAAGTCCACTTAGAAGATATCTTTGTGTACTTTCTTTGAACTTTCCTGTGTTTATTATTCTATTATCCGTTTTTTAAATGGAACCAAAGCTGCCATGAAACCAGAATTTCTAAAAGGGTTCATAGCATTCACCAGTGATAGAATAAGTAAGTGGACTGTATTATTACTTCAATCAATACTGTATTATCATTTAAATTGTAATTTTATTGTACCCAAGCTATAGTTTCTTTTAAAATATCCAAGAAGACGAAGTAACAAATTGTGAACCATCACGGAGAATGAGGTTGAGAACCACTAACTCTTGTTGTGACTTAATTTTTTAACACTTCACAGGGATGAACATACATGACGATTGGAAATGCAGATACAGTACAACAGAGCCCTATCATATAAAATGCAACTTGCAGACATACATCCGCTTGGACTTTTTAAAGCATCTCAGTTAAAATGAATCACACTCTACAAAATGGTATTAACTGGAATATTTTGGTGCTGTCTTTCAGAATCCTGTTCTCCCAGTTCTTCGTGAACTGTGCAGCTGCAAGGCTCACTATAACCCTTTGCTGTAGCAGGATAAGGGAGGCAGGAAGGCCAACACTCCTTCCTCCAGCAGCCTGCTCCTGGCCCCTCTTTGCTGTGGCCACGGGACTCTGCTGGAATGGCTGGTGGGATCACTGAGAAGGGACATCTGAAGGTTAAATGTTGCATTTAAGGCATGGAGATGACAGGGAACCCCAGAAACTGGCCCTACACCTCTTTATACACAGGGATAGCCTCAGGGATATATATGGAAGCAGGAGTCTTATTTACCTACACCTCTCAAAACCAAAGTATTTACGGGGAGTTGCTCTGTTGTTTGTGTCCAAGCATTCTTCCAGTCTGTCTACGTGTCCTTCTGTTGAGAAGAACTATATATATAGGAATATATATATTTCTAAAAGACAAGAGTTGCAGACCCACCAGGAGGTGGACATTTCTATACAGGATTTCTGTTTCATGAGAACAATTTTCTTTAGACCAATATACCTGAAGTGCTCACCAGGCCACTGACATGGGGATTGATTTATGCAGTTTGGAAGACTAGCTATAGCAAGTTCCACTGAACCTTTATTAAATGTCTCAGAGATATATAAATCTGGAATACTTCTCACACCAGCACTCAGACTGAACAGATTATGGTAACTACAAAACTGAATATGGAAAGGAAAAGAGTAGTTTAAAATCCTGAATATGTTTTGTAAAGGCTGAGTTACAGAAAAGCATGGCAGAACTCAAATGTACTTTAGCACACCCAAGCCCATGAAACACTTCCCACCTTCACTTCAGAATACACAAGATTACAATTATTTCCTTTATGAACACATTATTTTTGTTAAAAAAAATGCAATATATGGTTTCTGCAGCAAAAATTCCTTCTACAGAATACACCATGAACCTACTTATTTCTTTTGCTTCAAACGATTCTGACTCAAAACCAGAACAGCAAAATAGTTCAGTGACTAGTTTCTTGTAATGCTAAGTAGAAGGGTTTGGGTTTGTCATTTTTCTTTCTCTCTATGTTAGAGTCTGTTGTGGCAAAAGTATTTTGGGTGTTCCAAATTAAATTTGTATTATTGCAAATACTACTTTTTCTGTGTTATTTTTTTCTTTTGCATATATTGACATACATTTAGATGAAGAAATTTGACCTTACTGATACATTTCCCCATTCAATACATCTTTATCTTCTCCAATATATAGTTTTGGATTTTTTCTCTTTTGCACAACTGTCACTCAGAGTATAACTTCTGGAGTTACATTTTGTGTTTTTTTCACTTCATTTCCTTCTGAGCCAAGGAAATGTGGGTTTTCCAAAAGTTTAGTGCTTTCATTGCAAAACTGTTCTTTTCTATCTTGTGTGCCTGGACTTTTGAATAGATGTTTCTTCTGGTGCATTCCCAGAGCAGCTGCAGTCTTGCAAATTTTGGGGCACTGAAAGCAAGCATATCCTTTTCCATTATGTTCACGTACGTGCCTTTGCTCATGGTTCCTTTTGGTAGAAAGATACAAGAAGCTCTGAAAGCAGAACTGACAGTGGTAGCGTTTTTCTCCAGTATGAATTCTTTCATGTATTTTGAGTGTTTCATTTAAAGTGAATGCCTTATTACAGTATTGGCAGACAAAATCTTTGACACCCAGGTGAATACGTTCGTGTTTCTGTAGATTTCCAGGAACTGAGAAACATTTACCGCAGGTTTTGCAAGTGTAGGGCTTTTCCCCAGTGTGACACCTCATATGCATTTTTAAAGTGGATGGACTTTGAAATTGTTTTTGGCATAACTCACATATGTAAGGCTTTGAAGCAGCTAAGTGCAAGTGTACGTGTTCTCGAGCTTCTGCTGTGGAAGACTGGTCTCTTTCACAGAGCTCACAATGAAGGTTAGGCATTTCTGTGTTGTCCTCCTGGCTGACCGCCTTTTCCTCGGGAGCATTCCTGAGCTCATACTCTCGGCTGCATGTGTTGTGGCTTTCCAGACCAGTGTTCTTGCTTCCGTGCTTTTTCCTCCACTTGGTCTTTTTAATTTTTCTCAGCTGTTTGGATTTCTTTTTTGGTTTGTAATTATAATAAGGTCTCCAGGGTTTATCACTGGAGTCCTGGTCGCTCACATCATCACACATTTCTGTCATCTCCAGGCATTCTGAGCTGTAGAGTCTAGACGGACTTTTTTCTTTTACCTCCATTTCTGGTTCTTCAATGAGATTGTCCTGGTTAGACTCATGTTTAGATTTTCGGCCCCTTTTACAAAACAGCTTAGATCCTAATATATGTCTTTTTACAATAGCTTCATTACCGATTTTTACTGTTATCTGACAAAGAGGTGCGACATTGCTGTCAGCAGATGTTCCAGGTAAGGCAGGCTTTGCAATGTATGTTTCAGTTTTACTGGACTCTTGGACAGTATTTGTAGTTTTGCTACATGAACCTCCAGATCCTGTCACGTGCTGCGTATCCTCAGTTGCTTCTGCTCTGTTGTACAGCAGTGTTTTCTTTTTCTCCTTAATAGTTTTTGATTTTGTAATGCACTTTCCATAATTATCTGACCCATACTTACAGTCATCACTTACTGACTGACTGGGTAGGTTATTTGAAGATTCTGTCTTACTGTTTTCTATGGAAGTGACTGTTTTACTGTGCATTATTACTGATGAAACTCTGCTACTGTGCATTATAACAGAGGGTGCAGAACTGCTGTAACTGATGACAGAGGTTGAATTTTCATTCACGTTAGCTAAGGACACAACTGAAGAATCACACTCCTGTGAACCTGAGTCATTTGCAGCAGTGGAAACTCTTTTTTCAGCTGGGAAAAAGTCCCTCTGCAGGTCAGAATTTAAGATACCTACTCCCCAAGAGGAAGGATTCTGAGTATTTGTGGAAGATGCTGTATCATTACGTGAAGATGTATCCAAGGCCAGGGTTCTGTTGTTTGACATTATACTATGTTGAAAATTGAGTGGTGGTAGCTCAGAGCTAAGAGAACTCGGAATGAAACAGTTAGTAGAAGCATTTTCATTAGCCTGGGTACTTGCTGGAACATTTTCATAGGAAGAATTTCGATAGGATTTATAAGGCAGTCGCCTGCATTTCATAGGTAAGAGTCGATACAGTTTGTATGGGTACATACTTGGTTTTAAACCACCATTGGCCGTCTTTTTATTTACTGACAGGCGATGGTCAATTGCATGGAAAGACTTCTGGTGATTTTTCAGTATATAGTAAGTCATGAAGGTCTCCAGACAGAAAATGCACTGGTAGCGCCTCTCTCCAGTGTGCCAGATCTCATGCCTGGTGCGGTACTCAGCTAATGCAAAGACTTTATTGCAGTAGTGACAAGGGTATGTTCTTCTCCAGGAATGCACGTTTGCGTGTCTTCGAAGGCTGGACAATGTGACATAACTACGCTTGCAAACAACACAAGTGTATAATATCTGCCCATCAACGACTTTAACCAAATGATCCGTTTCTGGTAAAGTGCAGTTTGCATTGGAACAATCAGTGATGCTGTTTTCAGACAACAGAGGCTCTGTGTTCGCATAGGAACTTCCATTCTGTCCCTCTGTAGCAGTACAGTTATCTGCAAAATTTTGTTCATTTCCATTGTGAGCTGATAAGTTAGTTGATCTCATGCAGACTTGTTCATGACTTTCCAGTATATTTAGATTTGCAAATTGTTTGCTGCAGTATTTGCATATGAAAGTCTCCTGATGCTCTGAATGGAGCTGAAGGTGAGCAGTGAGTAACACCCGGTCATTGAATGATTTTGCACAACAGTTACAACTGTAAACAGGTGGAGTGGCAGTCGCCCCAGATGCAGAGACATTAGTAGAAGTGTCTTCCTCTTCTCTGGATACATGCAAATCTCCTGCTTTATTTTGAGATTTTGGAAAGGAAGTAATTGTCTGATCAGTAACTGCTTCGTGCCGGGCTTCTGCAGCGGTTACGGTAGAGGCTGGTACTTTTGCTACAGCCAAACCTGTACCCTGGGGCTTAAAGGCTGACTTAGAAGTACTACCAGCTTGTTTTCCCTGCTGAATTACTGGGGTGGCTTGGTGATTTTCATAGCGGTCCTCACCCACCTGGTATGAAGGACTGCTGTCCTGGTTAACAAAAGGTGCTCCTTGTGAAGTATCTCCCCCAGAAGAAACTGCATAGGAGTGTTCAGCCAAGGTACTGGCTGGCTCAGCATCTTTGCACACATCGCTTCTGTCGAGGCCGATATTGGGAGGCTGTATTGTCTCAGATACCTTTTTGAAGCTGGCCCTCAAATCAAGGGGAGAAAACAAATTGTTTTCTGTTTCAAAAATTGAGAATGCATTTGTAATTCGCGGTCCATTTGTCACAGCAGAATCTTCATGTCGCTTGTCATGTTTTTCCTCTTTGACGGTCCCTTTTTCATTAACACAGTATGAATAGGGACAGGGGGAACTTGAAAAATTTACATCTGTAAGATCTTCTAGAAATGATATTCCCAGTTTTTTCCCTGCAGCTGCAAGGTCTGTTACAGTTTCCTGCCTCTTAACAACTACTGTGGAACTGTAGATGTAATTCAGTATCTCTGTAAACACTTCGGCTTTGAGATCATCTAACTCCAGTACATGACCTGAAATACAGATAGTACGACTCCAAAAAATGTTCTTAAAGTAAAGGCTTGAAGCTGCCAGCACATTACTATGGGCTTTAAATTTGGTGTCTTCCACAATTATGGTGACATCGCATAAAATACCCCGAATGCGCTGTTCATTTAAAATGGAAAGTACAGTGTCACTGTGGAAGTCATCCTTGAGATCCTTTGAATGGGACATGACTGTCATCTACAAGAGAAAAAATGTAAATTAGAAGGTATTTTTCATCCATTTCAGTTACAGATTAAGTTTATAGCTCTATATTATTTTACATATTTTTTTAGTTTATTAACTTCTAAAGTGTAAGAATGAGTAAAATTTTATCATAATATTCCAGGTTTAAGTAATATTATATTCTCCGGTGGATATGTCTGTCCAGATGAAGGGGGCAGGAGTACCAGAGGATCCCTCCCACTCCCTCCCGGCTTGAACCTGCTGTCCATCCTGTGCCTTTCCCTGGGAATACAGCCGATGGCTTTTGCTCTGCCATTGGGTGCAGCTGCACAGGGTCACGCCGAAGGACTTCCTGAAGCCTGGATGAAATTCCCCAGCACACCACGGAGGGAGCTGGCACACCCGAAGGGGATGACTGTGTTGCCCAAGTTCTGTGCAGAGTGAGGACTTTGCTTTCTGGGTTGTTTGTCAGAGACCGACTTCACAACACAGCTGCACCTGACCCCCTTACTAAGCTCATATTTAAATCACAGCAAGACAGTCTCAGTTTCAGGATAAGGTTTTATAAGCAAATGAATGCACAAGGAACACCATTTGGTAGACAACAGTGAAGTACCTATAACACTGTTTATGTGAACAGGTTTCTTTTTCAATAGTGATTAAATTCACTCAATAATTTACACTACTTTAAAATTACTGAAAAGTTCTGAGTAAAACAAGTAAAAAAATAATGGAATACAAGTAGAAAATATGAGAGTTTTTTTCTTCAGTTATAGTTTAGATTTAGTGTTCACACTTTATAATTAGATAGTGTGTTCTTAAATTCTTTCAAATAATAAGACTGAATTACAATAGTAAATACCATTAAATAACTGCTAATATATCATAATGAGGTTTAATGCTGACAAAAATTATATAGATTAGCCAGGATGTTACTATATGAATATACTGGCTCATTTCATTGAGAAAAAATATGCAAACTATGAATGGAATATTCTGAAAAAAATGGATTATTTGCCAGTTGAATTTGAGTTTTGACAATTTTTGCCAACTGAATTTTGTATTTGGTGAAAATCTCTGTCTTCACCAGATGTTTTTTCTCATCTGATCTGTACCACATAATGAAGTTTGTTCCTTTTTTCCTCATGTCTGGAGTAGTGTTTCGAACTACTACTGTCCATTTCTGACTTCAAGTCATGAAAAAATAGTTGTGCTAGTGGCACTTACCAATCACTACAGTAAAAAAATCACACTTCTTAAAGATCCTTTTCTTTAAACTTATGGAAGTAAAATGCACCTTAAAGAATACTACTGACAAATTTTGTGAGACAGGCTAAAATATTACAATACTCTAAGTTAGGATTTACCTTCTAAACACTCCATCTGCTGCTCCAAACTTTAATTTTCAGCTTTAAAAATTTTATGATGACCTTCACCCTCAAATACTTTATATTAGGAATGTCAACATATAAGATGGATTTGATCCAAATGGCAAAATAAAGGTTTGACCCATATTCACTAGGCAAACAGCAATGGCCATTTAAAACACATTGGCTCATTCACCCAAAATATGGGGAAGTAATCTGTTCTGGAAAATAGGGTCTTTATCACAAAGTTAAGTAATGCAAGTCATACACCCCTGCTCTAGCTTATCTAATTACACTTAGGACACTTTTATCACAAATCCACAAAATACTTCCCTGCAAATCAAATTACACAAAAAGCAGCAACAACCTTACTGTGAAGACAAACATACTGTGAACAAGACTGTAATTTGATACATTACAGATGAAGCTTGGAAATAATTTTTTTTACCTTGCATCATGGCCACTGCTTCTATCAGGAAAGGTGTTGTCTATGCAAATAGTCAAAATTTCTAATAGACTTTGATGGCTGAGAATTTTCAATTCACAGAATGCAGAACAAAACTGTGATTCACAAAAAATATCTCTGCTGTTTCCCATGATATGCCATGGATGTCAAGAAATGAATTCATCAGTATAATGGTGATAGAAACATACGTGAATATTATTTTGATTATTTGATCGCTCTCTGCAGCTGTAAATCTAGGTGCAATGTTTTGTGCCTTGAAATCTTAAAATCATAATTTATGGTGGGTTTCTTTATGACGCTAATTTGGCTTAAAATAAGGGATATTTACTCATGTGGAATGGCAGCCTGAAATTCACAGTGGTTAGGTACAGTTATCTGCTTTGGTTGGGTATCTGAAAACCCAGATGTAACTGTAGATAGTTTCTGGCATATCCAGTCTACAGAAAGCATGCTGACAATTCTTCCAGCAAGCAGCCACTATTCCATAATTGATTCCTTTTCCTCATTGACAATGTCTGAGATTACATCTGACTTGCTCATGTGATGTGGTATTAGAAACCAACTGTCAGACATCAAAAACATTTCACAACAGGAGCTATTGATAGGGTTATTTCCTGAGTATAGGAAATAAATAATGTCAACTCTACCTCCCAGTGAACTGCCCCACAGGAACTAGCCTGTGTTTTTTCTGTTTCTTTATTGGAGACAGCTGGTTTTAGTTCAAAGACACATCATCTGACAGACGGTTTGCTAAGTGTATCAGACTGCTACTGCCATGCTGAGAGGCATACAAACCCAAGTGGGTTTAGTGTAAGTCTTATTATTCAACTAATTATTTCAGAATTTATCTTCCTAAAGACAGAAGTGAGTATTTTAAATTTCTACTTGCCACATACACAGACTGCCAGCTTTTGCAGTCCTAGATAATTTGGTATGCTCAGTAAAATAATAAACTAGATTCCTTGTGTCATTCTAGAAATGATCATTGGCTATTTGGTCAATTAATTTTTTTTTTCTGTGTGCTAAACCATAAGCTAGATATCTCATTGGAAAGTCATACAGAAAAATTCCAGAGCAAATAATTTTCCAGAGCCAACACTTTTCTTTTTCATCTCAACATACACATACCTCAAATAGTCCATTTATTCATGTCTGTAATTATTCTCTACTGCCTTCTATTTCACCTGTCTTGCTTCTTGCATGAGTAAAAACATGTCTGAAATGCTATAAAATCAAAATGCCCTACCTAGCACACACATATAAATGAAGTATTTTAGGAATATTTTCCATTCCATTTGCAGTTCATACTGTAAAATGAAAACCTGCTCTTCACTTTTCAAGGGAGCACTACCAAGAACCAAGATACATGAAGATCTAACTTTTCAGATGTGTTAGCATTAAATATTTTTCATTAAAACACTGGAAAGTCCATTCTGAATGTAACTATTCTTCTGTATGATTTTTATTATAGAGTAATGGAAGAAATTTTAGTTTTATTTGTAAATTTTTCCCAAAACATATATAAATACCATTTGACATGATAAAGGGTAACAAAACTCCTCAGCCAACTAACTCTTTTTTTCACATAAATCTGTCTGTTGATTTCATACTTTTTACTCTCAATCTAGACATAAATAATTTCTTAGGAATCTGAACAGTACCTTTGTATCATTTCCTAATGGTCTTTGGTACACCTATGAATAACTTCAAGTTCAGAACAGCAGAATTTTTAATTGGGAGTTACAGTACAATTTGCAGGTTTTTTCTGCAAAGATAGTAACAGACTTAACCTGTCCTTAAAAGTTGTTGAATCACTTGGAAAAATAAGATTTAAATATTCATTCAAGTGTAATGGTCAGTAGGTTTATTAAATTAGAACAGTACCTTTTCTGACATCAACAGAACACTACTCCAGGATAACAGTCACAAATGAAAATAAGTAATATTAAAAGTTCATGTCAAGATCAGAGATTGATGCATCCAAACACAAATTTGACTACTTATGCCTCACAGATGACACTGCTAATTATAAACAGAGAAGCCAGCTCTACATGGACTAGACAGAGTAGAAGCAACTGTTAATTTTTATATTAACATTACTCTGAATTCAACAAAGAGTTCACAAGAAGTTTTACTGACCCATGAATACAAACTTTTTTACTACCGAAGAGAACTATTACAATTTAGGAATATTCTTTTAACTTCTGCTAATCTTTTGAAATCCACTGCCAGACAAGTGCACCTCATTACATATGAGATTATTCTATTCCACTTCAATCAGCTAAATTTGAAAGACAAGCTAGTGGCGTAACAAAAATCTCCAAAGCATTAGGGGCAGTTGCTAGTACCCAGGCAAAATTAAGAGCAAGAATAAATGATGAACTGTAGTAAGAATTCTCCCTGTTTTCTTACTCCACAGATTTCTACTAGGATTTTAAAGTGCTAATATATTCTGGTACTAACCAACAGGACACTACAGAAATATGTTCATTCCTTATCTTCCTTATGTTCAGTTTCACCCCACACTGTTAAAGTACTCTGAAGTCTCTGTTTTGTTTCCAGACGGCTTCCCCAGCTGAGGAGGAACATTCACCTGTATCTAAGTCTCCTAAAGGATGCTGGGCTTGTTCTAGAGCAGAAATGGAGTCAGGCATCACCAACAAACAAAAATCCCCAAACAACCACAGACACCCACCCAGCCACCCCCCCACCCCCCCCCACAAATCCCCTCAGCTCTGATCCTTGCTTACCTGGAAACCTACTGTCCAACCATCACTGCTACGGTGACTGCCCAGTTTTTTATGGAATCATTTCACCAGTTCCATGTCGGCAGCAGGGCTGCCTGGATCAGGGTGCTGCAGCCTCTCTGCAACCTCGGGCATGCAGGGCCGTGTTCGTGGTGTCTAATAATGTCTAATGGCTTTCAATAGCTCGCAGGAGCGTGTAGCTTAGTGCTCACTCTACAGAGCCAAACGTTACTTCTCCAACTGCACTGAAAGACTTTCTCTTTGGGCTCACGCTACTCACATCTTTCCTTCCCTGTTGCTATAGAAGAGCATTACTTTAAATGGTTTTTTTTCAGCCTCGCGCTTTTCTCTTTTAATTCAGACAGCTGGGGGGCTGGGCTGGGGTGATAGAATTTAGCCTAAGAGTATGTCAGTGTTAACAGACCGCTCATGCCCCGCGACGAACCATTCTTTCAGAGCTGGGACTCTTTTCCACTATTAGCATCCCGACCTCCATTCTCCCACTCCCCGCTTTACGCTTCCCATGACCTCTCCCACCG
>VXBB01014218.1:24164-57840 GCA_013399915.1 Illadopsis cleaveri | reverse complement strand
AAAAAAAAAAAAAAAAAAAAAAAAAAAAAGGCAAAAAACCTATCAATCCTTCAAGACAGGAACCAGAGGATCTTAATATTCAGGATGAAAAGTCAGCAAGATCTTACTTCTTCATCTCTTTCTACTGTACTTTATGATCTTAGAATATACGAGCACATTAATGAAAGACGACTGATGAGCAGACTTCCTTGCAGCAGGCACTGATATTTCCAAATTTTCTAAATTATATCTGTGTGAAAGTAAAGGAGATACTTGCTTAATGTCTCAAAAAAAAAAAAAAAAAAGGGAGAAAAAAGCATTTGAAACCTGACAGATGACTGTTATTTGCGCCCCATGAATCTAAGCAGATTTTCTGTGATTATCACTGTTAGCTAGAGTAAGTCATTTGCTTACCTATTATGATGACTCTTTTCATTGTAAGGAAACAAGGAAATTGTCTTTTTTTATCGTTTTATGTCAATATTAACTATTGCAGATAGCAGCAGAATAGCAAATGTCTTACTTAAAAATACTAGATTTTTTTTAGAAGTTGCATGGTGATATATATAGAGACTGCTTATACAGTCTCATGAAACACTGAAGATGCAGACAAAAACAATCTTGAGATTAAATCAGCATTACAGAAGTTATATGTGAATAGACTCACTGTCATGTGGAAAGGAAGGATTTTCTCAAACCCTTAGTGTTTGATTAGTCTGTCAGCACTTGAGGAAAGCCAAGACTCTTGTGCTCAACCAGTCTACAGTGTCCCGTTATAGGGACACTTGGGCATTTCACTGGGTTGGAGGGGGTTTAATTATCTTGTTCAGGGTCATGTACTCGACAGAGAAATGCCCTCCTGAGTCTCTACACCTTTATCCATAGCCAGCAACTGCTAGTGCCCTCAAAGGACTCACATTAGCAGTTTCCAGAATAACATTGCTTATTAATAAAATTGTGACAGGTTAAGGTTGGAGAACTGCTGGTGATAGTATCTGACTGCAAGAATATGTTCAAAGGAATATACTAGCAAGCTCTAATCCCCAAAAAAAGCTACCTTGAGATAATAATTTAGTGCACATAGAGTATGTTTCTTACACAATGGGCATTTCATACAGGGGGGGAAGACAGGTTCATCCCATTGACAGATCCTAGCAGTTATGGTTTTGTCTTGCCCTCTCTTCTCCCCATTCTTAAATCACTTTTATACTATTTCTTTATGTTTAGGTGGAGTTTGTGTATCTTTAGTAATACATCTTCCTCAATGAGTGCTGGTTGTACCTTGGGGGTGAGTATCTCAGGATAGTATCTGAGATAACCTTGGGATGGGATGTGCGTCAGTCCAAGGAGAGAGATTTCACCGGGGTTGTTGATTCAAAGGCAGGACATCTCCCTGTATCTCCCTTAGTTTTCAAATGCTGTGCAGCTGGTCAGCTAAAAAGCATCACTGAGTTCCCCTCTCTGCAAGGATTTCAATACAGCCTGGCTGCTTCACCCTCATTTAGTCCCTGTTAGAGTGTATTGTGCTCAGGTCAGGTATTCTGACCATGGTTCATCCATGGAGTAGCAACCATATTTTTCCCTGACGTCTGTATCGTTATCCTTTCACCCTCAATCATCTTCCCAGTCACACAGATCAGGTGTCATATTTGAGATAGGAATGTCCTGTGCCTTCTAATTTCTCTAATGTTTCCTTCAGAAATAGAAACTTAGAATCAAAAAGTGACTTTGATTGAAAGGGATGTTAAAAATCTTCTAGCTCCAATCCCCTGCTGTGGTCAGGGACACCTTTTACTAGACCATGTTGTTTAAAGCCTCATCCATCCTGGCCTCAAAGACTTTTATGTTCACATGGAAGCAAAGAATTTCTTTAGTAAGGAAGTTCTTCCTAACATCCAGTTCAAGTTTACCCTCTTTAAGTCTAAAACCATTGCCTCTTGTTTTATTGTTACATAATGATAAAACATTACATAATTTAGTCTTGCTAAATAGTCCCTCTCCAGCTTTCCCTTCACGTACTGGAAGGCTGCTGTAAGGTCTCTCTGGAGCCTTATTTTATCCAAGCTGAACAGACCCAATTCTCTGAGTCTGTTTTCATAGCAGAGGTGATGCAGCCCCAGATGAGGCATCATGTTTGTGTTCCTCCTATGGAATCGCTCCAACAAGTCCATGTCTTTCTTTAGAGGTGCCAAAACTGAACACAGCCCTCCAGGTGCTGTCTCAAGACAGCAGAGGGGGGAGGATCACCTCCCTCGACCCGCTGGCAACACTTCTTTTGATACAGCCCAGGATAGAGTTCACTTTCTGGGCTCCAAATGCACATTGTCAGGTCATGTTGAGCTTTTTGCTAACTCCCAAGTCCTTCTTCTCAGTGCTGCTTTCAATGCATTCTTCGTCCAGCCTCTGAAATCAGGTGGACTTGTATGAATCATGGTTCAAACTTTGCTTGATGTTTTTCACAGCATAATACTGGTTTTTTGCTTCTACATCTTTTTATTAATTAAATCAAGGTTTTCCTTTTTGGTGTTCAAAGTCCATTTTTCAGTGGTGATTCAATTAATCAGTAAATATAATTATTCTTTATTTCAAAAGTGAAATCATTATGTATTTTTCTGCTTCATATGGAATTAGAAGTTTAACCAATATTTGGCAAAAAGTAATGTAATAAGAAGCAAAAGTTCAAGAAAAATTCTGCCTTCTCAGGGTTGACCATTCATGACTGAAGCATTATGCAAAGCATGTAACAGACGAAGAAATAAACAAGCAAACAAAATCCAAACAAGAAACCTATCAGAATGACTTCTTTTCCTGTGACTCTATGGAAAAAATTAGTCACAGCTTCCTAAATGTGTATTAAAAATAAAATACACAGTGTTCTGTGCAGAAGAAATACTATTCAGAGCATCTCCATTTGGCATTAAAGAAAAAAAGAATCCTTCTCTACACAGATAATCTTTAATAGATTAAAGAGACACAGAGCAATAAATCTGGTCTCCATAGCTTTATCCAAATTTACTGAAAGACAAAGCAATCCAAAATATGTAATTTTAAATACATAAATTGACCTCCCTTTGAAGAACATTAGCAAAATCTATGGTAAAGTGCTTGGAGAATGAAGACATATATAGAATCTACTTCATATAGTTGCTATTTAGTTAAATATTCAAATAGATGACCATTTGAAGGTTTCTGCACTGAAATCAGAAATTTGGTTCTGAGTTAGAAAGAAAGGTAGGAGAACACAAGTGATTACATCAATTTTAAGTCTCCTTTTTTTCTCAGACTTTTGACTTTCTGAAGTATGCGGGTGCTCGGAACAGCTTACCGGCTAGCTCGGCACTGAGTCCACATATAGGAGTCTTGTGGGTCTGAACCCCCGGGTGAAACGTAGCAGTTGGTGTGAAAGAAAGGAGGACCCTCACGTGGGTAGCAACCAGGTTTATTCCACCCGGACACCCACCTGAAGAGTGAAATCTGAGCTTCAGGTTTCAGGTTAAGTATTGGGGATGGACACCGAGCGAGAGAGTACCTAGAACCAATCAAGTGTAGGGAGGGGGGAAGACCTAGAACATGGGACACTTAACAGAACAATGAAAGAAGAAGGGAGCTTGAGAACTGGCCAAATGACTGAGTAGCCCCACCAGAAATTTCCAGGCTTTTAGGGAGGGTTACAAGGTGATTGACAAGACCCACTACCAGGAAAAACCAAAGGGGTTTGAGCATTGTGGGGTATAGGGATAAACCATTATAAAATGAATAACAGAAGCATACATCATTTTGGGAAACCCAAAATGCACACCGCAACACTGAAGGATTTTAGATACTTCTATAAATTTACCCTGTGTACTTGATTTCTCACCTTCCATTTAAAATATAGGAAATACTAATGAACTGACAAACCAGTGAACCGATACATGAAAGGTGGACACCAGCACCTTGTGCTTGTAGATAAAGTCTAAGTGATAAATATCCATCTGCTAAGGGTTTATGGATGTGTGTGATATGTGTCTGTATGTAAAGTTTTCACTACGGAGTACATCTGCTAAATAGAAAAGTGTATTTAGAAGTAGAGCTTTCAGAGGGTTAGACAGCATAGAAATTACTTGGAATTAGGAGGGCCCTGGGTGATAAAATTAAGTTAGGAAGGACTGTGATGAATTTGGCTTCCTTTAGTTATACCAAAGATTCTAATATAAATTATACATATGTGTAAAGATAGATATATAGATATACATAAATTTGAGGTTATGACTCTTGAACACTAAGCTGCTTTTGGCTTTTGTTGAGGTGTAGGAGCAATGTGAGCATTTTCCTGCATCTCTCCTTTTTAGTAAACCTCTCTTTAGTACCCTCCTCCCTTTCTTTTTACTTTTGATAGCTTAACCTCTGAAGCTGTATCAGAACTTACCAGCTTTCTGTTTGCAGCAAGGTTGGCTTACTGAAGATGTAAAATATTTCAGAAAGAGGTAATATCTGGTATAAGACACTGATGGTTCAGGCTACTGACAATGAAGGGTGACTATGCAGTATGAATAGCAACTCAAGCAGAAATTTTAATACAGTAAAAATATTTTTTAAATATCCTTAATATATTGTTGCCTAAAAATCTGTACATTATCTAATCTTCAGTATTACTCCTTTCACCCTAAAATATTTCATGAACCACAGGTTTCTGTTATACTTAGAAGCAACCAAATAAGAAGTAAATAATCATCTTTTCCTTGGTATTTTCACCATGATTATTCTGTTTCTTCAAGTTCTAACAAAACATCTACATTCAGTGGAAATGTGTCTACATTTTTTAATGGGTTTTGGTCACACTACTCTAGTCCCGTTGCCATGGTAGGCGAAAAACTATGAAAATTGCAAAATTAAAACCCAGAGGTAGAAGTGATTTGTTTCTTTTAGTATTTTTTTTTTTCCTATTAAGTTGCCATAGTGCATTCTGCACAGGTGGTTTTCTGTTGTGTGCTTTTCTAAACCAATGCTATGCATTAAAAACTGAAAGGCTGAGAAAAAAAGAAAATAGGAATCTAAATGAAAAATTTGGTTTGAGGAAGGGAAAGCTGTTGTTTTAGGCTAACTTTAAGCCAAACACAACCTTGAAATGTGTTTACTAAACCATCAGATTTACACCATGTGATGAATGAGATGAATTTGACCTGCAGCTTACGCTTGTCAGGGAACATCAGGATATTAAAAGACTGGGAAGTTTAATAGAGTCTTCATTTCCCAATGGATAACTAACCCTCATCCTATTTCTGGGTAGTAGTAGTTGTTTCAGTATTTTGTGCAGTTGATTAATTAGTTTCAAATCTTGATCTCCACTGTTTCTCTCCAACTCTCCCCAGCTGGAGGCAGAAGACATGAGAAGAAAACTCTGTTGGGATGGGTAAATCACACAAAATATATTACAGAACTGACAGAATTCATATAAGGATCTGGAATCTATCTCCAGCTGGATTATTTTTTGAAGAATGGTAGTACGTAGGAGTCAAATAATAGCAAGAAAACATTTCACTATGTATCCACTTTACATGAATACACACAGGCATTAAAACTCAGAGCTAATAGAACCCTGAAATGACAAGAATAACAGCCTGGATCTCATCAATACAGATTTCAGATAACTGTTGTGGCAGATGCATTTAATTTTAAAATTAAATTTCATCTGAATAACTCAATAGATTTTGGTGGTATTTTTAATGTTCTTCTTCACAATTAGTACCCATGGCCATACCTGTGAAGTTATATAATATTTTCAACTACTTTTTATTATTTTAGGCTCAGTGAAATAATAAATATTAAAACAGTTGCCTTCCAGAGCATGAAAATATTATAATTGCATATACAAAAAGTTTCATTAAGAGTTGCTGTAGTAATTAAAGTCACTATCCAGGGAAAAAAACCATACGCATTGGATTGAGATGAAGCCTTACTTCCAGAAGTGATTTACATCTCTCTGTTGTGTGATGTATATTTCTGCAGTTATAAAATAAATTGTAACTTCATGCTACCATATCTTCCTGATGAAAAAGCGTTCTTTTGATAAATTCACTTTATGTGTAATAGTTAACACACTTTAAAAATTTGCGAAAATATAGCACTTAGTAAGGAAGAACTTCATTTCACTGATCACCAGCTCATCTTGCAAAGATGAGGTCGTAAATTAGAATTTAAAGCTCGATTGAATCCTGTATAGCAAAACTTCAAGACACAAATCATTCTTTTTTTCTTAGGCTGCATAACTCCTCCTGTCTCCTTCCTCTCTGTCCCAAATTTTCTGTCTTTCCTCACTTTTAATTAAATACCTCCCTTCTCACAGATGCCAACTACCCGTGCTTTCAAAGAATGCCCAATTTATGCATATTAAACTACAGAGAATTTTTTTTCTCTGCTTGTATTTAGACCAAAGTTAAAATTTTGTACCTAAATTTTGCCAAATTCTTCCTAGTTACAATTATTGGTGCAGCAAAATATACTGTCTTTGTCCACAGCCTTAAATGTCATCTAATGTTAGAACAAAATAGTTTTAATGGAGTATCAGATAAATTTCCATTAGGTCCAGTAGGGTTCCAAAGTGCAAATACTGGTAAGAAGATGTGTTTCCATATCCATATGTAAAATTACCTCAACAAGACATTATCTAAAGAAATCTGAGAAGCATGCTGAAATATGGCAATAATAGTGAACATTTATGGTAAATGTCAAATACAGGTATTAAAAATAAACAAAGATTTTCTGATTCTTGTAGTTTTCAAAGAAGATAATTTGCTATCTGTAAAGATATATTCTCCCTCCAAACATTCTGAATACTTTGATGAAAAGCGCAGTAGAAATTTTTCTATTACAAATTTTTGAATGAGTCAATATGCATCCAGCATTTAAAGATTAACTTGAAAATTAATTATTGCAAATAAATATTTGATTTAAGCTACTGATAGAATCTATTTATTATATCAGAAGGTTAAAGACAGATTTCCACAGTACCGTTTCGCATTAACTATGAATTTTTTGAGCCTAATAGTACCTTCTTTTTGATCAAGATGATAGATGAACATTTACTAAAATTTCAATTTCATTAGTCATTAGTTAATATTTGCAAAGCACTTAGAAAAAGTCAAGGATCAGACATGTGTATATACAGTTAGAAACTTGACATTTCATTCGTTGTTCTCATCACTTGTTATTCTCACTGAGCAATTCAAAAATTCCTCGCAAACGTTCCCTTTCATCTACTTTCTTACTTGTTCCTCAGTTACAAATCTTACATGCAATACTATACCTATCTTTCTGTATTGAAGGCAAGGATTATTTAAGAAAGGAAACTTGTTAAATAACATAGGGTAGACCCCTGTATGTGAACAGGTGCTCTGAAAGCTTGAGAAGCAGGCTTATGAAAACACAAAAGCAAATTAAAAAAAAAAAAAAAATTAAAGATTATTATTGCCAATATTGTCAAGAAAAAATTGCTAGGTAGAAATCTTTCCTTATATGAAGAAGGACAATTCTTGGAGAATGGCAAGAAGTGTGCTTTTCTTCAGCAGAGGTTTGTGTACATCCTCACCTGAAAAAAAGACCAGAGCTGGCAAAAAATTCCAAACCCATACAGGCATCCCATATAGTCTCCAAACATTTCCATCTACTTTTAAACTGATTTCATTCACATTGGAAATAATTTCCAGTATAGGGATCTTATTGAGAAGTCCTAAACTCTGTTTATTACCAAAGCTGACTACTAATCTCAGGCACAGATGTTATACAGCAGGATATCAGTATCCATGATCAATTCACATGCGGGTCAAACAGAAAATTTTTCTCCTGCTTTTTGGAGCTGTTTATAAGTTTGTATACTGAATTTTAAAAAATAATTTCTGAAGTACTTAAGGCTTCTTAAGCATTGAAAAATGAACCCATAAAGATGCTTCTGGATTTATTCAGTCAATTCAGAAACCAAGGCATTGGTAAATTAAGTGGTACTGAAAGAAATGTATGAGCTGTTTAGTATTTTCTATCTAAGAATCAAAGCAATGACATTTTTACAAATTATAGAGAATCATTTATGAATTATAAGGAAGAATTTCTGGAGTTTTAATTTCTTTTTTTCTTTTTTTTTTTTTTTTAAACAGAAAGACGAATTATCCAAACCAAACTTTAATGTATGGGAATGGAAGAAGTAGAAGAACTTGAGGCTCCAGATGCTATTTGAATCTTAAAGCTTTTTGGAAACTGAAAAATTAGATCAAACCAAAACCTCAAATGTATTCTAATAATTATAATTGTCGAGCCTCTAGCTTTAAGTAAGTCAGTTCATAGGGTTTTCACTGGTCGATCTCATGAACTCATTAATTTGCCTCAGTAATTAAAACAAACTATATCTTTTATGTAGTTTTCTTAAAAGTTACATCAAAGGACTAGTTTAGTTTGAAGTTTACACACCACCTGCTGTTACATAAGATTATTCTGGAGCATTGAAGCTAAAAAAACTTCTAATCATTCAAGTACAATAAATGAAGAGACATTTTTGCATCACTTTATTTATTCTGGCTGCTGGCCAAATTAACTCGTTATTCTAAAAAAACCCGCAGCTGCCAATGCAAAATAATTTGAAGTGGCAACATATCACTCTGAATTGCAATCACAGCACAAGGTGCTACAATTTGTAAACTCAAGCTTATCTAGCATTTGTTTTTATAAATGCAATTTTTTAAAATGAAGAGAAATTTGATTGTAGAAAATCAAACTACATTCCAAGCATTTAGTTTAGAAGAGATGAAATAAAAATAATTTCCAGTTTACATTTGTCTGCATACTTTAAAAACTCTTTTGGAATTTCTGCTTTATTCTGTAAGAGAAAGAGACACAAGGGAAAGATTTGCAGCTACTCCTAGATTATGGTGTCATTTAGAGACTGAATATCTGCATATTAATACAATACAAGAAAACAATAAAGACAGTAAAAAACCCTCCATAAGTACAACTGGTATTTTTACTGAAATAATAACTTGCAAAGAGCATCAAATCATAGTACTGTGCATTCTTTTATTGCAACTGTGAGTTAATAGAACTGTATCTCTGTTTTTTATTTATTATTCATAAAGATATAATATAGTTTGCAATTTTTTGGCATCCTGATGACCAGGTAGGTAAGATGTAGCTTTGCATATGGTGAATGTATATGCTGCATATGTTGCATATGTTGAATGTTGAATGTAGCTTTGTATATGCTGAATCTTATATTTCTGGCAATTATATTATCCACATTGAATGATATATCAATCATGAGAGAGCTAGTGATGGTCAGGCATTGCAAATAGGCTGCCCAGGGAAACGGTTGAACCACCATCCCTAGAAGTGTTCAGAAGGCATGCAGATACGGCACTTGGGAATATAGTTTAGTGGTGAACATGGTAGTGCTGGGTTAATGGTTGGACTCAATGATCTTAGAGATCTTTTCCAAACTTAATGATTCTAGGATTCTTTCACATTAAAATAGGGGAATAGTCAAAACTGATGAAAAAATATTTAGAAATACTCTTCACTGCAAACACAAAACCAGAACACCTGTTGTGGGGAGAGAAAGGTGACCAGGTGCCTGGGCTTGCTGAGCTGCACCAGATGATCTTACTCCAGCAAGAGATTCATAAAGTCATTATAAGGCAGCTTTCTCCTCCCCTTGTGATAAAGTCTTCTCTATGGAGCACAGAAGACCCCAAGGCTTACTTTTTTAGAGAAGTAAAAATGAAGAATGCTTCTTCAGTCCAGGAGGACTCTCAAGAGTACATACTTGCTCAAATTACTGATAAGTGTGCTTGCATGGGTTATGCTCCCTGCCCCCAGCAGCACTTTTACATCACTAACTAAACAAATTAAAGAAGCAGCACTAGCAACAACGGTCAGAGGCCTATTTCACCACTCTTTTGAAAGAATGTCACATAGTGAGCTACAGGCCCATGTTCCCATTGCCTCCCTGTAATTGCCCCGAATTCTTTTTTTTGTAAAAGAATGGAATTCACTGGCAGTGGAGAGTGGAGGGCAGCTGAAGACTGGAATAGCTGATGATTATTTCTTAGCAAGTCAAGTGTGAGTGCCCCCCAGCTGAAGGTAACCAGTAGGTGATAGAGAAGGCCACGTTTGGGACAGTTGTGTGTTTCCTGGACCTTACCAAAAATGTGTATCTCCCTTTACACCATCAGTAATGTTATATTCAGGCAATGAACTTTGAAGACTCCCTGCAGCTTTTATGCTATGCATTCCTTAAACCTTTGTCCAGCAAGAGCCAGAATTGTTGAATGCAAATGTTCATTCTTAGCTACAGCAGCAAGACTCCAGCATAAATTAAAAAAAAAAAAAACAAACAACCCTTTCCAGATTATTCTACATATATCTTAATGTCAGATTTAATTGAAGCAAACAAATACATACCGAAATGTATCTATGTGCTAATGCAGGGTAAGGAAGTGATGGATAAGTCTTTCAAATGATCCATAATTTTAAATATGCTTTTTATTTTTTCCCATTAACTGCATGATTCACTAAAGATAAATATTTTCAAAGTGCATATAATTTATTTGATTGACAGTAATGGCTTCTTTGGAACCAACCTACTCAAGTGAATCAATATATACGTAATTTGGAATTTATTTAAGTAACTGTTGAAATTAGAGAGCTGCATATATATATATATACACCAGTTGCACCAGAGGGGACTGTTAAAACAGTAACAATCATCCTACCAAGCAGGCATGCTGTTTTCTATATCATATTTGTAAGGTTCTGTGCCCAAAATGCTTCTGACAACTTCTTCCCTCTATTTTTTTTTTTTTCCTGTTTGCATTAGTAATTCAGGTATCAAAAAATAAGAGGACAAGAAAGGTGTATGTCAAAGAAACCAAGAATCCAAATTGTCAGAAAAGTGCTTGGAACATATGTTAATTAATCTGTCTTTGAGCTGTTCCCAGAAAAGTCAGCATATGTAGAATCAGATCCAGATTAAATAAGAATCAAACAGTACACAGAAAATATGCTCACACCATCTCACTGTAATCTTGTGTGTAATTTTATAGAAGGACTGTGTCCTGACTGGATTTGGGAGAAGAGAAGGCCATATGGATCTGTTTAATAAGAATATGTTCTGTTTGGAAACAATATGCCTAAAAAGAAGGAATTGACCATAATTCACCTTGATGTAAAAACTGATAAAAAGCTGCTTATTTATTTGTCTGACATTTAACATGGTAAATTCTGTCTTACTTTATTTTTCTTATCAAAAACCCCCCAACTATTGGATCCAGGAGAAAGATCATTCTGATATATTAAATTTCAAATGGCAAGTCATGGATTTTAAGAGCTTGTAACAATTAATTGGAAAGAATACTAACACAAGTGCAATGACATCAATCTATCCATTTGTAAGTGATCAGCAAACCCCAGCAATGCAGGAAGACTCCGAGAAAACAGGCAAGCATGATGTGTTCATGAAGCTCCAAAAAGAATGTAGGAATGGGATCACAGCTTTTGTAAAGGAAGCTGAACTTCCCTCCACATCAAGAAGACCAGAAGGTGGACTTAGTTGTAAATACACATATGCATCAGTTAAAGGAGTTCAACCAATTTTGTAAATGATCTTCCAAAATTAATCTATTGAATGCATTATATTCCTAATCCAGAGAGATCAAAATATAGGAAGCTTGTAAGTGTCTCAGCCCAGCAGAGTATAAAAAAACAAACCAGCAACAGAGAGAACTCTGAAGAGAACAAAGAACTGGTTTTAACCCACGCAGTCTTTCCAACACCAGGAGATGCTCAGTTGAGACAGTGAGCATGGCAACAGGAATCATGTTTGTGCTGTGATCCAAGTGTACATTGCAATTGTTCTTGTGTTTGCGATTCAGTATATTGCTGTATCACTTTTATAATTCAAAACTGCATGTAATGTCAATTACCCTCAAAGAAATAAATTTAGCACCAAAACATTAAATCTTCCTCATGTGAAAAAACTGAAGGAATAAGAGAGTATTGAGCTACGACACATAGAGGTTATGTTTGTGAAATAAACTATAGTATTATGAAATTACTATATTTTAAAAGTTATTATTGTATTAAAGCCAGCATTGTTTATGTTGAAGGAAATGCAGCACATACGGCTAAAAGTAATGATAACATGAAATTCAGGAAAATAAGATATGATGAAAGTGTAATTTCTTTTTTCATTTCAATGATGGCAAGTTCTGATATCTGCATCACTTGTCCTTAAATTCTTTTTTAATTTTGAAATTTCCCATTTCTTAAAAGTTGAAAAGAACTTATGTGTTCAAAATAAATGAAACCCTTTTTTTCAGAATAATTCATTTTACTCTTAAAACATTTGTCTCTTTCTTCAGTTAATTGAAAATGATGTTATTATTTTAGCTAGCACTTTTGTATTTGTTTTTGTAACCAAAAATTAATTTAAAAATCTGTTCTATCTTTATCTTTGGTTACTATATAGTATATTTTTCTTTGGTTTTATGTCTATTTAAATGAAACTTAGTGAAATGGTGGGGCTGTTTTCTATCATCTGATGTGGCATAAGACATGATTATCCTTTGTTTGTTTAACAGACAGGAAAGAAGGAAAGGAGAAGCTGTAGAGAGTTCCTTGAACCCTTCTTTACATTTCCATTTTTGTGTAGTAAGCACAGCTGGTATAAAACACTGTAAAAACGTGTTAAGTAAGGACAAATATTTGAAGAACTTTGGATTAGTGATTTTCAAGTCAAAGCATGCACATAATTCTACAAATTAATATCTGTAGAATTAAAGTGTTGTATATATTTCTTTATATGAATAATTTTGAGAACCATTTTTGTTTTGTATCTATCCCTAATACGAGTTTTTTTGCACAAATATGACCATTTAAAAGGAAAAGAGATGTGGAGTTTTCCAAAGGTTGATTCATAGTAAAAGTATAACTGAGGTAGTCAGGTTGCACTGTCAAACTTGTCATACTTTCTGGCAATCCACACCCATACGCAGTAACAAACACATTTAGTACTGCATATTTTTGGTGAGGGTCTAGAAAATTATGATTTGGTGTTCAGAGGATGCATGAACTCTTAATCCATATATTTCAAGGAGGGCAAGTTCTAAGACAGAAAGTGCTGCTTGTAGATGAAATATCATTTTTCAAAAATCCCTAAAGGGTGGTTGTTGGCAAGTTTCTTTTGTGAAGTCAAACTGTCTACAAAATCATTCCAAGCATTTTATTTGCATACAGCCTCTTATTTGTGAAAGAAGAAATATAGTAGGATGTAGAAACTGGATATACTTTTAAAATCTTTTCTACTTCCTGTCCAGAAATTTTAGCAATTTAGTATGTGCACAAGCACACAGAATAATTTTCTATTCATTTTGGTCCTCTTTAAGATCCCATTCATTTTAAAAATAGTGGTATTGCTAGTTTTTTATGCCTTTATTTTTTGTGATATTTTTCCTATTTAATTATATATTATTATCTTATTCCTCTTGGTGACATCTGTTAATTTCATTTGCTTGTGTAATGTGATTACCATTACCCAATTTCTTAATGATTACATTGTGAATAATTAATACTTTTTTATTCAGTTTCATTGCCAGGAAAACATTTATCTAAATTACACAGAAAACATTTTCATGTAATCAGCCTAACCCATAACTATTTCCTCTTTTGAAATTAATCTTAACTTTTAATTGTAAAAGTTACTTTTGCAAGATTCCATTGTTCCAGCAGTTCTTTTATTAAGTCCTGTTGTGCCCAGAACTGTCAAATAAGAACACACAGTCTCTGCTTTAAGTAGTTTTTATGCATAAGATAAAAAGAAGTTACTAAAATGGCAAAATTTGCAGGCTCAAGCCTTTTTTTTTTGTGGAACTGCATTTAAGAATGGTCTCCCTTCTCCAGTCTATTTTTCACTTCTTTTGCAACATATTGAATAATCTTTTTAGCCAGGAGCATATTTATTCTATAGCTGATGATCAAGTCGTGAAGAATTCCTTTCTTAAAGCCAAGATTTTAAGTAGTTACAAATGCTGTTGTATCTTTCCTTCATCTCTAGCATTTATAAGTTTACCTTTAGGAAAGAGGAACAGTGCTCAACAGTCACAGTCAGTTGTTTTCTGAGAAGCAAATCCATATAAAAGATTGAGGCTAGGCTGATATCAAGAGGGCAGACAGCAGTGATAAATCTGTATTTCTGAGAATCATTAGTCTGATTCAACTGCTTGGAGCTTTGATAGGAGAGCCTCAGTGGTCAGAATGGTAGAAATACAAATTCTGCTTATATTCACTTGTTGGAATAGGGAGTATGGTTTAATCAGCTAAAATGCAAGATCTTATTTTGTTTCTGATCTGTGAAAGCCCTGGAAATTTACAAAATTGCAGTGGCAATTTGGCATGTTACTACTGCAATGAGATAAATTGTCCATTAGGTAGACAGAAAAAAATCACAGACTGATGCACTTTATAATTGCAAAGTGGCACTGAAGAAACAATGTAAATTAGTAAACTTATAGTCACAGAATCTATTTCTAAAGCAGACTTTTTGCTTTCTATTCAGAATCTATCTCTTCATTACTGATATAGTATCTAAAATAAGTCAGTCATTAATGGAAATTCTATAAGTATGATTTCTTCCTTTTTTCAGCAAATCTACCCCAAAAATCCCCACATTCCTATCCTGGAGTAGTCTTTACAATCAACTGCATAATTTTTATTAATTTGATACCTGCAGACTGTTTCCATTGTCCCAATTACAGCAAAAGTATTTTCTTCTACAGTTAATCCAGTTTCTGATTAAGAAAAAAGGAAGTATTGTGAAATACATTGGCAAAGTAACAGCCATGTATGAAATACAAATTAAGATACATTATTATTTCAGGGAGGGCTGAAGACTGAGAAAAAAGACTGAGAAAAATTTAACATAATGGAACAAACTAAGAAAAGAGAAAGTACTTTTGAGGTCTGGGATTACAAATATTAAGTATTCAATGAGTGGCATTTTTCAGTAGCAGTGGTGGTGGTACAAGAAAACTAATTGGGATAAGGACTGGAATTAATGCACTGCCTGCAATTTGTCTAGTACTGAACTGTGGCCACAGAACAATTGAACAAGGCTTTGCCCATAGTTAACAGGGAAAGAGAATGACATAGAGTATAGGGAAGAAAAATAAAAGATACAAGGATCCAGAACCATGGAGTGTTAGAGCCATGATTACTCACCAACACCCCAGATTATAACATCAGACAACTTTCCTTTTTCTAAAATGATTTAATATTACAGATATGGAATAAAATTAGGATAGTAATGAGCTTTTTTCTTACACAGATACAAAAGGAAATAATGAGCAGAATAAAGCTGCACCATCAGTATAACAGAGACTAGAATCTATTCCTGGAGCCTTCAAGTGCTTCTCTAAAGTATTTGAAGTAGAGACATAGAGACATACATGGATTGATGCAAAACCCTTATTTGGCAAGTGATAAAGCTAGATGATCCCCAAGGGGAGCAAATTTATTTGGGGGGAAAAAAAAAACCTAACCAAAACAAAAACAAAAAAAACCAAAAACAAACAAACAAACAAAAAACCAAAACCAAAACAAAAAAAACACCAAAACAAACAACAACAAAAAAACCCCCAACAAAACAAAACAAAACAAGCGGGCAACAAATTATTTTTCTCTGCTCAACTAACACAATTCAAACTGTTCATGATTCCAGTCTTCCCTGATACAATATGACTTCTGGAATCGACTTTCTTTTGATTCCTCCTATGTGGCACAATAAAGTGTAATTCTCCAAACATGTGGTGGAATACTGAATGATAAACTCCCACAAAAGGCCCTAGGCCACTAAGAAAAGTTTCAGATAAATTGTTTATCTCAGTTGTGCTTCCAAGCCTGTAGACGTTCGCCATTTCTAATTTACCATGAGAGTTGTGGGAAAATAATCCTTGCTGCTAGCAAAACTCATAAAAGTCATGTTTTGCCAGAGAAAATAAGGCCTTTTTGGGGAAGCAGACAGTGGTGGGAGGAGAATTGGAAAAAATGAACAAAAAATGCCTAAAAGATCCAGGTTTTTGAGATGAAGGTACATATTTGCTATTCTGCATGGAACACATCTGTTAGATTTTGTTATTTTCTTATTATTGTTGAGTGTGTACATGATGCTATGATACTTGGAGTTGCATCTTTTATTTAAATATAAACCTATAAAGATTGTAACTTCACATCCCTAATAAGTGATGATCTTTTCCCCTTCTCTGAAACAAGACTATAGTGTAATATATCTCATCCCAATTCAGCATCATCTTTGAGTTTTGAGGTCAGCTTTCATGTTTTTTCTCATGCTGTAAAAAATAGAAGCAGAAATAGTCACTTTGCTGACTTCTCATTTTCTTCTTTCTAAATCACTGTCACAGAGTGCTATTCTCCCTATACTTATAAAGGCTTGAGATGAAAAACCAAAATGTTCCTACTTGGAAACTCTAAATATAAAATATTGTGTTCAAAACTCAACTCTCCCAGAACAGTATTCAGGCTTAAAAATAGAAAACATCCATATTAGAGAATTTTGGGATTTGCGCTGTTTAGGCACTTTAACAGTGTGTCCCTCCTCTGGTAGCTTCAGCCCCAGACTCCCTTCTCACTGGTTGCTGGAGCCAAACTTGGTACCTTGTCCAGGCTGAGAGATACAGTTGATTCCTTTCCCTTTTGCAGGGAGACAGAAAGTGAAATTACACAGGAAAAATTATTCAAGAAAAATAGATTTATATAATAAAAAGATGGTATAGACTGGGAGTGTATTGACTGGCCCTTTTTACATGCAACTATCCCCTTTTATCCCATCTGTTCTCTGTCTTCCCACACTTGTTCCTCCTGATGTCACGCTATGCCCCCTTTTGCCCGTCTTTGACCCTTACCCTAAACATCCCATAATAAGTTTTATATATTCCACAAACCCCACTCAAGTAACCTGTAATACTCTTGCTATTTTTTTCCCTGTGGCAGTTACAGTGTTCAAGGTAAGCATCTTCTGTATCTGAGTAGTTCCTTTATGTCCTATCCACCATCCGGCTCTGATCTTCATTATTGTCACTGTTGTTACTTTTAGGTCTGTGTGCACATATGTTTAATTATAAATTTCTTTGCTATTTGTTTCTCTTATATTGAATAGACCTTAATCAAATAGCTTAAACAAGCATACACTCTCACTTTCCACATTCTCTTACACAGAATTTAAGCTTTCTTTGAGGTTTTAGGGCCAAAAATTAATGAAGGCCAAATCCTCCATGAAATATCTGTTCAAGTGTTCCATTTCTACAAGTACTCCACTCAGTTAACAATTTCTGTGATTAAAGGAGTTTCGCTTTCTTTGCTTATTTCTTTTTATCACTGAAGGACTTTTTCAATAAGGATAAAAAAAATCAAAGCTTTTGATTCATGTGATTGTTCTTCTTTTACTAAATTCAAATACATCAGCGAATTAAAGTTGGTAGTTGCAAGGCCCTTGATGTTGATGTTTGTCCATATGCAACTTTCAATCTACTCCCCAGTAAAATTAGAATGATGTGAACTCCAGGGGCATTTTTAAACCCTGACAAGTTGAATACAGAACTTGGCAATGGAAAACCTGAATATTGTATTTGATCAAGTATTTGATCTTTATTTATTAATTTACGAAACAATGCTTACGGCTGCTCGCATACTCAGACATGGCAAAATTTGTTTACTCTTTTTTTTTTAATATTAATTTATTTGAATTATTGACAACACCATTTTGTTCTTTCCAAGATCATGCACTGCTTTGCTTGACTGCTACTCTATGTTCCCTCAGATTACCTAATTTTAATGATACTCTTCTGTGCGTTTGTTGGAATGTTTAATGGTCTAATGTTAGTCTATGGTTATACTATTAAGACAGAGCAATCCTCATTACCAGATAGCTTGAGAAGCTGCCAAAGAAACTGCTATTAGTGATGAGAAATGCTGTGACACAATGTTCTCAAAAATGTTACAAATTGCAGTGTAATTTAAGATATTTACATTGCCCTTCTCTTTCTTGAATAAATATATTAAAAAAACCCCACAAAAACTGTCAGGCTAGCTGAAGATTTATGGAATTTTTATCCCTGGATCCTGTCTCATACATGTATTATAAATATAATAATTTGAAATTAAATAATTTTGGGGGGCAAAATGTAACAGTCAAAGTGGTAAAATATTTTCAGTGGATATATGGAACGTATTAATGCACTGTGAATTTAGTTGCTTAAAAAGGCAAAAATTCTCAAAGAAGTCCGTTGATAGTTTCATTTTTTCCACCATTAGTTCTTGATGACATAAAAATAATTTCTATTTTAATTTTTTGAATAAGTGAAATATTAACATTATTAGTCATTATTTTTTTATTTATGATTTCAATCCTGTTTTGTGATAGAAAGTTTTTAGAATATAAAAAAAACCTTCCTTTAATGTACAAATTTTCTATTAAATTCTGTCAAGTAAGTTTGCAAACAACACCATGGCAAAGTTAGGTGTTGGCTCTGGAGGCAGTTGAATAACTGAAGATATAAGGATGATGGTCAATGGGAATAGCATAAGCATGGAAAAGTGAGAGAAACAGTGAGATGTGGCAGCTGTTGGAGTAGTGGTATGTGTGAGATAAGATGTGGCAATGGGCTGCTCAACTGTCACCGGCATTTTTTTCAGGGTTCTAATGTACTCTCTGACTCCAACAACAGGACACTCCATGTCTTGCTGTTTCCCCAACTTGTCTTGTTTTCTACTTGTCCCAGGATATACTCTCCAGCATTCAGAGGACTATGAATTTGCCAGCAGCCAGAAGTGGACAGAAGACAGAGAAGAGGGATATAGGCTAGAACGTGAGCATGACTTTTTTTCATGTACCTCTCTTCCCACTATCAGTTTTTTATTATCTTGACAGTGCTGGGAATATGTACTGGGCTCTGGTGGGAAGCTGAGGAAGGACAAGCAGAGAGCAGAGACAGTCACACGGGCAGTATGATCATCACAGCAAGAAGCTGGGAGATTTGGTCAGTCCTTAAAGTCTTCAGCTTTTTGGAAAAGATGGTGATTGGGAGAACTACTTTATTGTACCATCCTAAGAATGAGGACAATAGTTTTGCAGAGAAACCTTCAGCCAACCTGCAGAACAGCATGTTTGCATAAATATTGCTTAAGTTTCATCTTTATGCCCAGCAGATCCTTACTCTGGGCAAGGCCTCTGGTTAAAATGGCTAAGTAAAACAGTGCAATGGGCCAGCAGCAATCACAACCAAATTTTGACAAAGACTTGTTTATCATGTCTGGATTCCAGTCTAATTAATCACATAAAAGCTGTCCTCTTACCCCAGGCAAGAAAAAGCCTATGCTCCTTATCTGTATATGCATTATGCAAATTGAAGTGGTATTTTGCATCTGTACTAAGCTTTGGACCTACTAAAACCTACCACATCTCTGCCAGTGTGGTAAGGACGGGATGCTTTGTTGTGTGGCAAGTTAGAACTGATATAAATTTTCTGGTAACCTTTGTTTTACAGGTATAAAAGATGTTGTTGGAAGAAAGATTACCACCTCACACCCCACCAGCTTTTGTTAGTGAAAGAGAAGTATCTGATGGGATTTTGCTGTGGATAAGGAACCATTGATGTTCCTTCTGACTTCAGAGCCAAAAATACACTCTTTATGACAAATCTCTGTCTTTCTCTCCACCATGACCATTTTTTGTTAAAACACATCTTTGAGTCCAGTTCTGGGTTCTCCAGTACAAGGGAAACAATGGCATACTACAGAGAATCCTGAAATGGGCCACTAAGGTGACTAAAAGTCTGGAGCATAGCCATGAGGAAAGGCTGAGAAAGCTGAGACTGTGAAACCTATAGAGAAGGCCAGGAGGGAACTTATCAATCCATAGAAATACCTAAATGGAGGGTGCAAAACCAATAAAGTCAGACTCTTTTCAATGGTGCCCAGTGGGAGGACCAGAGGCAAAGGGCGGAAACTGGAGCACAGGAAATTCCCTCTGAACATCAGCAAAGAGATTTTTACTGAAAGATCTCCTGAAAAATCAGAGATCATCAGAACAATTTCTCACCTTTGTTGAAAACAGTGGAGAAACTCCAGCTGCTGTAATCAGGTTACAAGTTTCATTCTATCATGTTTAAAGGTATTTCAGTTTCAGTGTTAGTAAAGAGAAACCTTTGAATCAAATAAGTTAGTTATACAGGACCCTTTGAATCAAATAATGAAACTCATTCTCTTCTCTCTTCTCTTCTCTTCTCTTCTCTTCTCTTCTCTTCTCTTCTCTTCTCTTCTCTTCTCTTCTCTTCTCTTCTCTTCTCTTCTCTTCTCTTCTCCTCTCTTCTCTCCTCTCCTCTCCTCTCCTCTCCTCTCCTCTCCTCTCCTCTCCTCAAAACAAACAGAATATTATGTATGTGTGAAAATATTTTTTTACTGGTAGGGTGACCAAGATCTGGAATGATATGTCCAGAGAAGTTGTGGAGTCTCTCTTCTTGGGAGCATTCAAAAGGTGGTTGAACAGTGTCCTGAGCAAACAGGTATAGGTGGACTTGATTAATCAAATTAGCAAATGAATAATGTTGATCAGTAAAATAAATATAAATTTTCATTGAATATATTGAATTTCTGAAAAAGCACAGTATAGCCATACATAACATTTCCAAAGTGGTGTTTCGTTTCCAAGTCAGTCTGATATATTTTCTTTTCTGAGACCTATGGGATGCATAGACACATTACAAGTTTATATTCTCTCATATGTTTCTGTAGACTGAAATATTTTGTTTGCTTTTAATTATAAACATTAGAGATTTCTGGTTTTATGGAATTAAATAAGGGGGGGGTAGATTATGAAAAATAAATTCAAAATGTTCACCTATCTTTCATAGATGCTGAAAGTGAAAACTCTTTTTCAAAAGCCAATACATTTTTTATAGTTTACTTCATATCCAGCTTCATTTCAATAATTGAGCTGTTTATTCTCTCTGGAGAGGCTTTAATAGACCACTAAAACATGTTTTTCTCTATTATCAAGTTTGTGCTTGTGATGAGAGGAAGTTTTGGTTGGTGTTACAAAGTTTGCTTACAAAAAAGGCTATTCATAGAATATGCTACTCATCCCTGGATGTGAAATGTAGTTTCCAAGAATCCTGTTTGCAGTAGAATTTTTAAAAGCTAATGCCTGATCTAGTTTGTGAAGCAGTAGAGTTGCATTTATCCAACTGTTCCTTCCCTTGGAACATGGCATTATAGAAATTCAGCTCCACTACTTGCCTCTATTAAAGAGTGAATCCATAATCTGGGGTTACTCCCAATGGAAGATTTAGTTGACTAATCCATTTCCATAAAAGCCAAAATCAGAAGAAAACAACAAAGAAAATGTACATCCTTTTCTCCTTAACCTTCAGGTATTACTTGTTATTTTCCAGTGATCAGTTTTAGGCAGAGGCAAGCAGGGGCATTTAAAGAGTAATTTCAATTTCGTTTAGAAGTGAGTTTTGGAGCAGATCTCTATGTTGTCCTCAGCACATAGTTTGCATGGAACTTATTGAGAAGATCAAGAACTTGTTGAGAAATCCAAATGTTTGCCTGGCACCCAGACAGCTGATGGATGTACAGTTCAAAGAGAAGTTGTTTTGAAAGACTTAATGTGTATATCACATCCCCAGTACCAGCTGTTTCACTCTGCAAGCCCAGTCCTATTCATCTGCACTACTTCCCACTGTGGACATATTCAGCGAATCCAGTTCAGTTTGGGCACACAGTAACTGTACATGTGCAACACAGATGGCAAATGAATATGAACAAATTACTCCACATTTTTAAACATGTCAGACTTATTATAGATACCTACAGCATGTTCAATAAGGCTGATCTGTCCATGCCTAATGGATATTTCTATGGTTATGAACAACTATCCAAACAGACACAGCCTTTACTCCAGCTGGGATGGGTGAACTTCTGGTTTAGTAGTCAAAGCTTTTAGCTTTTAACAAGACACTTTCTTATCAGAGAAATGGAAATGTACAAATAAAACTCTGTAAAAACTGTTGTAGAGGCTTAGTCCTAGCTGGCAACTAAGCACCATGCAGTCGACTGCTGGCTTTCCCCCACAGTGGGATAGGGGAGAGAATCAGAAGAGTAAAAGAGGAAAAATACCTGGATTGAGATAAAGACAGTGTAATAGGTAAATCAAGAGCAAAAACTATGGACACAAGCAGAAACCCAAGGAATTAATTCACTACTTGCCACTGGCAGGCAGGTGTTCAGCCATCTCCTGGAATCCAGGGCTCCATCACCTTTAATAATGACATGGGAAGACAAATACCATTGCTCTAAACATCCTCCTCTTCCTTCTTCTTCCCCCAGCTTTATATGCAGTGTGATGTCATATGGTATGGGATATCCCTTTGGTCAGTTGGGTTCAGCTGTCCTGTCTATGGCCCCTCTCAAATTCTTATGCACTCCCAGCCTCCTGGGTGGTGGGGTGCTATAAGAGGCAGAAAAAGCCTTGATTCTGTAACCACTGACCAGCAGCAACCTGAACATCCTTATGTGATCAACACTGTTTTCAACACAAATCCACACCATAGCCCCAGAGCAGCTACTATGAAGAAAATTAACTCTATCCCAGCCCAAATCTAGCACAACCATTCCTGGAAATCTATGACACAGTCTTGAGTAGAAGCCACAAAATAACATGTCTGTTTCTTTCAGGTATTTAATCTTTCCTGCACATGAGAATGGAAAATAAATCTTGTAATAATGTTAATAGTATCACCTTCCTAGCAGCCTCTGCATACTCCAAATAATCATCATTAAATCTAACAATAATGTGATATTTAACAGAGGCTCTTATCAGCAGTGATGTATCAATACGCAAAAATCCCAGGCTTATTCAGAAACAGTTTTCACACGGAGTCTTATTTCTGAAAACTTTCACAGGTGATTACACCAACTCATTCGTTGCCCCTTATCTACAAATTTTGGGCTTATGTCTACTGAATGTGAATTTTTACATTAAAAAAATCATAATGGCACTTTTTAACCTTTTAGTTAATATATCCTTTAATAGAGTAAGTAGCTGAAACAAAAATTTCTGGAAAAATGTTAAAAAGAAAAAAAAAACTTTGCTTTCTTCTGTAACTATAGTCAAAGTCAATAATTGATTTAGGTAAAAGTATTTCAATTATTCTGGAACTCATAGGCATAAGAAATCACATAAAAATAGTTGACTGAGATTGAAGAGAAGTTCTTAGTTCATTAAAGATGTAATTTAATTTTACTGAGACACATTTTCCTTATATATCACAAAGATAGTTTTCATTTCTCTCTCAGACTGCATTTTCTCTTTGTGGATTGTTAACTGTGACATGTCAGCTTTAACACTCTAGGACTGAAAAGGCAGAAAATTTGTTAATATAAATTTGATAATGTATGTTAGCAGTGTCAATTGAACCACAGTTTGGAAGTTTAGTTCACAGCATAATTACCTGACATTCTCATTCTCTAATTTGCTTTGACTTAGGCAAATTGTAACATAAACTCATGAGTACAAGGTTTTTCCTTAAATGAGAACATTAATTCCTACTTGAAAGGAAAGCATGAGAGTTTCACTTCTATAGACATGAAGTGTGGGTCTGAAGACCACCAAGTTATTGCTGACTTATTTTTTGTTTGTCTTTTTTGGTTGGTTTTCCCCACTCCACCCCCCATGGCGCAGATAAAGTCATATAACTCATAGAAGACACACAAGGGAGATTTAAATTGATTTCATTATGGTTTTACAGAGGGATCATTAAAGGGTAATGAAAGTCCTATAAAAGACCAAAGAAATTAAGATATTCTCAGTTAAAGGGGAGAGAGAGTAAAAGAAAAGGAATGAGACAGCATTATGAAGTTTATATATAACTAACAGGTTCTCTCTAATTTCTACTCAACTGGTACCATTAGAGTAACAAACTTGCAAATACTTATGAAAGAGGACTTGTTGCAGCTGGGATCTGAGAAGGCTTTTCAAGCAAAATCCTGTTGCAAACTATAGAAAGCAAGGGGGAAAACTCCCTCAAACTGAATATGTTTTTACTGAATCTTCCGCTATGAATTAGTCGTGCCCATTTCAGTTGGGTTTTGGGGGATTCCACCAACCAAAGCACTGTAATTCTTATGAAGAGCACAAATAATAGGTTTGCTAGGCTCACTTTTTCCTGTTCTTTCCATGGCCACTATGACAAAGTCACCATCACTCTGAATCCTGTCTAACACTTTATAGTTTAAAATCCTTTTAAAATAAACTGTCTTTTTGTATATAGCCCTGTAAATTGATGGCCCATTTCATACAATTTGTTTTTCTGTGAATAATGAAATACATTAAAAGTCATAGAATAGAAACATAGAATCATTAATTTGGAAAACACCTCCAATCACCAAAGCCAATCTTTGACCAAATGCCACCGTATCCACTAAAACATAAGTAGGAATAAATAGTAGAAACTAGTTAAAATATAACCAACAGTGATAAAAAAAGAAAATGTTATTCTACTCTATAAATAAAACATCTAAGACTTTTAACTAGAAATTACGTAGACATTACTTAAATACTTCTAAAAGATTTTATATTTGATATGTGAAGTGGAAGTGAATTTTTAAGGTTATGTTCTTTTTTTTTTATTTATCGTTTTATCTAGCTTGACAAAAGGGAAGTTAACTGTTAATTTAAAGCCATTATAAAATAATGCTAAAGGAATTATGTCTGATTTGCAATTATCGGTTAATAGAATGAGGTTGCTCCAGCAATGACCATAAAGACAAAAGAGAACAGAAAAACTTGTACATTTTACCTGTTTATCACAGTGGTAACTTTCCGTCCGAACAAAATCTAACCCATCAACTTTCTCCATTAACAGTTTCACAAAACCAAAAAAAAACCCAAAACCAAAACAAAAACCAAACAGAAACAACAGACACAACAACAACAACACACAAAACCAGGCAGAGTTCTTTGTGGTTGAGGTTGAGAACTCAGTTATTCTGTGAATGTTTGACCCTGTACTTAGGCTTGAGTTAAAAATGGCAGAGGATGGAGAATTAACTATGGATTACTGAGTGAATGAAGTGGAAAGACAACCTTACTTTACATTAATAGTGCTTTTTCTACAATCCAGTCTGGTTTGGTATCTAACTAGGACTTGAAAGGAATCTGAGAGGTTAACAGTCCCCCAAAAATGCTATGAGACTGAAAATAAATACAAAACAGGCAAAAACTGTAAATACATTACAGCAAAAACTGCAAGGACTGCAGCAAATTTGAGGTCTTAAGAAATAATACATTATTATTCTTGCACATCTGTTATGCTCATTCTTAGAAACTTTGCTTATCAGTGTTCCATGTCTTTGACTTCAAGAATCAGACATCCAACAAGTAGACCTTTGTACTTTACAAAAAGTATAATGTACTGTTTGGCATACAAATATCAATCTTATGAAGATGAATTCTTCATGTGAAGATGAACTATTGCTTGTTATTGAAAGCAGCTGAAGATTGAAAACATTTTCCAGTTGTTCATAACATCAAGACCTTGTATTGTGGAGTACTTTCAGAATATAGAAGTAACATAATCTGAAAAGTAAATATCCTGAGTCTTCTATTTTGTGTGAGGAGTGCACTTATGTCTGCTATTTTTAATAACAACTGTTACTATCACTCTAAATGAGCAATCTAAAACTGCTAAATTAATTTGGTAGTAAGTGGATTATTTAATAGCCACTTTCATAGCATCAGAGCACTGTCATCAGTCAATAATGAATTTCTGCCTGAAAACTCTGCATAAAAGTAAAACCAGTATGTGTGAGTTGACATCTTAGGTACCTAATGTTAACTGTCGTTTAAAAATTTTACTGTTATCAGCAGCTCACAAAATCAAAGTAATAGTTGTCTTTAATAGCACATGGGCATTTAGAACAGTGGATGTTTTACTGCTTCTGTAGTTATATAACAAATGCCATTTGTAGTTCACTCTAAAATTAAGCAAGGTTTGTTCTGGTCTTCTTGGAACTGGTGGATAGCATGTTTGTATATATGTGTTGGGAAAGAAAGGTATGAAGCATACTGTCTATATTAAAGTGAAGCATACTGTCTATATTAAAGTGAAGCATACTGTCTATATTAAAGTATACTGGCTATGTTGTGAGTTTAACTCATATCTTTTAGCCATCCAAATTTTTATTCATGGTCTAGTTAAGTATTGAATTATGAAGCGAAGCAAAGACATCTGTTTAATATTTAAAAAAAAAATTCCTCAAATATAGATAATGATCAACAAATGTCACAGTCTGGGGAACCAGTATTCCTCTGGATACCTATAGTTTTATAGAGATATCTACTAGGAGAAAGTTCCTCTCTGCGCTTAGTAAATAGAGAAATAGAAAAATAAGTACTTCTAATATGAAAATCTGTTGAACTTCCTATTTGAAATAGATCATATTCATTGTTGCCTTGAAGGAACTATTTCTCTTCATTATACAAAATACAATCTACTCATAATTGAAGCAATTTCTTCCCTAAAAATTATTTGAACTTGTAAAGTAAAGCAATTTGTGTTTTATATCCAAAGACACTGTTTATCATGTTGTTTATTATACTTTCAAGAAATTCCATGGTAGTATACTGTTGCCTAATTTATCAGAACCTGACTAAAGTGAACTAAACAGAAGTAAGGCTAAGATTTGTTTCAATATAGTTTTGTGGTTTTGTTGTTTGGGGTGTTTTTCTTTTCAATTTAGAGTAACATATTTTCTAACCTAAACTCTTAACTTTCTGCTGGGAAGACAACTAATTCCATTCTAAAGTTGATAAGATAAAAAAGAATTAAATAATCTACATGAATGACTCTTCTAATAGAGGAAGACTAAGAAAGTAGCTGACACTAGATACTTGCATTTTAAAGCAGCTAAAATTAGATAACTTGAATCTGCTCTGGTAAGGGCTAAATACACAGAATTAAGTCAGTGCCATTCCATGTATGAAGATGAAAGTTTGGAAAGTACTGGAATCACCCCTCAAATCTTTGTAATGTGGTACTTAAGCAAATTATTTTTGTCATTAAAATTATATTAAATGTATAAATGTGTATATTATACATACATATACATACATATGCATTTATACAAATAAGTGTATCTGCTTTTTTTATCTCTATATATTTATATATACACATATAATATATATGTGTAACTATTATGCACACGCAGATATATATGTATATATATATTTACAATTAACAAAATTCCCAAGAATAGTAATAGTTTCTCAACGAATGCCTGAACTTTTAGTGAACTCTTTTCTGATTTGGGTAGTTTCCTCTGAATTTGTCAAGCAAGATAATTCATGAACAATATTCTTCAAATAATAGATGCTCCAGATGCTAGAGGAATATGTATGATATGTTCTGCCTCAGCTGTATGGAAAACTGGGTCTCGTTTTCTGAGTTTTGCCAGAATATTTTCAACATGGGGCCCCAGAGAACAGGAAATATTCTTGTATAATGGAGGATAAGCTTCATTGAAGCACAAAGTAGCGTTTCTCCTTAGGATAGCTTTCCCTGGAGACATAGCCCGAGTGTGTCTAGTCTCTCCTTAAATCCTCTCCTTACAGTTCTCTAACTCTCACAAAAGCAGAAGAAATACAATTTGTAAAATTCTAATATAGCACTGATATGTTTAATGAACTGGTTTATTTAATGAGATGGGATAGTTCAAGATTGTTAGTTTCAATTGTTGTATGGAATAAAATTGACATAGACATATGATTTATCTCATTTGTTAGTTTCTACTTCTTTTTATTGTAAAAACTAAAATATTTCACTGGATAGGATTCTGCAAAACCTCAGCATTTTGGTAGCAGTAATAAAAGACTTTAGTCTAATCTCTTGATTGGTAATGTATAGAATTAATTTTCCTTATTCTTAAATATAGTTGCAAAAACAGAAACTTGTAATTTTCATATGAAAACTAGGCATATATAAAATTAATCAGTTACATCAAGGAGATTTTCGTGTCATTTGGGTATTTTTTCGAGGCTTTGTTCCTGGACTGGAGCACACAAGAGGCAGGATGTTGCCTAAATCAGCCAAAGGACTGTACTAGAGTCTGGATCATCTTCTGTGTAAATTGAGTCTCAAGACTGAATTAGTTCATGCAGAAAGAGGCCTTCAGTCGGTCCTTCAGCCTGAAGTGTGTATAGTACAGTGATATTGACATTTCAGACAAGCTCATTTAAACAGAGAAAAGGAAAATTTTGCCTTATTGTGCCTTGTAATTGTTCATTACTAGACAATTTCACATACAACTTTCAAGCAGCAATCAGAAAAATAATTTTGCGTTATTAGAAAGTGCTCTTGACAGAATCAGAATCTTGATGTGGCTTGCAGAGATGGATAACTATGTTTTTGAAGGGAATTTTACTGTAAATTTTGGCCTTAAGCTATCCTGATGACAGTTTTATAGAACAAGACAATTCTTTCTCAAGGATATTTTTCCCTCAAATAAAGGATAAACAATATCATTTATCCTGCAATAATCTTCTTCTCAAATTCCAGAAATGTTGCTCCTGGTTATATATGAGTTACAAAGACAGACTAACCCTATACTCAAATGCTTGACGGACATCTGTATCACAGTTGCATGAAAGAAGTACTTGAAAGCTTTGATCTTCATTGAAGTGATAAAAATCAATGTAACCAATAGTCCCTAAAATGCCAGAAAACTCAGCATCCTAAATAACATAATAATTACAGCAACTGATCTACCTAGAAGTGTACTAGTTGTAGTCCGAGTAATGATCAGTGGGATCTGTTAACTCTTTTAGTTCTTCCAGGTGTTGAGTGGGGAATTAAAGCTTCAGAATTGCTTTTGCAAAAAGGAAGCCAAGTGAAACAGCTCTTTTATACCTACACAGCAAAGGATAGCACAGCACATTTTCTGTTTAATGCAGCAACTTATTCATAGCCCTAAGCATCTTCTAAATGTCAAAACATAGCTTAAAATTTAATATTTAACAAAGTATATTTCAGTGATCTCACTGAATCATGAAAGTGTTATGAATGTTTTATAAAAGGTAATACCCCACCCCTCCGACAACCCCCACACCACTTTTCAGTCATTTCATACCTTTTAATCTAAGGAGGTTAGTCATGGAAGGTAATGGAAGGAAATGGTAGTATTTCTGTTTGATAAGTGAAGATTCAAATCCCAGCCAGACTGATGTTTACTGGTGTGGAAATGGCTGAGAATGATGGAATGAACTTCCTCAGCAATTAGTCACTTACTGTTCCACTCCAAGTGCTGTTGCGTTCATCTAATCTATTTGTGAAAATGCATAAGAGAAGAAACCCCATAAACAGTTGCAACACACTTTATTCTTAGTAATGCAAAATAGAAGCCATGTAACTTGTATGAGACATCACTTAACCACATCTGGAAAGACATCTAGAAGCCCACAGTCAGGAAACTTAAGAACTTTGATAACTTGAAAAAAGTCTTGACTCAATTCAGTCTCTTCTTCCACTCCTTGCTTCCAACAAAAGGCTGGTGTTATGATGCATATTGAAATTTAGCAAATCCAAGATCTGAATAAATAAAATATGAGCAATAAAAATCAAATTTCACTGTGTATACACAAAAAAATATAGATGATAATGTATTTTCTGACCTCACTATAAAATCTACAGAAAAGAGCAAAATAACCTCTACCCAGGATAGTACTCTACTCAAAATGTGGCCAATTATACATGTGATACTCTCAAAAAGAGAAAGTATATATTTTTTTTGCTGATCATATTTTGAACTGGAATTACATTGGAATGATGAATTCTAATTTATACATTTTACATTTTATGCTTCCAGCAAGACACTACATAAGACACGTTCACCCTTCACACATTTTAGGTACCATAAGTAAGGGTGTATGCCAGTCACTACCACCCCTACCCTGTACTATCTCTCCATTCCTTAGGGAATTTCCCCCCTGCCTTATTCATGTTAATCCTTTTGATTTCTTTTTGCTTCATCTAGTGAGTTACCTACTTGATTTTTTTAAATGTGTCTCCTTTGATGCCACATTACTCACCATCCTTTTTTATTTTTCATTTTTTTAAAATTTTCCTTGTAAAAAATGGAAAAATAACACAAAAAACGCAGCTGTTTATCAGTCTTGGTAGCTTTCACAACCACAGGACTATTGTATTTAGGCCTACGGAATGATTGAATGACCTATCCTCCAGAGAACAAGATTAATCTCATCTTGACTTTTCATTATTTAAACTTTATCTATATTTTCATCTAGGTGTTGTGTGATATTCCTAGTCTGCATGGGCTCTTTAGTCCTCCACAGCACTGCAGATAATATTCACTCTAAAAAGTAATTAATCTTGTTTACAGTCTGTGTCCTTCTTATCTTTCTCTTCTTTCTCATCTACTATTTTTCATTGAGTCAGTTTTAAAGTACTCTCATGTTTCCAGTGAAGGACTATGCTGGTTTTGGTTGGGATAGAGTTAATTTTCTTCATAGGTGCTTGTATAGGGCTATGTTTTGAACTTTTGCTGTGTTGATAATATAGATATATTTTTGTCGTTGTTGAGCAGTGCTAACACAGACCCAAGGTCTCTTCTGCTTCTTATCCCAACCCACCAGCAGGGAGGCTGAGAGAGCACAAGAAGTTGAGAGGGGATATAGCTTGGACAGCTGATCCCAACAGACCAAAGGGATATTCCATACCATATGACATTATGCTCTGCATAGACAACTGGGTGAAGAAGGAAGGGAAGGACATTCAGAGGGATGACATTTGTCTTCCCAAATAACCATTATATGTGATGGAGCCCTGCTTTCCTGGAGATGGCTGGACACCCGCCTGCCAGTGGGAAGCAGTTAATGAATTCCTTGTTTTGCTTTGCTTGAGTAGAACAGCTTTTGATTTAGGTATTAATCTCAACCTATTAATCTCAACCATGAATTTGCTCACTTTTACTCTTCCCATTCTCTCTCCCACTCTAGTGTGGGAAGAGTGAGTGATGGCGCTTTGTTACCAGTGGACACTAAACCATAACAAGGACTTAACATATTTGCAACTACGATAAAGTATTAAATAATAAACATTTATTTTCTTTTACAACATTAAACTGTAAGAAATTCTTTATCTTTGTGGGCAGAAGAGTTAAAACTGGAGTATATTGCATGTCTGTGTCAAAGATATTGCTATAACAACTCTCAGAAGTTCTAATGCCTGTCTGAAATCATAAAACCTTTCTCTAATTCCCAAATGAAGAAAGAAATAGTACATTCTCACAGTGCCTTGAAAACAGTAAAAGGAAGACATGCATGACTTAAAATGTAGTTTATACCAGGGAAATTAGAGTGATTTTGAGTTTTCAGTGATTCTTTCACATTTTACGAATTCAAAAAAAAAAAAAAAAAAAATTACAGGTATTTCTTAGTTAGGAAGCTCCATCCTGTTGAGAAAGGAAACAAAAAAATATTTTTTTCCTAATGAATGCATATTTATCAGTATAGTAAAGATGTATATATATCAGTAAAGACAGAATTAACATAATATTTTTAGAGAAAGGTTTGAGATACTAAGTACTATATGAGACTAAAGCATTAATTGCATGTTGTAGAGTTTTTTATTGCAGGTTTTTATTTTAAAAGCTGTAATTCTTTAAAGCAAAATACATTAATTTAAGAAGTGAGAAGCACTGTTTTAATCCAAAACCATGCGTATACATTTCAGGAAGTCCCAAAAATAAAGTCACAGGAAATGAGAGCCTTTGAGTTTCTTTTCTATTATCAGCCTTTCTCATCAGATGATTTTTCTGAATGTTTCTCCTAATGGATATAATTCACAAACATATTGCTTCTGAATAATTTCATTTGTTGCCTGAAATATTAATCAGACATTGATGGTCTGATAGGATTACAGTGATGATTAATGGATAGATAACTCCAATACGAGGAAAGAATCAGAGATCTGAGACTTTTTAGCTCAGAAAAGAGAAGGACCATGGGAAATCTCATCAATTTATCGAATTACCTGAAGGAAGGTGCAAAGGCAGTAGAGCCAGTCTGTTTTCAAGCGTGTTTCCTCCGGACATCAAGGAAGGACTTTGAGGGAAGTACACTCTTTACTGCAAGGGTGACCAAGCACTGGGGAAGGGTGCCCAGAGATGTTGTGGACTGTCCCTCCTTGGAGATATTCAAAAGCCATCTGGATATGGTCCAGGACACCCTAAGATAGTGCAGGGCATCCAGCTGTAGGTGGTTCTGTTTGAGCAGGGGGAATTGGACTAGATGTGCTCCAAAGGTCTCTTACAACTTCAACCACTCTCTGAGTCTGTAATTCTGTGATTCCATTACTCTCTGATTCTGTGATGCTAAGAACTGAAGTGGGCTCTGTCCATAAATAGGAAGTACTCCTGGAGTCAGATGAGTTCTAAACTTAACGTGTTCTAAACTTAACATTTATTTCTAAACTAAACATAATATATTTGTCTTTTTATTAGTTCCAGAAGCTGAGTGAGCAGATGAGGCTGTAGGATGGTAACATACCAGAACAGAATATGTGTGCACACTATTCCTCACAAGAATCAAGTTAGCCTTGAAAGAAACATTCAAGTATGGACAATGAAACACTCATATATGTATTAATATGATCCAGCAAGTTTCTTAGACACCTGCCTAACTGGAAGAATTGCACATAGATCTCCCTATGGAGCAAAAAAGTCTCACAATTTAGAAAAAGTCTGAAGAATTAGAAGGAACTGCCTCTCGTAACAGCAAAGGACACCAATAGCACTGCCAGGTGCTATTGAGATCAGAATCAACACCCCATATTTCTTTTTCCTTTTTCTAAGATTAAGTCATTCATTGTATCAGCAGTAAAATTTGCCCATTTTAACTTTGACTACCTGATTAAAGCTTTATTGAAACATTATTATCATCTTCATAAATTTCAGAGATTTTGCTGATGTAATAGGACGAAATACAGCCTCAACCTCATCCTCCCATGCCCTCTCAGTCTCTTATGTAACAGCTTTTGCTATAAGAAAGTTAATTTTAATGCCATCTCTGCTGGAATCATCCCCCTGCTGCTATGCTATAGCTTTAATTTAACATCCTCTTTGAATCAGTGGAGTGCTGGGGTATATGAGGGAAATCTGGTAGCACAAATTGTGTTCATCCTGTTCAAGAGATTGGTTCTTTCATCTGAGTTAACTAGGCTTAATTCAACACCTCTCTGATACAGTCCCCTGCTGTCTGAGTGTGTATAGTGTGCTGGGGGAAGCTTTTCAACTTTACATGGCTGGTATTTCAAAATAGACTTTTTCACCCTCTAGCATCAAAATGCATCAGCAGTGTCTGACCATTAAAATATAAATGATGAAAAGTGACAGTATTTAAAACATCTGTAACTCAATCCTGATGTGACCCAAATGGTGCTAGTGACCTACAGTAATCTCAGATGTGTGCTGCTTTTCAAGAGGTTCACAATATTTTTTCCAACATCACAGTTTGAAACCTTTCAAAGACAGACATAAATCTGTCCTTTATTTAAACCAGCAGCTCAAAGGTGCAGAACAGTATTCTTTT
>VXBB01014216.1:530446-547166 GCA_013399915.1 Illadopsis cleaveri | reverse complement strand
GAGTCTCGGATCAGAGTGTGCTGTTTGGCGCCGGCGCGGGCTCATTTAACAATTCAAGGGTCACTACCTGCAAAAGTGAGGACAGCGCTTACAAGGGCGCCGATCCCGCCAGCTACAATGTGCGCGCCGGGATAATGAACTTAAAACAATCGTAATTAGCGGGCCGAGACAAAGGATTAAAATGAAACCTGAATGGCGCGGTGCGTGCGGCTCGCTTGTAGAACAGCGCTAAGCCAACTTAATCCATTTTAATTCCGCGCGGGCCGGGCGGCGGCGGCGCGGGTCGGGGTCGGCGGCTGCGGAGCCGCGATACATCCCTCGGCCGGGCGATAAGGGCCGGGGCGGCCCGGGGGACAGTGCCCGCCCTGGTCCCTGGGGAGCGGGGGAGCGTGTCCCGGGCCGGCGGGGCGCCCCGGCTTTGTGCCGCCGTTGTCATTGACTGATCGGGCCCTTTGAGCGCGCTTTCAGAGTCAATGGACCCACCTGAATAGATGAAAGGCAGACGGCTCCTGACAAACAAGGGGCTGCGGAATATTCATTGTGCATCTGCGAGGGAAAGATTAATGTATTAGAAATTAAAATGGGCCCGGGCTGTATGATCTTGCTCTAACACTTGGCCAGACCTGTGTCACCCACCGCGAGCGCCTGAAGTCGGCAGACAATCCTGCCAAGGTAGTGGGAATCATTAAGCATCCGGCTATTGTGCGCGGTGAATAATAAAACTTTCCCCCCATTCTTTGCCCGGAGCTGACAATGAATAATTCCGGAGCTATTTGCAATGTTAACAGCACCTATCTTGCCCATCCATTCCTTCACGATAAGGATGGAAATATGCATTTCAACAGTCTGCACAGATAGTGATTCACAGGCGCTTCAAAGGACACCTGCCACTCAAGCGAGGGGCTGTCAGTCTCCCGCCGCCGCCGCTGCCAGCAAAATGGCGAAAAAGATTATCTGCACTTTATTCCTTTTCTCCTCCGATTATAACACCGGTGCGTTTGCCATCGACTGACAAGTGATTTACGCTCGCCGCTGTAATGTGGTTAAGCTAGGAAAAGCTATTCTCTTAGGCAGCCCTTATTCCTTCAAGGTTTACAGCTGTATCCCATACGCTATCGCGGTGTGATCGCGGCCCTACAGAACGCCCTGCTGATGGGCAGATACCGGGAGCGTTCCGTCTGTTGGCTGACATAAAGGTGACAGTGATAAGTCCTGTCTGTGACGCCAGGGCCTGGCCAGCTCAGACGAATTTCACACGGCAGGAGGGTGGCCCAAGTTCGGGGGCTCTGGCTGGAGAGGCTCCAGGCTCCTCCACAGCGGGCCCTGGGGTCGGACACTGCTCACAGGGACCCCCTCTGACAGGGACGGGGTGAGCTGTGGATGTCCCAGCCCTGGCAGTGTCCAAGGCCAGGCTGGCCAGGGCTTGGAGCAACCTGATCTAATGGGNGGGGTGAGCTGTGGATGTCGCAGCCCTGGCAGTGTCCAAGGCCAGGCTGGCCAGGGCTTGGAGCAACCTGATCTAATGGGGAGCGTGCAGCCCATGGCAGAGGGTGGACATGAGGTTTAAGGTCCCTCCTAACTGGGATTCCCTGATCCCATGAGTCTGGAGCCCGTCACCTTGGTCTCCTGCAAGCAAGCAGGTGGAGAACAGCCGCTGGCCTTGCACCCTTCACCCCTGGCAGCTGTCCTGCACCCCACAGGCCCTGCCAGCAGCACAGCAGCTGCTCCTGCTCCACTCTGGGTGCTCCCAGGGCAAAAACAAACAAGCAAACACCCTGCTGCAGTGTTCCCATTTATCTGAAATATTTTCCAGATTATTTGCTTGAAATTCTTCCTCCACAATCTTTCCATTGTGCCTGTGAGGAGGACTCCCTGAACAGCCGGGCTGTTCTCTGTCAATGTCCACTTTCTTTCTGCCACAGGAATACTGGGAGTGACTCAGAGCAGCAGCTCCAGCTCTTTCCAGTGAGGAACAGTTTTAGCTGGAGAGGAAGAGGCACTGCTGTTCTGTGTGCCCCAGTGGCACCATTTTCACCACTCTGACCATTCACCAGCCACCAGCTGGGGCAGGGGCTGGGGACACCAAAGTCCCAGGACAAAGATCTGCCCAGCTCTGTGTGCTGGCACAGGGCCCACGCTGGCAGAACTTTGGGTACCCGAGTCTAACAGCTGCCTTGGGGCCAGCACCAAAATGCTGCTGGAGCAGGGCTGGGCTGGGCAGCTCCTGGGTCCCACCAGAACACTCCACTCCAGCTGTGCTGACCTGGGAGCCCAGGGATAACGAGTCATGGATTCATTAACAGGCTACTCTGATCCCAGTGAATGGGACAATTTGGAAACCGGGTCCCGCCATCCCCAAAGCTTGCAAGAGCTGGAGGGGAGCAGGAGCTGTGCCCTGGGAGACCTGCCTGAGACCAGGAAGCAGGAATTGTGGAGACAGCTCAGAGAGCAGGGCTGTCCCCAGGAATCCCTGCAGGGCCCTGCTCTCTCCGTGGGCACCTCCCCTGTGTGAGCCCAGCTATCCCTGTGCAGGACACAGCTGGCATTCTCTGCCTGCACTGCCACCAGTGTCATGCTGGAAATCCTGACTCACAGGGACATGGGTGCCCTGCCACCCCATCAGGCACAGGGGTCCCCCCCAGCAGCCCCCAGACCCAGATAACCTCCAAACCCCAGGAATGTCCTGCCTCCACCCAGCAGCTCCACGTGCAGATTTTCACAGCTTTCCTCCAATGTGGAAGAGAAGGTCTCCTGAGCTGGGGGCACAGCAAGCCCAGCTGGAAATCTCTCCTGAAAGGGGAACTATTAAGATGGTGTGAAAACACAGTGTCTGCTGTGGTGTTTTAAGGAAAGAACAGTGCCCAGGTCAGTGCTCAGATCAACAATCCTGAAAGGGAGTGAGCCGTGTGTGCTCAGGAAGGCGGTGTCAGGGCTGGCTGCCCCAGCACCTCCCCAGCCCCGGCTCCAGCCCTCCCAGCTCAGCAGCTCCAGGTCAGGAGCACTGGCCAGTCCTGCCACCTCTGTTTGGGAATGGTGCCCTGTCACTGTCACTGCACAGCCTGAGCAGCTCCCTGAGGCCTCTGCAGTGAAAAGACACTGCTGGTCACTCGGGTCTGGGTTCCGTGTCCCTTCCCCTGAGCAGGCTATAACCAGGGCTATTATTCAGCTGAACCAAAAAGGAGGAAACCATGGAGCAGGAGCTGTGCTCACAGGTGTGAATAACACAGATTTGTGCCAAGGAAGTGCTGCTTTTGAGACCATCTCTTTGACCTGTACAGAGACATTTTGGTTGACAAACAGAGGCACTTTTACAGACCTGCACTGGCCAGGTGCCTGTGGAATGTGGAAGGTTCTGGTGTCCGCTGGCACATTCCCAGCACTGCTCTCTGAGGATGTGGCTCCCTGTGGATGCATTTGCAGTCAGCCCTCAGCAGCATGTGCCTGTACACAAACACTTGGAGCAAGGTGTTGTCAGTTCCAGAGGCACACAGGACCCCCCTCCAGCTGAGGTGTTCCCTGGGGTGAGGGTGGGAGTGAGCTGCCTTGTGCCAGTAGGTCTTGAGCTTAATACCAGAGTGAATTCAGCCTGCGTCCCACTAAATTATCCAGCAAGGGCTGAACCCTATTTTTCTTTTGAAGAAGAACAAGGGCGCTGAAATAATTTGTGGATCTGGGTTCCTAATCTTAAATAATTCTTACCATTTAAAACAGTTTTTGCAGGAAATATTTTATAGTTAGAGAAATAGTTTTTGACATTTTTGGGGGGAAAAGAACAATGGACCGTTTACAGGTCTACACAGTAGATTAATGAATCTAATTGAGTCTGTAGGGAAATGCTTCAGTTTAACTACTGGAACTAATTTATACATTCACTACATCGTAATAAGTCAATTTAAGTTTCTGGAAATAAAACTGGATATCCTGGGTATAGATTTGAACTATAAATTTCTGCAAGAAAGGAGTCTGTGTGTTCATTATACATTGTAAAATTACCATATGGACCTGTCAACACTTCTTAGCACAGCTTTGTAATAATGTCATTTAGTTTAACATTGTAATGTGCCAGCTGAATTAATGTGTGTGGCACAATGAACGCCTCCCACCGCCGGTTCGGGATAGGGGGGGCAACTTTTAAAAAGGGTTTCTTATGCAAAAGAGTTTTGTCTGTGTTTGCAGAGCCAATATCTGGCCTCTGATCAGGTGTTATCAGCGTGAGTGAGTGCCCAGGGCTGCTCAGCTCCGGCAGCTGCTGCTGCAGTCCCGGGAAAGGAGTTTCCGAGCAGCAGACCCGGATTGCCGCGGGCGGGACACGGAGCCGAGCCCTCAGCCAGGCTGCATCACAATCAGCCGGTTCTCCTCTCGCTGTGGCTGCCGAGTTTCTGCTCCTCCCTCTGTTATTTACAGCCCCAGCGCCGCTGCTCTGCTGCCCACGCCGGCTGAGGAACAGACATCCCTTGTTCCAAATCCTTCTGTCCTTGCTGCGCCTCCAGCTCCCCACTCTCTGTGATGTGCTCAGAACACCTTTTGCACTCACTCAAAACACAAAAGTCCTCAGTGGTAAATGGAGTCAGAGACAGAAGCAGCAACATTCCCACTCCCTTCTGGTGAGTGACTGGGGGCACTGGTGCAGGGACACATTTCAGACTGGACCCTGGACTCGTGCCCACACCTGTGTCCAGCTGACAGCTCACCTGAGGGCACCTGAGCCACATCCCCATGGCAGAGCAGCTGGCTGAGCCCCCTCTTCTCTGTCCCTCTCTTGCCCATGGAGCCCATGCCCAGCCTGGTGGGTGAGAGGGGCCCCAGCCCAGAGGGTCAGGGGTCACAGGGGTCACAGGGGTCACAGAGGTCACAGCTCACTGACAGCAGCACTGGGTGGTTCTCAGGGGGTTCCCCAGCACAGCTGTGCCTGTCTCCCACTTTTCCTGCTGTCAGACACTCCAGGCCCATGCTCAGCTCCTGGAGGCCTGGGGAGAGCAGCACCAGCCTGCAGGGTGTGTGCCACGGGGAAAAACAAGCACAGCAGAAAGGCTGAAATTCCCTGTTGTATCCCAGACCTGAGCCCTGCTCCAGCGTGGACAGAGCACTCCATGGGCACAAGTAACAACAGGAATGCACACACAAAACCCATAACCATCCCTACAGCCTGCAGTGGTGCAAGGATCCAAGGAAAAACTCCTTCAACAACCCAGAAAACGACCCTGCAGCACCCACCATTCTCTCTACCAGAGCCGAGGGGAGCTCCTCCCGAGGATGCTCCACATAAATCGACTAACATTTTTGCCTTTGTCCTTTATTTGTCTATTTCTTTGCCTTCCTCCCCTCTCCTTCCTCTCTCAGCAGCCTTGGGAAGTGACACTGGAGGAGAGGGCAGGTGGACTTCTGCGTAAAGGGGGGAAATGCACTTGCTAATGTCCCTGTAACTGGGCTGCGGGCAGCCAAGTGTGCAGCTTTCCCGTCTCTCCGCTGGTGCCGTGTGCCCGAGCAGCAGCAGCAGAGGCAGCAGCAGAGGCAGCAGCAGAGGCAGCAGCAGAGGCAGCAGCAGAGGCAGAGGTAGAGGCAGCAGCAGAGGCAGAGGCAGAGGCAGGAGCAGAGGCAGCAGCAGAGGCAGCAGCCCGGACCTGCCGTGGAGCGGTGCCCGAGCCGGCTGCCGGCGCGCACAGGCTGCAGAGATGCTGCCTGATTTCCCTCAGGATGCAGCCGGGAAGAGCAGAGGAATAGCTGAAATTCCTACCTCCGTGAATTAGCAGGACAGGCTAATCCCCGCAAAGAGACAGGATTTGGGATTTGCCTCTCGGGTTCTTTATCCAATTGCACAAATCCGCGCAGCCCCGGCCGTGGCGGGGCTCCGGAGCTCCGGGTCAGCGGCTCCGCCGGCGGCACACGGATCAGGGCGGGTGTGGGGAAACAGACCCACTTTGGGTAATTAAATGTTGTAACTGAGGCTTGGCAGCGCTAATTACGTATTAAAATCCAGCGGCTATTTACACTTCTGCGCCTGGATTTCTACTGGAAGCTGATGGTTAATGTCACCACTTATGCAAACCTGATGGCATCTGCCTATAAAAGGGTGATTGTAAAAGCTGAGCACTTCACCTATAAATTCATCTCGCTAATAAGCAAGGCTCTCATGATTGAAAGTCAGAGGGTCTTTGGGAAGTAGCTGGGTGTTTTATTTCCTTTAAAACAGTGTATCTGATGGCAGCGAGGCAAGTTCTGGGGAGCAGCGCGAGTGTCACCAGTGCCAGCGGCGCGCTCGGCGATCCCGGGCAGGGTGATGAACAGCGGCTCCTCAATTCCATCTTTGCTTTATTCCCCGGGTGACTTGTACCCGGGTTGATATACGGGCGGTGTGATTGCACTTGTTTCCCCGTGCAAGGGAAATGCCCTTCATGAGCACGGCATTAATTAGGCGGAGCTGTAATTGCGGGAACGCCGCGGGAGTGGCGGGCAGCTCTGCCGTGCCCAGGTATCACATCCCCGGCCCTGGCTGGGCGCTCCCACACCTTTATCCCAGCGGGACAGCTCGCCTGGAACTCGCGGGGCACAGCCCCTTCCAAAACCCCTTTGGCTGTCTCTGGGAACGCCGATTCCCTGTGTCCTGAGAAGATTTTTTTCCCATTTATCGTGCGGCCCTTGTTTCCCTTTAATAAACCTGTAATTGTACATGCTCACGGGTATTTGCCGTGCTCCACGCCTTGACATCTCCTGCCTGAACCTTCTCCAGGTTAAGAGAGGTCACGAGTCAGTAATGATTTCCCTAGAGCCTCAACCCAGGATCTATTTTTTTTTATTTGGAATATCTTTTATTTAATTAACCACTGAGCCAGGCAGACGGTGTTTCCTGCACAACCTGCCAGTACAAGGAATGTCTCAGTGCATTTCCAGCAGGAGGATTTCTCCCTCCCACTGTGCCAGGCGGGCAGTGCCCACAGAACCCCGCTCTGGGCTCCTGCTTCCTTTCCCCCTCTTTCCTTCTCTCTCTTTTTAATTACGAAAATCAAGGAACCCGTAATTCCCATGACAGCTGTGACTACATACAGACTTAACCATAAACTGTGCAGCAAATGCTTGGTTTGTGGAAAATCATGTTCTCTGACATATGTTTCTCATTACGGGGTAGATTTGCAAAGGAACAAGGCTGGTTCCTCCTGCAGGTGCAAAGCAGAGCCTGCGTTTCCTGTGCCCTGCTCTGCACCTGCAGCCCAGCACGTGGAGGGACGAGGACCAGGGTTCTGCCTTCCCTTTGCAGTGCAGCCAGAGGAGAAATCCCTGTGTCCCTCTCCTGTCACAGGCCCCCAGGGGATGGCTGAGAATGCACCACGGCTGTGCTGGGAGCAACCTAGCAGAGTGAAAGGTGTCCCTGCCCACGGCAGGGGGTGGAACAGGGGGCTGGAGCCCAAACCACTCTGGAATTCCTGCCGAGGGGCAGTGGAGGGGCAGGTACCCCTCTCTTCACTCCCATGACTGGTGACAGGGCTCAAGGAAATGGCTGGGCCTGAGTCAGGAGAGGTTCAGGCTGGATATCAGGAGAAGGTTCTTCCCCAGAGGGTGGTCAGGGCAGGCTCCCCAGGGAATGGGAATGGTCACAGCCCCCAGGCTGCCAGAGCCCCAGGAGTGTTTGGAGAATGCTCTCAGGGACGGGGTGGGACCATGGGGCTGTCCTGTTCAGGACCAGGAGCTGGGTCAATGATCCTACGGGTCCCTTTCAGCTCAGCATATTCTCTGACTCTAAGGCTGTCCAGGTCTCTCAGGGCCCCTCAAGACCCAGGACTGTGCTGTGAGGTCTGGGCTGCTGCACTGGGACCTGTCCCTTGGCATGTCACCAGAGAACAGGGGCTGAGCAGTGACAGCCTAGCGGGGTCCCAGAGGGCAGGGGTGGGACCAGGAGAGGTTCATCCCCATCTGAGCAGTGGGGTGGTGACAGCCCCGGGGAGCCGATGGTCGGTGCCCCCACCGATCCTGATTCCCATCCCCGAGCAGGAGCAGCTCATCCCTCGGCCCCGACCCCGCAGGTCCTGCTGCTCCCACTGTGCTGGGCTCAGCCACCGAGTCCTCCTCCGTCTCCATCCCCTAGTAAAGAGCACTTCCTCCCCCTCCTGGCTGCTCTAATTCCATCCTTCCATGGCATTAACTGTGCGTTCCTGCTCTCCCATCGTCAGACATTTCCATTTCAGCTCCTTTCCCGCATCCCGTGTCCACCTGCCTCCATCCAAAATTCCTCATGTCACAAAAAGTTCAAAAACTTTAGCAGCAGCGGGTTGCAAACAGAACAGAGAATTTCATGTTAATCCAAAGGGGGCTGGCAAATCCATCGGCCAGGAAAAGGAAAGTTTCTGTTTCATGCAGAGCCATCAATCTCCCTGAAGGACGCCCTGCAATGGAGACGGATTTCACAGCTCAGCCCAGACAAGTGCTCTGGGGGGATGCAGCCCTGCCTTCATCCCCAGCCATCCTCCTCCTCACACCCTTGTCCCTTGCTGATCAGCAGCCAGGGAAGGCAGCCGGGTGGGGCACTGGCTGTGCCAGCACTGCCCCCTTCCCAAAATCAGTGTCACAGACGCCGGAGCGCTGCTGCCGCCAACTTCCCCTTCCCGCGGGATGCTCTCACTGGCAGGATGCTTTTGAGCATCTTCTCTTCCCTTTCAGTGCTGATACAGAAAATTCCATGGAGAAATTTGTTGGGGGGGGAAAAAAACCCAACCAACCAAACAAACAAAAAAACCCAACAAAAACCTGCCCGAGGCGATGGCCCTGGCTGTGGCAACACCAGCACAGCAAGTCTGACCTCAGCCCTCCCTGGCAAAAGCCTCTTGGGATGGCAGATCTGATCCTCATTCCTCTATTTTGTCACCTGAGACCTGAGCAAATTTGGATTAGAAATAAAGAAAAACAAGAGAAAGCTTTAGATGTACAGAGGAATGTTTGTTCTACAGCTGTTCCCGGGCTGGCAGAGTGGAGTTGCCATTAAGTATTAACTAGACAGGTATTAGCAATAGCCCATGTCACTGCCTAAAGGAAATCAATAGACAACATAAATGCAAAATCAAAAGGTTCTTCCCCTGACGGTGTCATCTTGCCAGCACTGAGCAAATAAACCCAAAGCACCTTTCACTGCTCCCCAGACCCTGCAGCAGGCTGGAAAGGCCTGGGTGTCCCTGTGACATCGGTCACAGATCTGTGTGGGTCAGGGATCTGTTGGGTCAGGGATCCCTGTGGGTCAGAACCCGTGCGGGAAGTGGGCGGCGAATTCAGGGCAGCCCTGGGTCCGTGTGGCTGTCCCCCAGCAGTGCCACTGTCCCCCAGCGGGGCCACTGTCCCCCAGCAGTGCCACTGTCCCCCAGCGGGGCCACTGTCCCCCAGCAGTGCCAGCTGACCCCAGCAGTGCCGGCCATGCCCATCCTTGGGTGAGCTCAGCCAGGGTGAGCCCAGGCAGGACACGGTGGGTGCCAGGCCAGGTGCTGGCCGTGCCCAGTTGGCACCCACCCGAGCTGGGTGCTGCCAGACCCTGGGGTGCCCATGCTGTCCCCTGCAGTGGCTGAGCCCCGGGCTGGGCTGCCTCCCCAGGGAGCAGCTCCATATGTTGCATTATGCTCCCTGCTAGGAAATCACATTTCCTCTCAAGGCTGAGTTTCTCCAGCCCCCAGTTCCAGGCGTAACTTCAAGGGAAGAGTGAAGATCGTATGGAAGAGTGAAGATCGTATTTTTAGGAAGCACGACTGTTTGCTGGGAAAAGCACACAGAACACAGAACATATCGAGAGGAGTTGCCTCATTAGACTAATTAACTTGTGCAGGCGAGGCCTGACAAGCCAGCTCTGGAAGGAGCAGAGCCCCAGCTGCCTCCACTCTCTGAGGAGGGGAAGGTGCAGGAATGTTCTGATTGTCATGAACCTGCAGCCCTTGGAGCCAGTCCAGAGAAGGCCACAGAGATGCTCCAAGATGATCTGCTCTGGAGCCAGGCTAGGAAGGGCTGGGAATGTTCCCCTGGAGAAGGGAAGGCTCCAGGGAGAGCTGGGAATGTTCCCCTGGAGAAGGGAAGGCTCCAGGGAGAGCTCAGAGCCCCTGGCAGGGCCTGAAGGGGCTCCAGGAGAGCTGCAGAGGGACTGGGGACAAGGGCTGCAGGGACAGGACACAGGGAATGGCTCCCACTGCCAGAGGGCAGGGCTGGATGGGAGATTGGGCAGGAATTTTTCCATATGAGGGGGGCAGCACCTCCTGTGCCAAGGTGGGAGCCCTTCCCCAGCTCTGTGCCACCCTCCCTCGCTGCACAGCCCGCTCCCTTCCCACCACCAGCCCCATAATTCAATGTCAAGGGGGCTTATGTAATATTTAGGTGTGTATTACACTAAATTAATCTTAACATGAAAAATCTTTTGATTACATAGTGTGTTTTTGTCATTGATTGATTAATTCATTTATTCATATAGTAATGCTATGTCCAACTTCTATTTATATTCAGTTGTAAGAGAAAGTTCCTATTCATGTCAGAGGAGATGAATTAAAATAGTTATCACTGGTATTTGCCAGCAGACTGTTTCAGAAGGTCTCTTTACAATATGTACTCTCCTTCCTGAACAAGCTGCCTGCCAGGAATCCCTGCACATCCTCATCCTCCCCATGGAAGCTGAGGAGCCTGGAGGTGATGGGGAGCCAGGGGAGCCCCCAGTGCCCGGGGGAGCCCCCAGTGCCCAGGGGAGCCCCCAGTGCCCGAGCAGGAGCTGGGACAGCTCCAGGGAGGGGACAAGGCCAAAGGTGGCGTGGCAATGTGTGACACACAGGACCCTGGCACTGCCACTCCCTGGCACTGCCGTGCCACCTGCCCCTGGAGCTGCAACAGCCACTCCTGGGAAGGCATGGCAGGGCTGAGCCCTGGGAAAGGCTTTGTTGCCATGGCTGGGGCTGCCCTGATGCAGGAGCGGTTCCTCTGAATTTAACAATAATGCTTAATTAGTTGTGATTCTTTTCTGGGCCCTGCCATTAAAGCAGAGCATCCTAAGGCTGTCACCACGGTGACACGTGTCCCCTCAGCCCCACAGCCCTCACTCTCCTTCCAGCCATGGAGAGTGTGGAGGTGACCTGCTCCATGAGGTATCTGCCACCCTCCATCCACTGCAAAACCTGGGAGCCCGGCCCCAGATGCTGTCCCTCGTCCCCAGCCACTGTCCTTTGTCCCCTGCCACCGTCCCTTGCTCCCAGCCACTGCCCNCGTCCTTTGTCCCCCGCCACTGTCCCTCACCCTGTGTGCGCTGCCCCAAGGCTCAGCAGCCACAGCAGCCCCTGCCTCGTTCCCGAGGGTGCAGCAGGCTGGAATTCCAGTTCTCTTCCCCTCACACCCAACAACAACAAAGGCACCGGGATGTGGCTGTGTGCACACGGAATGTACCTTCTGCTATTTATGTGTGTTTGCCTAAATTAACGGGAATGTAAAACCTGTGAGAAATCTACTTGGAAACATTCCCCTTTTGGGAAGGAAAAGAGAGGAGAGGGAGAGGGAGAGGGAGAGGGAGAGGGGGAGGGAGAGGCAGCACCCGGGCCCGCGGAGGCGNAACACAGGCAGGCTGGGGAGGAGAGGGAGAGGGAGAGGGAGAGGAGGTGGCAGCACCAGCCCCCGGGCACACGGGGTTCACAGTGCCCTCTGGACATTGGAACACCCTGGAAAGCAGCACCCACATCAGCTGGGGTGCTGGCAAAAGAGCAGAGGTGCTGTAGGGCTGGAAATTCAGAGGGCTGGGGAGTTATAGAACCCAGAATACTCTGGCAGCATCAGGGCATTCCAAAGGGACTGCAGCATCTCCAGCAGTGAAACCTCTCTGTCTTCCATCAAACCAAGAGCCCTGGAAGAGCAGCAAATGCCAGGCCAGGCCGGTAGCACAGTGCACGAGTTTATGATGTGGAGGTAATTAAAGATAATTAACACCTGGAACAACATCCCCGAGGGTGTGACCGAGCTCGATGGGGAAGGGCAGGGGCTTCCTCCGAGGCAATCCCACCACAGAGTGCAGCCTGCTGCATCCAGGTACGGGGGGGATGGAGCCGGCCCGCGCCCAGAGCAGGGCTCCGGGGACACAGCCGGCCGGCATCTGCTCATTAGCACCTGCTGGTTAATTAGCCCCCGCAATTAAAGCCTCCTCCTGCCTGCCAGGCTGGTCTCTGCTCTCCAGGGTCGGGGTGTCCAGAGCTCACTTCTCCTGCCCAGTGCCAGCCCAGGGCTGTGCCCAGCTCCACCCNTTGTGTCCCTGCTGTGTGCAGAGCTGAGTGACACTGACTGTGAGCTCAGAGCTGCACCCCTGGGCAGCACAGAGCCTGAAACACATGGGAGATAAAACTGAAGGGATCACGCACAGGAGCTGCAGCTGGGACAGTGCAGCTCTCCTGAGGCTGCTGTTGGGTTCCTGGGGAGCAGCAGCAGGGCAGTGCAGAGCCCCCAGGAGTGGAGCTGAGCTGGAGCAGCACTCCCAGGACAAGATGTGCTCTGGCATTCCTGCCCTGCCCTCCCTGCCCTGGGCACAGGCTGCCCCTCAGCTCTGCAGCCCTGGGGTGTGGCACAGCACACATCAGGATTAGGGCACTGCCAGCCCCATCCCTGACCTGACGGACTGCCCAGAGCTGAACTCCCCAGCGGGTTTCTGTGCCAGGAAATGGAACCAGCTAACGAGGACACCAGACTGTCCTCCTGCTCTGCTCCCGTGGAGGCAGAGCTGGGCTGGGAGCTGCTCTGGTCTGCAGGGTTCCCTCAGGCAGCTGGGGCAGGGGGGTTTGCACTCACACACTCGGTTCTGTTCATCAATATTTCACATATGCAGGTGTACAGGATCTTCATTTTCATGCAAATCCCCCTGCAGCCAGGCAGGTGCATTTCCTGGTCTCTGTTCATCACCAGGAAATCCAATAACTTGGCTTGTGTGCTTGCAGCTGGTTAGGGGCTGACCCCATGTGCACTTGAGCATGGATTTCAGGTCTGGGCAGCAGAGAAATAGCTTATTTCCCCCCCTGGCCTTTATAAAATTAAATGCTAGCCCCTCTATGTTGGTGCAATGTTTGTGTTGCAGGATCAAGCATTTAGAAGTCAGGAAATTCCATAACTTAAGGTTACTCCAGCAATGCCAAGCTGAGGCATCACTGGTTTGATGTGTCATTTTTGTATACCTAATTATAAATATTAATACTGGAGGGATAAAATAAACAATATGAAAATACGATAATGTTTCAGACTGTTGAAACAAAGGGAATTGTGGCAGGAAATCCCCTGTGTGTGCTCGGGGCCCTTGCAGATGTCCTTGCTGAGCCTGACAGGCTGTGAATGGGTCCCTGACCTGTGACAGGGCAGCGTGGCTGGGGCTAAGGTGTCTCCTCACGGGGTGATTTTGCACTGTTCATGCAGGAAAACAGCTCAGACCCAGAGGTTTTGGGAAGAGGCTGGAGGCTGCTGCTCCCAGTGTGGCCAAGGCACCCCGGGGACTTTGCCACTCCCCAGGCTGAGCATCCCTGGCACCTGGGTGGGGACACCAGCTGCAGAGGGGTTTCAAATGCAGCAGTTCTGTTTCCTCCCCTTCATGGTGCAGTTTTCCATGGGGAGCCAGAAGCTCCTGTGGCTCTGAGCTGGCAGTGGCAGGGTGGGCACCAATCTCTGCCCTGTGGTGGGGCTGTCAACCAAACCTGCTCCGGGCAGGGAAAGGCTCTGCCCTCTCTCTGCCAGCCCTCAAACATCAGCATGACTCTGCTGCTGCTGCTTCTTCAGAGATTCTGGTCTCTGTTTTCTTGTTTCAGGCAGGAAAAATATTTGTTTCCTTTATTATCTTTGAAATAGACAAAAAAAGTAATTTTTTTCCCCCTGGAAAACAGAGCAACAAAAGGGCATGTGACCTTTAGGAACGGGAGAGACCTGAATTGGTTTGACCAAAGAGAGACTCGGAGCAACCTGCTCTAATGGAAAGTGTCCCTGCCCATGGCAGAGGGCTGGACCAGATGACCCTTAAGGTCCCTTCCAGCCCAAGCCATTCCATGATTCTGTGATTTTTGTCATTCCTTGACTCCTCCATGCAAGAAGGAGGAAAATCTCATTATGAGGGGATAACCCAAAACCCTGCTGGGATGAATTCCCCTCCCCAAGGCAGGAGCTGCTGCCTCCCGTGGCTGTGGAACGGGGAGCTGCCGAGGATGCAGCCCCTGTGCTCACATTCCAGAGCAGAGGTACACCTGTAATTCCTGCCCAGCTGCTGCAGCTGCTGCGCTTCCATTGCAAAATAATATTTTTTCAAATGAGGTAGCAGAAAACAGCTTTACATTTTTGTTATCCCTTCCAGCACAAAATAAAAAATGCCTGTGCTGCCAGTACCTGATTCAATCAAGTGGAGCACGTTGGATACCCACGGGCTACACACACTGGAAAGAGCTGACTTGTATTTTAATTAATAATGTGATCCAGCGTCTCCAGACCCCGGCCTCTGGCAATGCTCTTGCCTTGCTTCATTATTTGCTGTAAACAATTTCCCAGCAATGTGTAGACAACCCTATTCTTTAATTTCTGCTAATTCATAACACCAGCAAAATGCAGGATTTTTCTTGTGCAATAAAGCAAGCGATTCAACCTCCTTCCCACCTCATGGGGGATTTCAGGCTGGTTCTGCCTTCAGACCAAAAAACTCCACCCCTGTTCAGCCAGGGTCGCACAGGGTCTGGGAGGTCTCTGGGTGAGGGTGGCAGGAAGTGGCTTTGGGGGAACCAGGGGCAGCCCCAGGGTGGGATGCAGGACTCGCTGCCCTCTCCAAGAGGTGAGTTCATACTCCAGGGTGCAAAGGGTGTTAATCAAACAAAAGTTTTCTCACTTTTACTCTGCCAGTTCTCTGCCCATCCACTGGGAGGTGCCTGAGTGGCTGGGGGGGCTCAGTGGCCAGAGTTAAACCCCCCCAGCTGCCACTCACCCTGGCTTTGTTCTGTCCAGTCCTGCTGTTCACCTGGCAAGGAACCACCTGGCCCTGCCCAAATCCAGCACCAACCCATTGCTGTGGCCATGGGGACACACCTTCTCCAGCTGGGTGGGAAGGTGGAGGGCACAGGCAGAGTGGAGGTGGTGTGTGCATCTCACACATGGACAGGGACAGGCAGCACTGCTCCGTCTGTGACCTCCCTGCTGTTTTCACAGGATCACCACTGTGGGAAGAGCCATGAGATCATCTAATCCAACCACTGACAGTGTTGCTGCATTAATTCACCTGATCCTTTCATCTTGAGCTTTTGTCTCCAGCAGCTCCAGGAGGAGATTTCCAAATACCCACACAAATGTAGACAGAAATATCTGCATTTTCTATTTCCTTGCTTGGTGCAGGAAGGACTCTGCATCCCTTCAGGTGCCTCACCAGACACCTCTGAAATGTGCCTCCCTCCCGGCTCGTTTGATGAGCAGCAGTGTGATCCCAGCTCCTGATGAAAGCCCCAACACCACAAATACAGGAAATTAGGGTGACACAGAACGCACAGCCCCGCACGGCCGTGCTGTAATTACACAACTTCTAACAATTAACTTCTCGCTGATTATGTGTTGAAAGGAAGCCGAACACTATCAGATCACATCACTGCTGATTTATTGAGTTATTATTGGCCACATCCTAAAGCTCTGACTGTCCTTCCTTTATCAAAATTCCTCATTTCACTGGATGAAGATGAAGAGTTTTGCCCTGTAGTCTTTCAGGCCAGAGTGTGTAATCTCCAAATCTTTTCAAATGCTCTTTATACTCCCAAAGCATATTGTTTTATGCTTGTTGGGTTTTATAAACAACTATTATTCCTGCAAGGATAAAAATAAAGTCAGCCAATGGCTTCTGCATTGAAGTCGGGTCACCACAAAGTGCAGTAGGCAGGATTTTAAAAGGTCTGGTTTTACAATTTATTGAAGGCAACGAAAATACTCCTGAAAGTTTCCCAATTCCCTGAGCACTGCCGTGCATTATGTATTAAATAAGGTCACAGATGCATTATCTCCATTCTAGACGTCAGGCATGGGATGAAACCAAGCTGACAAGCCATTTACCAAGTGTTTTCTTTATTAATATCACAAACTTAATTCAGCCCCGAGAAGACTCTTTGCATAGAGCACACCATTGACAAAAAGGTACTAGACGATTGTAAAGAGAACAAGGTAAGTGATCTTAATCATTATTATTATTATTTATTCCATCTCTTTTCCCCCATTAAGCATTTCATTTGGAAAGCCACTGGGGAAAAAAAGGAACGGGAGGAAACGCGTTCTGCTTTCCCATCTGAATATCCTTAAGTCACATATGTTATAATACATTTGCATTTTTAAACAAATACCCCTCGCAAAAACAAATTAGAAATGGTTATTTCTGTCCTCCGAAGCCGTGCTAGCCTGCAGTGCTGTGGGAAGGTCAGGGATTGCCTCTAACTGGGCTGTGCCCACCCTGACCTGGGAGCTCCGTCGGTACCGCCCCGTGGCTGCGAGTCTGCAAGAGTTAATCATCTGCCACCCCCGGGGCCCGGGCCTGGCATTTGCCTCATTGAAATGTACACAGACAGTGTGCATCCTGAACAATTCCGAGCTGCCTGCCTAAAACAGCCACGGGGCCAGCGGCGATCCCTCCCTGGAGCAGCTCCCTGCTCCCGTCCCTGTGTGGAGCAGCTCCCCGCTCCCGTCCCTGTCTGGGGCCGCTCCTGTCCCTGTCTGGGGCAGCTCCTGTCCCTGTCTGGAGCAGCTCCTGTCC
>VXBB01014216.1:470118-481417 GCA_013399915.1 Illadopsis cleaveri | reverse complement strand
CGGGGTGTCTGCCCAAAACCACCTCACTCGGACAGGGGGAAGGAGTCACCTCGTGCAGGACACAAGCCCTCAGGGGCTCAGGAGGTGGCTGCTCTCCTCAGCTGCCAAGTGTACACCCGTGGCTTCTGGGGAGTTGATTTACTTAACAAGAATAAATCAAAGAATCATCCCTTTGACACCCAACCCCTCCCCCCAGCGGTGTGTCCCCAGGTGCCAGCCGGGAGCTCTGCTGCCGCGGGGCCGGAGTGCTGTGATAGGGACAGGAGCACCCGGGGACAGGAGCACCCAGGGACAGGAGCACCCAGGGACAGGAGCACCCAGCCGCCTCTCGGCGGTAGGCTGCTCCGGCCAAGCGTGCCGGAACAGAATGTGTCCCGGGGGGCAGGAATCTCTCCGGCTGCTGGAAGAGCAGCTCTCCGTGCATAGACACCCACCCGGCGCGGCGCTGGCCAGGGGATGGCAGCCGATGCTCACCGATGAGCTCCCGGCTGCTGCTGCTCCATCAGGACCCGCTCCCGAGCCCCGACTGCCCGGCCACAGCCAGCGCCGGGGCAATGACACCTTCCTGGAGATGTGCAGGGACCAGAGAGTTCACAAGTCATTGCTATAATGCAAAGGTCTTTTTTTAAAAAAAAGCCCACAGTATCCTTCAAAAGCCACTGAAGTTCCTTGGGTCACAGCATGGCAGATTTCATTTTGACACACCTTAAGGTAAAAAAAAGCCTGACTTAAATTCCCAGATTATGGCTATGTCCAGGGAACTTTAAAGCATAAACACTCTAGAGCTGAGGTGCTCAGGGTGAGCTGGTCCCACTCAGATTTACACCTCTGAAAATCTCAATAGCTGGAAGAGCAGGATCAGGGAGTCTTGTATGAAAGGGAGCTCAGCAAGAGCTCACACTGGTGTGGGTGCAGGAGCCACGAGAGAAGGTCTCTGCAGGTTCAAACAGGCTCAACCCTTCTCCCCTCACGATGAACACAAGAACAGTTTCAGGCCATGGGAACACAAGGACAGAGTATGCTGAATTTATTAAAATTGCCACGTCTTCCCCAAATTCGCATACAAAATAAAACAGCTAAACCATTATTTACATCCAGGCAGCTGCAATACCAAGGAATAACTTTAGCAATAGTTTTAAAAATAACTCTGCAGTGTACACAGATCAGATATTTCACAACACAAGGGTTGAAGTTAGCACTGCACTGCTATACTTAGTTCAGAAATATTACAGTGTTCCAGATAAAATACTAATGCTTCTTTTAAAAACAGACAACTCAGGAAGTGGTTTGTGGATTGACAAAACATGACACGTTTTTCTTGAGGACTGAGAATCACAGCAGGCTTAGACACAATGTCATAGCTACATTCAAAATACATCTGGTCCATTTATGCCAAAAATACATTCAGCGTAAAATTACAATTTATTGCACATTTCTTATATTCTGTAGAAATATATTGTACCTCTATGCTTATTCCCTGCACATTCATAAATATTGTTCTGCCTGTTAGAGCAGAACATGGATGTCTTTCTCTAAAAGCTTTGGGGACCCACAGCCCGTGGGGAGAATCCCTGCAATCACAGACACACGGCTTGCACAGCCAAGGGCACAGGAGGGGACGTTTGCAGTGCTGCTGGGGGCACCCAGGTGCTGGCCCTGGGCCCCCCGAGGACACATCAAGGACACCTCAAGGACACCCCAAGGACACCTCAATGACACCCCAAGGACACCCCAAGGACACCCCAAGGCCACCCCAAGGACACCCCAAGGCCATCCTCCCAGACCCCACAGAGCCATAGCAGGGGGTTTGCACCGTGCCCTTCATCAACACAAAGATGGATTTGTGCCTCCCCACCTGTGCAGCCAAAGGGGGCAGAGGAGGAGCCTGTGCCCACCTGCCCTGCTCAGAGCCCTGCAGTGCCACCCCTGTCCCTGTCCTCTGAGCCTGTCCCCAGGCTAAACTCAAACACCTCCTTCCCACCAGCCAGGGGGAGCTGGGGACAGCCTGGAGCCCACCCTTGGCACAGGAGCTCTGGGCAGAGGGGACTGAGGAGAACTTGCCCTGCTCAAAGTCCAGACCCACTGTAGGCACTGGGCATATTTATTTCTAAACTAATTTATTTATAATTCCTGAATCTAGTACCAAGCAAAGGAGTGACATAGCAATGACTAAGATAATGTAGGATTCTCTACAGTGTCATGTGAGGGAATGAGCTTGATTAAGTGCAAATTATAAAAGTAGGGAAGTGCAGAGGAGATTACAACCTGAATTTCTAAAGGAGTGTCTGGGGGCAGCAGTTCAAGTAACACAAAAGAAAAAAAAAATAGGTGCTACAGGAAACATTAATTAACTTTCCCTTTCAGTGCATAATCCCTACATTAAAACTTAGATGGCTGTTAGAAGCAAATTATAAAATATTGGTAACTCCCCCCAGTTAGAAGGATCAATTAGGAGAGGCTGAATGTGGTGACAGGTTTTGAGCATCCTTGACCTTGAAAATTTTCATGAGCTTAAGTGCTTGTGCTTTAAGTGAAGATTATCAGGAACATTGTAACCTCTGAGGAAACCTAAGCCTCCCTAAACTGCACAGAAGTGTCTTGGCATAACCACTGTGCTTAAATTAGAACAGAAACCCACATGGAGGGGAAAGGCCACTAAAACAAGGGTTCTTTGGAGTTTTCTGGAGGAGTGTAGAGTTTACAAACATTTCAGAGCTCAAAACAATAACATCAGCCCCTTGGCTCAGTTACATTCAGCTCTAGTTCATCAAAATGTACATTCACCTCTCAACAACGAAAGAGAAAAGAAAACCAGTGCAAAAATACTGAGTTAGGTGAAAAGCCAGGGCAAACAGACCATGATGTCTGATGCCAAGAGATATGTCCAGGGAAAAGGTTAAAGCACTTCTGGGGCTGGAGCTGTGACCTGTGTGAGGAGTAGCTGAGCCTGAGCATCCTCCACCCACACTTCCCAGCCAGGCACCAAAAGGATCTTATTCAAATTTCCAGACTGCTCAACAATTTTCAGAGATTCCAGGGGGGAAACTGAAAACTTAAACTCCTTTTCCACTTTAAAAAAAAAAAATAATAAAGCTTTGATTCTTCCTTTTTAAGATGAGGATTTTTTAAAGTATGTTCTTGTACATACTACAAGAACAGATGCTGGATCTTAGGTTTGCAAATTTTTCATGTTCCAAGTCAGCACCAGGCTTTGGATCATGCAGCTGCCAAGATTATCCCTCAAACAGCCTGCAGAGTCACATCACTGAGCTCCACGGGGTAGTTCATGCAGTTGAAGCACATAAGAATTGAATCACAGAACCCCAGAAGGGTTTGGGTTGGAAGAGACCTTAAAGCTTGTCCGGTTTTACCCAAGGCAGGGACACCTTCCTCCGGACCAGGCTGCCGTGAGTCTCTAAGACAACCTTAATTGTATCAGAGAAAGCACACAGAGAAAAACCTGCCAGCAGCCAGGGGAACGCTGCACTGCTCACAAAGCCCCGCATTGCTCGGGACAGGCAGGAGTGACTGAGCTCTGTGCAAACGGGGAAATTGCACCAAAGCCTATTTACGGGCAATTAACAGCCACCGAGCATCCACAATGTCCTGGGGATGAGTGCCGGCACCACTGGCCACCGCACTCGGTAAAAGTTTAACCATTCCTTCCCGAAATAGCTCCAGTCAGGGGATTTTGCCCCAAGACTGATCTACACACCGTCATCAGCCAACAGCTGCCTGCCACGGAGCTGCCACATCAGGTTCTGCAAAGCTTTGCTATTCTGGAAACTTCTTTGGGATTAGTTTCCATGGGCCAGCTGGATTTAGAAACATTTAAAGAACCATAAGACTACGAAATTTATAATTTTGCCTATTAAAAATATTCTAACACTGTCTTCAAATGTGGGCCATGGAGTGGGCCAAAATTCACAAAATGCCAGAACACTGTTGAATTTTAATGCAACAACTCACTTTGCTGGCTTGTGATATTACGGAGACCTGGTCAGAAATGTTAATATTCATCACCAGCCTGGTGCCCTTACAGAATTCTGTAAGAAATCTCTGAACGGGCTGCATTGGCTTTTGTTAAAGCTTCCATCTAATACATCAAAAGGCACTAAAAAAATGCTGCCAGTGATTGGAAAGACATTGCTAAAAATCAATATTTTCTCAGTTTAGGTAGAATTTCTCCTATTCATCCCTTCACAGCTAACAGAAAAGTATTGCCTCTATTATTTTTCCTACTAACTGTTAAAAGGAAAAGTTGTCCCTTGATTGGTCTGTTTGATGAACAAAATAAAGAGTAGAACAACTCAAATTTTAACCATCACATGATATTGTATGTGAAATTGAGACAATAAAAATAAATGCTAATAGGGAACTGACTCAATGGTTTTGTTCGCAGTGTACACACTTGGTGGAATTTCCATCTTTTCTAATTTCTTGGTCAATTATAAATATAGTAATTCAAAATGCATTTACTGACAACATCTTTTCAGATCCTTGGGGAAAAAAAGAAATTAAAAAGGTAAAAAGCTGGGTTAATTTGGTCTTTTACTTGGTTGGAGGACAGAACATGAGGTTTCTCTCACAAACAGGCATTACCCAACACCAGGCACTTCCAGGACGTTTGGGATCTGACAAGGACGAAAAGCACAACAGCAAAAGATATTTTTACACTGTCATGATGCTTTAAGCTCCTTCCTGCGATTCACTGGTGTCTGATTTACCCAAAAAACCCAAAGCAAGTCACAGACTCGCTGTACCAAACCCGAGCTGCGGGTCCCGACCCGGTCCCGCGGCCGGACCCAGCGCTGGGGATCGGGGCTCTGCCTCGGGCACCGCAGCGCCGAACCGCAGGGTCTGAGGTAGACCAGAAACGAAAACACGATCACACGTGGGAAGATGGGCAGCAGGACGCCTTCCCCTCTCGCCCCGCGGGGAGTTCTCTCAGGCTTTGGAGTCCTCGGGCACGCAGAGCTGTGAGATGGTTTTCTTGACGCGCAGCGCGGTGAGACGGGCGGCGCCGCTGGCACGCCAGCACTCCCGCATCAGCCGGCCCAGCACCCGCAGCGCCTGCGGGCACAAACACAGCGATAGACAGCGGTGTGAGGGGATAGAACAGCACCTGGGGTACAAACAGGGGCTGCAGGGACAGAAAAACAGCCATACAGACAGCGGTGTGAGGGGATAACACAGCCAGGGACACAGCCAGTGACTGCAGGGACAGAAACACAGCGCTACAGACAGCCGTGTGAGGGGATAGAGCCGCACCTGGGGTACAAACAGGGGCTGCAGGGACAGAAACACAGCGCTACAGACAGCCGTGTGAGGGGATAGAGCCGCACCTGGGGTACAAACAGGGGCTGCAGGGACAGAAACACAGCGCTACAGACAGCCGTGTGAGGGGATAGAGCCGCACCTGGGGTACAAACAGGGGCTGCAGGGACAGAAACACAGCGCTACAGACAGCCGTGTGAGGGGATAGAGCCGCACCTGGGGTACAAACAGGGGCTGCAGGGACAGAAACACAGCGCTACAGACAGCGGTGTGAGGGGATAACACAGCCAGGGACAGAGCCAGTGACTGCAGGGACAGAAACACAGCGATACAGACAGCCGTGTGAGGGGATAGAGCTGCACCTGGGGTACAAACAGGGGCTGCAGGGACAGAAACACAGCGCTACAGACAGGTGCTGGGGGATAGAACAGCACCCGGGGTAAAAACTCTCTGCAGGGGGATAAAACAGACAGGAAACAACCAGGGTCTGCAGGGACAGAAACGGCACAGGTACAGACAGGGGTGCAGGGGGATAGAACAGCACCTGGGGTACAAACTGTCTGCAGGGACNACGGCACAGGCACAGACAGGGATGCAGGGGGATAGAACAGCACCTGGGGTACAAACTGTCTGCAGGGACAGAAACAGCATGGGTGCAGACAGGGGCTGCAGAGGGATAAAACAGCACCCAGGTACAAACAGGGGCTGCAGGGGATAAAACAGCACCCAGGTACAAACAGTGTCTGCAGTGGGACAGACAGCAGCCAGGGACAGAACCACCACCCCCTGCTTTCCTGTTTTAACACAGGGAGATAAAGTGCAGCTCTCTGAACCTGTGACACAACAGCAGCAGCAGCAATTAAGACCTGCCTTGGACAGCACAGAGCACTTGGTGCAAAGAATTTTCTCTGTATTGATCTGAAGGAAAACTAGACATCTGAAGCGTCTAAATTCAGGAGAAGCTGGGCATTGAGTGCCCCATCTCTCACGGAAAAATTCTGTCTTAATTTAAACTTGAAAATATAAATAACAAAATAAAACTAGCAGAAAAAAACCCCACAAAATAAACCTAGAATAAACTAGAAAACTGCTTTTACCTCACAGCTTTGCCACTGGTTTGGAATACTTGGTCTGAGCTTCTGTTCACAGACAACCCTTCTCATATCTTCTATCGAAGGATCAGAAGGCACAAGGTCGTAGTAAGGCAACTGGTATTCCTCAGTGATTCCTGGGGAAGATTCATTGTGTAGGTGCCCATGGCAGGGGGTGGAAGGAGAACAGCTTTAATGTCCCTTCCAAGGCAAACCAGACTGGGACTGGGTGAAAAGGCCAAAGCCTCACCTCCAACGGAGCACCTCCGGGCTATCTCCCAGTACACCAGCCCCAGGGAGTAAATGTCTGCACGCTTGAAGGACTCAAAGATGTTGGTGTTCATGGCATCCTCCAGGATCTCGGGGGCCATGTACCTGTGGGGCACACAGGGTCAGTTTGCTGGGGCAGCTCCTACAAAAGGCCACAGCTGTGCTGCCATGTGCCGGGGCCCCAGGATCCCTCGTGGTGCTGGCAGCTGTGCCCTGAGCACCAGGGGTGACCAGGGTGACGTGGGGAAGAGAGCTTCAGTCCACAGCAGGGTCTGCAACCTCCTCCCACACCCCCCCATGTGTGGGGGTGGATATGCCTACCAGGCCTCTGCCTTGGTATGTCCCTTGAATGGAATGTGATAAGCTCATCTCAGCCCTCCCTGGGAGAGATACCCCTTAGAGGAGGCTGTTCTCCCTGGTCATGGTGAGATCCCATCATGCTCTGATATACCCATGTAGATTCTTTCTAACCCGTTGATTTTTCCCCTTTGGTACCACCCTTACTTTCCCCCATATACACCCCANGCCCCAGGGAGTAAATGTCTGCACGCTTGAAGGACTCAAAGATGTTGGTGTTCATGGCATCCTCCAGGATCTCGGGGGCCATGTACCTGTGGGGCACACAGGGCCAGTTTGCTGGGGCAGCTCCTACAAAAGGCCACAGCTGTGCTGCCATGTGCCGGGGCCCCAGGATCCCTCGTGGTGCTGGCAGCTGTGCCCTGAGCACCAGGGGTGACCAGGGTGACGTGGGGAAGAGAGCTTCAGTCCACAGCAGGGTCTGCAACCTCCTCCCACACCCCCCCATGTGTGGGGGTGGATATGCCTACCAGGCCTCTGCCTTGGTATGTCCCTTGAATGGAATGTGATAAGCTCATCTCAGCCCTCCCTGGGAGAGATACCCCTTAGAGGAGGCTGTTCTCCCTGGTCATGGTGAGATCCCATCATGCTCTGATATACCCATGTAGATTCTTTCTAACCCGTTGATTTTTCCCCTTTGGTACCACCCTTACTTTCCCCCATATACACCCCACTTCTGCCCAGTTCAGGAGGGAGCTGTCATCCCTGGCCCCCTTCACAGGGTGTTGGACAATAAAGCCTACCCTGTGGAACTGCCACACGACTCTCCTGTCCCTCTGTCTCTGGGTCAGCCTGGGATCACCTCGCAAGGCAGAGCTGAAATCACTGCTGAGAGCTGATCACTTGCAGCCACAGGCTGAACCCACCTTGCTGAGGCTGCCCAGACCCCCAGAAGGTTGTCTCCTGTGAGACCTCTCTCTCTGGGAAGATTGCAGCATTCTGGGTTGGACCACAGACCCCTGGGCCATCCTCACCCACCCACCTGCGGGGCTCTGGCTGTCAATGCCCGCTGCCAGGGCAGAGGGGACGTGGCTGCCGTGAGGAGCCATCCCCACGGTGCCAGGCCAGGGCAGAGGGGAGCTGGCTGCTGGAGGGCAGGGCTGTGAGGAGCCATCCCCACGGTGCCAGGCCAGGCTGCAGGTGCCTCACCCACCTCCTGGTGCCCACGCGGGGGTTCTGGGGGATGTCGATGGTGTTGAGCACCGAGTCGTGCTTCACCGCCAGCCCCAGGTCGGCGATGGCACAGGTCTCGTTCCTCTTCACCAGGATGTTCTTGGATTTCAGGTCCCGGTGAGCAATGGCCGGCTTCCCTGTTCACAGCAAGAGAAACCGCCTCCGATTTTGATAGCAACAGCGTGGGTTTTAATATAAGGAGCAAGGATGTAGAAACAGCTTTATTCACATTTGTTACTCTACCCTATAGAAATATTGAAGTCTATTTTGAACCAAGCAGAGTTCTGCTAAATGTCATCAACTTCAAAAGAAAACTTTAAGGGCATTTTTGTTTCAATATCTGCATTTCAGGAATAAAACACAAAAAGAGAAACTGGAAGCCCCCTCTCCAAATTCATTTAGAAAATCACAGAATCACTGAATGGATTGGATTGGAAGAACCCTCTAAGACCACAGAGTCCCACCATTCCTCAGCACTGACAAGGCCACTATGTGTGTCCCCAAGTGCCACATCCACAGTGGCACAAGTGCCACAGCTTTTTAAGGGATGGTGACCTCACCACTGCTCAGGGCAACCTGTGCCAGGGCTGGACAAACCTTTCCATGAAGAATTTTTTCCTAATTTTTCCTTCATTAGCACTCACTCCCCTTCAGCAGAGCTGCTTCTATAGGCATCTCTTTAAAGACACGGATAAAGTGCAGACAGTGGAGGTGGGAAGGGCATGTCCCTCTCCCCTGTCTGTACTGCAGCACTCACACTCGCACTGTTCCCCCTGGTGTTGGCAGTTTGGAAAACACTTCTCCACCCCAGGTCACCCAGAAACGCTTTTGAGAACACTGAAGCTCCTTAAAACACTTGAAGGAAAAGTGGGAGGAGAGCACTTGCCTTGTGTGCCAACGATCTCCATGTGGAGGTGGGCCAGGCCACTGGCCACCGACAGGGCCAGCCTGACCATGCCCTCCACTGTCACTGTGCCTCTGTTCAGGTAGTCAAACAGGGAGCCCTGCTCGTGGTACTCCGAGACAAGCCACAGCTGAGTCCATGTCCCATTATCTAGCCAGAGGAAGCAAGAGTATGAAAAATATTAGCTGGGGAAAGCCTTCCCCTTTTTGGGGAGTGCAAGCAAGCCAGCGTGCCAGCTGTGGCACCGGGAAGGAGCTCAGGGCGGCCACGCAGTTCAGGGTCATGTTTCAGGTGCAGTGGGGGCTGAGACAGACACCCAGGATTTGGTGAGTGCCCCCATTTGGGTCGGGCAGCACTCTGAGCTCAGGGCAGCCACGCAGTTCAGGGTTGTGGTTCAGATAGGGGCTGAGACAGACACCCAGGATTTGGTGAGTGCCCCCATTTGGGTCGGGCAGCGCTCTGAGCTCAGGGCAGCCATGCAGTTCAGGGTTGTGGTTCAGGTAGGGGCTGAGACAGACACCCAGGACTCAGTGAGTGCCACCATTTGGGTTGGGCAGCGCTCTGAGCTCAGGGCAGGGGCTGAGACAGACACCCAGGATTTGGTGAGTGCCACCATTTGGGTCAGGCAGCACTCTGAGCTCAGGGCAGCCACGCAGTTCAGGGTTGTGGTTCAGGGGCAGTGAAAGCTGAGACAGACACCTAGGATTTGGTGAGTGCCACCATTTGGGTTGGGCAGCACTCTGAGACCGTTGAGCCCAACCATTACCCCAGCAGTGCCAAGGCCACCACACAGAGTCAGGGAATTGTTTGGGTTGGAAAAGCCCTCTGAGAGGCCAGGAGCCCATGGAGCTGTGCCGGCCGTGCTGCTCACCCTTGTTGTCAGCAGCAATGAAGCCCAGGATGTTCTCATGCCTCAGCATGACAGTCTGGTAAATCTCTGCCTCCCGGAACCAGGACCGCTCATCTCTGGAGGAGAAGATTTTCACAGCCACGTCCTCCCCGCACCATTTCCCACGCCAGACTTCCCCAAATCGTCCTTTGCCCACAATTTCCTGCAGGACAATAGTCCTGGCAATGGTTCTCTGCACCAGCAGAGGCAGACCTGGTGAAAAACAGAGACAGGTACCTGTGAAATGCTCAGCTGGGACCTTCAAACCCCAACACTGACCCTTCCCAGTGAGCTGCACCCATGGCTTTGCTTTCCAAGACTACCAAGGGAAAATCCTCTCCCAGCCAGTATCTCCTCAAATCAGATTTTTGATGTTACTTCCCAGTGTCTGTACATAGAAAAAAACCTTTTTAAACTCCAGTAAAAAAAGTTAAAATTTGGCCCAAACCACGCCATTTAGTTTGATACGGACTGCAGTTGTCCTGCAGTCAATTAGTTGCTCTACTCTGACTGAAATTTTCGAAAATAAAAATAAATTATTATAGCGGCTCTGCTGTGCTTTGGCAGCCACAAACCCTGCCTGGTTTGATTTAATTCTGTGTTTGTTGGGGACTTAAAACAAGGAATTCTTTTTTTTTCTTTTTTTTCTTTTTTTTTCTTTTTTTTATTTTTTTTCTTTTTTTTTAATAACTGCAACTTTGATTTTGGCTGAAGTCAGAACAAATCACCTCAGTGCATGGGGTTCTGGCTCTGCTCAAGTCCAGCCCTGTTCCTGGCTCAGGGATGGCTGGGAACAGTTAAAAACTTGAGCATAAATAAAGCCGAAGTCTGCTGATCAGAGCTGTGAAAAAGCATTAGGGAAGAACAACAACTTAATCCTCAGAGGTATGCAGCTCATGGAAATAAATTAAATTAGGCACCATTTGTAAATTTTTCACTTACAAATAAAAGCAAGCATAGTTTACATATTTTTCAATAGAAGTTCTAGTCAGGGAAAGTTGGGCTGTACATCCCAGACATGCCACTGGTCAAATGAGCTGGACTTTGTGGATTCCCACCTCATTTTTAGGTTTCTTTGGTTTAACAAGTTCTCAATAGCAATGGAGGCGTCACAGTAGGCAAGATATCAGAAATGGGAAAAATGTTAAAAATATGGATGTTCTGCTCAAAACAAGAATTTGGAGGAACATTATTCTGCTGTNACACACAGGGACACACCGGGGACACCGTGACACTCGGGACACACCAGGGACATGTCACACACGGGGACGCAGGGGACCCTGTCACACACGAGGATGGGAGAAGGGCTGCAGGGCAATGGCACAGTGAGTCACTGAG
>VXBB01014216.1:446947-462583 GCA_013399915.1 Illadopsis cleaveri | reverse complement strand
TCTTTCTTTCTTTTCTTTTATTTAAGGATAAGAGAGAGTTTAAAAGTAAAATATGAGCGAGTGGTGGGCTTGTCAGTGCTGGGGGTACAGCTGGACTCAATGATCTTAGAGTGTTTTTCCAGCCTAAACCATTCCACGATTCTGCAATCTCAGAGTCCCCAGAGGAGCACAGAAGTCCTGACAGAGATCAGCACAAATCTGATTTCTGTGTCACTCTTTGCTTCCCTCACAGCAATCTCCATCCCGTGCCACCCTTCTCAAATAACAGCTGATGGTGTTTCTCTTCAGCTGGGGCCCACAGCCGTCCCTGGCAGGGTGTGTCCGTGTCTGTCCTGGGTGAGGGGGTGCCAGGAGCTGCTGCCTCAGCCCTCCCTCGGCACAGGAGAGAGCACCATCCATCACACACAGCACAACAGGAAAATCTCTCCCTAAAGACGTTACCCTGGGCCTAGAACTGCTGCCAGGAGCAAGACTCATCAGACCCTAATAAATTAGAGATCCAGCAGAAGGAGAACAGACACATCACCACCAAAACTGCAAAATAAAAGCATTATTGAGGAAATGAGTCTAAGATTGTTGCAAGTGTCTTCGGGGCTTTAGACACATCATTGTGGTGTTTTTCTTCCTTTCTCACAGTCTAAAAATAAAACGGAAAATTATCTTTATGACGTCATCTGCAGTGGATAATTGACAGATTTATCCACACTCTGTGCTTGCAGATTACTTGAGAGCAGAGCTGATCAAAACTGTCCCTGCACATCCTGAGCAGCCCCAGGGGCCCCTCTGAGCCCCACAAACAGGGGGCGAGTTGAGGATGGATGAGGAGCTCTGTACCCTCACCCTGACCCCACTGAGCCATTGCCAGAATGACAAGGGCTGTGCACCACCAGGTCCTGCCCTCACACAGGGGGGAAAAAATGGGAAACTGTACCTGAATCTGTTCAGAAACAAGATCAGAGTTGGAGTTTCAGGAAAGACAACACACTTTGATTGCAGAAGACTTTCACAGGCCACTTTTAAATACAATTCTACAAAAGCAGAAGCCTCAGGTTCCTCAGATACCTGCCTGTGCTGCTGGCTGACTTCTCATGTAGAAAAATTGATGGAAATCACAAACCAGATACAAATCCCTGAGCCTGTTTTCAAGAGCATTTGTGTCCATCCAGAGCCCTTTGTTAACAGAGCAGAAAGATGATTGAATACAAGCATGAAAACACAGGTTTCTTGCACCTCTGCTACTTTAGCTGCCTCAGCTCTTGTGGAGTCAGGGGGGAGCCTGGGTCCTTTTGAATGTGCCTTGGGAAGATCCAGGCTGTTCCCACACCCATCCCACTGGGCAGGGGAGGTGACAAACCCGGAGTCACATCCCTGCTGTGCCTCACAGACACCTGTGCAACCAGGCTGCCCCAAGGAGCCTGTGTCCCCATCCTCAGTGACACCCTCAGGGACAGCACTCACCAGAACTGGTGCTTTATCTGCTCTGCTCCACCAGGAGAGCCCCAGTGCTGCTCCTGGTTATTCACAACAGCTCCTTCCATTGGAAAGCACTGCCCATGGCAGTTCCACACCCAGTCCATCTACAACCACAATCCCCAGTTCCACATTACACCTCTGGATCATTTCTGCTCTGATTTGCCTCTGCTGCTGTCCCAGAGGAGGCAGCAAGGCATTCCCCTCAGCTGACAGACCAGAGGGGTAGCAGTGATGGGAGATCTTCCCCTCAGCACCACCCTGGAGCTGCTTCCCCTCCCACAGAGCCATTCCACAGCACAAGGGAAGAGGAAGAATTTGCAAATACTGACTGAAATTCTGCAGTCCCCATATGCAGCAAGGAATGTTTCCTCCCTCCCCAAACCCATTCCTGAGGGCAGTCTTGGCAATGCCACTGGTGATGCACTGTCCCAGGGCAAAGGTCAGGACTCCCACCACCCTGAAAACCAAGGGATGGAATAAGGTGACTGTCAAAGGGTTAAAGGATCAAAGAGGCAGGAGGAAAATGTGCCCCCAAACTTTCAAAATAAGGCACTCTTTAATCTGGTAATGAACGTGACTCCTTTATTTACCCAAGCACAACAATTCCCTCAAAACATTCCATTCCCTGGTTGAGAAATCAGGAGAAAGTGAACAACTGAACCACGCCAGGGCTGCAGAGAGAGTGCCAGGCATCCAAACCTGGCCACCAAAGGTCCCAGCTCTCTCTCTGAGCATGGAACTCTGCAGCAGTCCCTCCAAAACCTGCCCTGACCCTGCCCAAAGCCCAGCAGGACAAGGGCAGTCTGTGGCCATGCAGGACTGGGTGGAGAGGCAGAGCAGGACAGGGCAGGACAGGACAGGACAGGCCAGGACAGAGGGTCCCTGGCAGGGACAGCAGTCACAGACACACTGAAGGACAGAGGGTCCCCTCCCAGGGGCAGCTGGCACTCACAGGGCCCAGCAGCAACAGCAGAAGCCAAGAGGCAGGTGAGGGGGCAGGGGAGATGCACACACTGCACACAGGGAAAGCAGCTTTTGGGTTCAGATACCCCAGGGACAGATGTTCCCTGGGTTTGGCATTTCAAAGACAATACACGGTTTTCAGGGACATTTTTACTGCTGTTACTGCAATAGGAGCTGGGACTACACATCAGATTCTTGGGTGAGTCCCACCATGAATCAGGGGCAGGTGACTTGGTCTGCAGAGGAGAAAATAATCTGCCTGACTTACCTAAAAAGTGACATTTCCTGCGTTTTAGTTTTCAGTGCAACTGCCAGAAAACACGCAGGGCAGGCAGACGTGCCGTGCAATGAGCCTACAGAGCAGGAGGAAGCACCTGATTCCCAACAAACCTGCAGAAGATGGATTTTGTGTGCTTCCACCCCTTCGCCAGCAAGTGTCAGCATCAAGTACATGAACCACGGGATAACTGAGGAACAAGTGAGAAACTACACAGGAACAAGAGATGGGAGAGCAGAGTTTAAACACCAGCTTCATGAAGACAGCAAATAATTTAAACACAGGGATAGACAGTGCAACATCAAAAATTAAATGCCAGGAATTAACACCTAACACGAGCCCACTGATACCACGGGGCTGGCAGAATTGAACTGAAAACTCTGGGGGAGCAAAGCCCAGACCTGCCCTCTCTTAGGAACCACACAAGATTCTACATTTCAGCACAGACCTTTTACTACACAGGTTAACAGGGCATTCACCTTCCACTAAGTCATAGTCCATCACTACTCACCATAGTTAGCAGTAGAGCATTTCAAAATTAAATTGGAAAGCAAAGATCTGAGTGGCCTGACGGGAGGAAATGCTGAATATCCAGAACGTTTCCATCTTTGATCATTCTGTACAGTCATTGTCTATCATGTCCTTATACACACACTTTGATTTTATTTCCAAATAACAGCTCTGGGGCTCCCATGGCTGTGGGCTCTCCACACTGCCTCAGGCACAGGCCCCAGAGCCAGGACACAGCTGCCCCTGGGCCACCTCCACTCCTGGGGATGTTTCCACCCTGCAGGACATACCTGGACCTGACTGACTGGGCTCAGAAGGGTCCCAGGTGACAAAAGTTTCACTGTGGGACAAAGAGGCTCAAAGGAGATGCTAAAAATTACAGACTGGCTGTTCCCCAGTGTCCAGCATCTTGCTGGTGATGGAGGCAGGACAAAAAGCAGAGAAGGCACCAGTAAAGGTGTCATGGGGTGGGCGTGGGTCTGGCACAGCCTCTGGCTCTCCAGCTGCACCATTGCTGGGAGCTGACCCTGGCAAAGGAACCCTGCTGCCCCCAGGCAGGGCTGCTCTGCTCTCCCCAGAGCCAGCCTGCTTGCCTGGCAGCAGCTGAGCTCTGAGGCAGAGAGGAGCCGCAGCACGAGGCTGTGGAGGGGAGCGTGGGCTGGCTGCTCTGGGAGCTGCACAGGGGGGCAGGAAATGGGGAACAGGGGCTGCTGGAGGCAGGACTGACTGCAGAGCATTGCAAAACAATTTCACCATGGAATCACTGAATGGTTTGGATGGAAAAGCCCCCTGAGACCAAGTCCAACTGCTCCTCCATCACTGCCAAGGGCACTGCCAACCCAGGTCCCCAGGTGCCACATCCAGGGCTGCCAGAGCCCTGCAGGGATGGGGACTCCAGCACTGCCCCGTGCTGAGGGACCAAAGGCCAGAGGAGAGAAACCTCACACCAAAGGATGAACAGCCTCAGCTGTGCCTGAGCAGGGACCAGCACAGCCACCCCCAGGGGAACAGAGGGCTGTGCCTCCCTGGGGAGTGCTGGACAACTCCTCAGCTCATGGTGACAGCACAGGCAGGAGACGCCAGCAGAAGATGCAGCCCTGTTCTGCCACGTGGGATCAGATGCTGTCACCCACCTCAAGGAGAAGTAGGAAGAGTTTCAGGACAGCCAGCAAGGAGATCAGGCATAGATTGAGAAAGGAGCTGTCATGTCAAAGGCAATCCTGGGGTGGTGAAGGTTCTATGAAGAGATCGCACCTGGGAGATGAATGGGGTTGGGTACTCTCCATTTCACATTTACCCCACAGCCCTGGGCAGCCCAGAGGTCACTGGCAGCAGAGGAGAAAGCTCTCCCCTCCCTCAGGCAGCCTGGCCACCCTCCCTACAGCCCCGGGTGCCTGTGAGAGGGCCACTGCTGGGGATAGGGCCCCTGTGTGTCCCACAGGCACAGCCAGTCCCACCCGTGCCTGCTGGACACTCACAGCCCTGCCACTGCTGGGGACAGAGGCAACAGCCCCCAGCCCAGGGCCCTGAACCCCACAGCTGCTGAGTGCACCCCACCCTCCCTCCTCCAGCACTGCTGGGCTGCCAGGGCCACCCCCAGAACAGCAGGGACAGACCCAGCCCCAGCCATGGGCGTGACACCCTGCCCCTGACAAATTTATTCCCTTTTAACTCTTTTCTTTTTTCTCTTGTAACTCTTACAACACATTTCTTCAGAAGGCAAAACCAGAATTTTGAGCAATGACAGGTCTTAAAAGAACCAAACCTGCTTTTTGGACTATTATGAAAAATATGGAGAAGTTCCCCCTCTGGAGAGGGCTCTGAAAGAAAATATTTGGAGTAAAAGCTCCATATATAAATACACTGTAAAAAGGGCTGATACCAAACAGGACAAAAACTAGAAAGTTGTAGAAAAGAGAGGAAAAGTATTTGTTCTAGAATTGAGGAAAACGTCTTTGAATGAGAGACATCAGGGTCCCAGAGTTTTGATTTCTTAAATAAACATCTGGGGAGTGATTTTATAAATGTTTGCAAATATCATCATTTTGGAAGGAGGATATTGGATGTTCAAAATCCCCATTCTGGAAAAGCTCAGCAGCCAAGGCAAAACCCATCAGGCAGGAGCTGAGTCCAGGCATTGAAATTAATATTAACAGGGGAGGGAAAGGATTACAGCACCCAGGGAAATTACTTTTGTTGGAATAAGCTGCCAAAGGACATTTTTACATTTGTACAGGCAAGGTATCCTTGGGAAGGTTGTGCTTTATGGGACACGGGTGACACAGCAGAGCGCTGTGAGTGCAGGGGGTTTGTGCAATAACAGGCACAGAGCTGAGGAAGAACCTGCTGGTCCCAGCCCTGAGGGGCTGAGGGTGCAAACTCCACGGGGAGGCAGCTGAGATAACCCAGGCCTGACAGCCCTGATCCGCTGCATGTCTGGAATTGCTTGCATAAGAGAGTCCCCAGCACTGAAAGCTCCTAAAGTCACATCCCAGCAGTTTGACCAGGAATTTTCCATCCAGACAGTCACAGGGACTGTCCCCTCTATTGCCACACATCTCCCTGTCTGCCCTGTGCACTCCCTGAGCCAGACTCGGGCTTGAGAGGGGGACCCTGCGCTGCCCCTCTGGAGAGCAAAGCAGTGCGAGACTTTTACACACACACACCGATCACAGGCACCGCGATCCCTCAGTGCCCGGGATGCTCTCCGGAGGGAGCGCTAACGGCGCCGGCCACGCTCCGGTTTAATTCAGGCACGCCGGGAACACGAGGGCTGCACGGGGCTCTCTGGGCTTCACTCCAACCCCTGGACAACACAGCTCGAGAGAAATGAGGAGAGGAGCTAGCACGGAGCAGGTTTTACACCCCGTGCAGGTACCAGGGATCACCAGATGTGCAGCACTACACAGCAGTACTTCCCAGCCCGCGGCTGAGCTTTGTTCCCCCTCCCCGCCCAAAAGCAGCGGTTCTGTGAGCAGCTGGATGTGCCGCTGGGCGCATCCCGGGGCTGTGACCTCCCCTCTCTGCACGGCCCTAATGAGCATCACGCAAGGAAACTGCTCTGCTGAAAACACGGAGAGAAAGGTAAAATCCAGTAAACCTAACAGAAAAACTGTGAAATACTCTGTGGACGCTGCCCTGCTCACCGCTGGTCTGCAGAGCGGGTTTCGGTTCTGAAGGGATGACCGGGGGGAGGGAGCGACCCCAGCACCTGCCCCGTGAGAGGAGCCCGTGTGGAAGGCCCCGGACACGGCGTGCTCCCAGAGCCCTGCCATGGGGCACGGGCACGGCTCGGGGACAGCGCTGTCACCGGGACCGGAGCCGCTCCGCCCGAGGATCTGCCCCGAGCCGCTGCCCGGATCCGCCCGGGATGGCGTGGGAAGCCCCGGGGCTCAGGGATTCCGCTCCGGTAAATCCCCGCTGACCCAGTTCTGGTACGCGCGGCCGAGATTAAGGGCACCGAGAGCCCGAACCCCCCCGAGCGGCGCCGGGCGCACGGCCGGGATGGGCAACGGAGCTCTAGCGCAGCGCCCCGACCACCGCCTGTCCCGGCTCCCGGAGCTTCTGGNCGGGACCAGCCCCCGGCCCAGGGCACCGGGCTCCGCGCCGCCTTCGGGGCTTCTGCCCGCAGAGATGCGCAAACCAGCCCTGGACAAGGACGACTTGTAACCTTGGGAGATTCTGCCAAATCCCCATCGGTGCCTTTGGGCACCTGCGCCGGGACGTGTCCATCGGGCTGAGCCGAATCCCCCGCGAGCAGCAACGTGTTGAACAGCTGGCAGTGTCTGTGCAGTGCCTTGAACGGGTTCAAACCAAAAGAGCTCCAGACTGGGTGTCAGGAAGAAAAGCCCTGGCACAGGGAGCACAGAGGAGCTGTGCTCCATCCCTGGCAGTGTCCCAGGACAGGCTGGCCGGGGCTTAGAGCACCCTGGGACAGTGGGAACTGTCCCTGCCCATGGCAGGGGGGTGGCACTGCACGAGCTTTAAGGTTCCTGTCAACCTAAACCATTCTAGGATTCTGTGATTACACCTTCAGAAGCAAAAGTCATCTGACTAAATTCTTTTTGCAAGAAAACAAATTGCCCTCCACCATGGTACAGACACAGCAGAGATGAAACCCAAGTACTCTGGGATCAAGTGGCTGTAGAACAGCATCAAAAAAAGCCGCTCTTGTACTTTTTTCCTTTTTTAAATTGTCATTCAAACAGATCCCGGGAAGACACTCAGGACTTCCATGTCATCCCATCCTCAATTAATTGTGATGGGAATTGCAGCATCTCAGTGAAGTCCAACGTGAAGCTCTCGCAGCAATCCCTCTGGGTTAATGTCCCATTGCACTGAAACACAGCCCAGCAGAGTATTGCTCACCTCACTGCTTGGGAAATACTGCAGAGGGCTTAGGAAATACCTGCCAGGATCTAATAAAATATCTGAAGCTTTGGGTGCCAGAACAATAAAACAGCAGAGGAAAATTAGCTCCTGTTTCCTTTCTGAAGACCTGGAGCTGATGCCTGCTCCCTGCCCACACTCCCCATGTCCCTGCACCTGCTCAGCCATCCACGACTTGCCAAGGACCTGTTAAGCCACATATTACTTTCCTGGAGATCCCAGCTGGCTCTGGGAACACCAGGAGGGAACATTGAATCCTCAGCAGCACCCAGGCACTGCTGTCAGACCCGACCAACGCAGGCTGCTCCTGCCAGATCCCTGTTTGCTTCCACTCCTTCCCAAGTCTTACAAACAATTCACTTCATTTGCTCGGTGCTACTAGAAAATGTAAATATAACTCGTTCAGACTCTGTTTAGGCTCACAGCACAGAATTACTCTGCTTTTCCATGTAAAGGAAGACATAAAAGTAGGAATTATGTAATTAGTTTTTCTTCAGTTTAAGAAAGAAAATGTCTATATAAAACATGTTTGCTCACACTTTGCAGAAGGGATGAAAAGAGCATCTCCTACACTTGTAAAGAAGGAGAATCAAAGCTTTTGGAAAATAAAATATATATGTACCCAGGGACCTGAAGTTTTGGGTCCTGGTTGTCCATCATCACTGAGCCTTCACCCTCTGCCTGATCTTCCTCAGGCCTTTGACTGAACAAACACCAGCAGAAACCAAAAGAGCAAGATAAGGCATGGGAGGGAAAAAATCCACCAGGCTTTGAGGCTGTTGTGAGATGAATGTGCTCCCCAGTTCAGCTGCTTGCATGGCCCCTACCATGGGGGACAGAAACAGAGGGCAGAACTGTCCTGGGCAGTGAGGAGTCTTTGGACATAGGTGACACCACAGAAACCTTTCCCGACTGGAGGCACCCATAGAGTTGGCCAAAAGCCAAGAATTTTGGTTTGTAATTTGTTTTGCTCCACATCAGGACAAAACCAAGATCTACTGAAATTTTGTGCAAGAAAAACCAAAGGGGATCCACAAACACCCCAGCATGGGGAGCAGTTACCCCTCCCCTTGCTCTCTGCCTCCCACATCAGTGTCCTGGCCACAGAGCGGCCTTGCACTCCCTTAGTCCCCCACTGCTCCCCCAGGAATGCCATAAAACCATCAAAAAATTCCGATCAGAATGATATATTCCAGCAAAAGCATGATATTGTTGACTGTGGCAATTAGAACAAGAGGTGAAAAATTCCCAAACTGTTCCAAGAAATATTTTATAATTCTTTAGTCACCCTCTCCCCAGATGCTGCTTCCTGAGGCTCTGAAATGGAATAAACACTAATAAACACTAATTGGGGTGGGCTGGGCCCACTGGCCAATGGGGAAGGAACCTGAGGTAGATTGGCAATAGTGCTGCAGAGCACCATGCAGAAAGTCTTTTCTCTCAGCCTAGGTGGAGACTCTGTGGTGCATTCCTGCACACACTAGCCCATAAATCTACTGAAAAGGGCACATTACTGAATGGGGGCCTTTCTGCTGAGGAGGGGGGCAATGGAACTGCTGGGACTATCTGAGCACCAGGCAAAAGGAGTGTCCACAGAGCGAGCACCAGTGCAGTTAAAAGGTTATTTATCATGGAATGGGTTGGGTTGGAAGAGACCTCAAAGCCCACCCTGTTTCACCCCTGCCATGGCAGGGACACCTCCCACTGTCCCAGGCTGCTCCAAGCCCCAGTGTCCAACCCGGCCTGGGACACTGCCAGGGATCCAGGGACATGCTTTCTACCTAAGCCCAACCCACCAATTTCCAATGGGAAGTTTCCGGTGGCCCAGTTTGGAACCATCTTGCAGGGGAGTGAGAGGAGATTTGCCAGAAACAGCAACAGGGAAATGGGACCATTCACTGGTAATGGCTGGAATGGCCAAAGGTGCCAAGCTGGAATAAGGCAAAGGGCCAGAGCCCATTTCCTAAAGGTTTAATGTGAATTCAAGATCCTCATAAAACAGAGCAAAAGACACTGAGAACATGGAATTGTGTCAAGTTTCTCATGTAATTTTTTTTTAAAGTGCTTGCAGAGGAGACACAATTTCAGGTTCTCTCACTTCAGCAAACAATTAGAAAATGCAACAAAACACCTTTTTTTATTTACTAGTCAGTGTCCCTTCTCCCAGTGAAGAAGGGCCGCCACATGTTTAAAATTCCCACAGAATGTCATTACCAGAGACTGAACCTGAATGACAAGGACAGAGTGAACCTGCCCCAGGTGTGAGCATGTTCTCAGGGCAGCTGAACACATCCGTGTGAGCTCTGGCCATGGCCCTGATCCCAGCCTGAGGTCAGGGCTGCAGCCAGGGCAGGGAGCAGAGCCCCAGGGCTCCCACAGCTCCTGGGCAGCACCAGCTGCTCTCAGCTCCCTGCACTGCCAGCCCTGCACACAGGACACCACCAAACCAGCACAGCTGCAGGCACAACACTGGGATACCATCTTAAGGCTCCAGGTTCTCCAGAACATTCCAAGAATGAAAAGAGATCTATGCCGTGAATCTGAAATATTTGTGAAACTGGGGAAAACGATTTTTGGGTGTGAAAATACCAGAAAACTGCTGCAGAGACCCATGGGGGAGGAGATTGGGGAGATGCAAAGTCATTGACTCCAGCTGGCAGCACACTAAGGGTGTCATCATCTTTTAAGATCCAAAGAAGAAGCTACTGCAAGTTTTAATGTCTTTAACCAAAAAAATCCCTGGCCCTGTAGGTATGATTCCCTTCTGGCATAGTTTTTCACCAGTTGACACAGGGCTTATCTCTGAGCTGGAACAGAAGAAGAACAATACACAGGGATGAGGGGAAGGTATGCATGGCCTTTTCCATGCTGTGAAAGCCACCAAAAAAACCTTTTAAAAAATCTCTCCATGATACTCATGGGAAGAAGAAAAATCCAAGTGTTGAATCTGATCACAGCATCAGCTTTTCATCTTTTGAGAGGAAAAGATTTTAGCAGAGAGGCCAAGACCTGGACTCGCTGACACTGACGCCAATGTCCAAATGCTGTTGATTTTAGGAGTTCAGGGCAGTTTTGTGACAGTAGAAGGGGACAGTCACTGCACTGGGGAAGGTAGTCAGTGTTTGGGCAGGGGCTGCAGTTGAAGACAAATTATTAATTACTGATGTTAGATAATTTTTGAAATCCACCTCAGAGGTTCAGAGCTGGGAGTGCAGAGCCCCAAGGACAGGATGGGAGCCCCAGGGCTGCACTCTGGGTGTGACACAGAGCTGTGTCACACAGGGTGACACAGGGCAGCCACTGTGGTGCCAAGGGGGACACTGGGCTGTGATTTTTAAGAAACCGACAACCAACAACTGACATCCCCCATGTGTGAGAGCTGGCAGACACTTTGGTGTGCTGTCCCACAGGCCACCATCCCGAGGCCCATGGCCCCAGAGCCCCAAGCAGGTCCAGAACAGGGTGAGCCAGGGATCAGGGGTGCCACAGCCCTGGAAGATCCCGCCCACAGCTCCAGCACACGGGATCAGGGGCTGCAGGACAAGGCCACACCCAGGGAAGGTGCAGCCACGGAGCAGGTGCCAGGCTCTGCTCCTGCAGCCCCTTTGGCCACTGGATGTGATCCGTGCCCAGCAGCATCAGCCCTCCCTGGCAGCCTCTGGCTCTGTCCTGCTACAGCTCTCTGGGGCAGGCACTGGTGGCTGTGGGATTGTCCCTTCTGACAGGGAATGTAAAGCCAAGGTGCTGATCCCAGGTGAGAGCACCTGTCACAGCACCTCAGTAGCTCAGCATTGGATAAAACACTTTTCCCACACAAACCTTATCTTCAAAATGTATTCTGTGTTTGACATTCTCTCTCTATAAATGGAACAGCACCTGGAATGTCTTTGCTTCCCTTCTCCAGTGCCAACCACTGCGCCAAGGCTGAGCATTTTGTACAGCAGACATTCTGCCTCACAGGGAAGAGAATTGTCCCTATCAAAACAGTTTAATCCAGGTAAATAAAATTCTGGAATGCTTCACATGGATTTTTGATGGCTAATTCCAGTCCAGAAGGCCCACAAGGGAAGTTCCAGCTGAGGGGGAGGAAGCCTTCAGTGACTTCCCTACAGCAACAGTGACTGGAGTGCCTGGCCTCAGGCTGCTCCCAGCAGCTGCCCGTCCCCAGGACACCCTGGAGTGCCACATATTCCTGACTAGTGACAAAGAAAAGCCTTCTGCAGGTAGAATCGTGGAATCACAGGATGGTTTGGGTTGGAAGGCCCATCCCATCCCACTCCGCGGCAGGCACACCTTCCACTGTCCCAGGCTGCTCCAAGCCCCACTGAACCTGGCCTAAACACTGCCAGGGATGGAGCAGCCACAGCCTCTCTGGCCAACAGAGGAATTCAAACAAAAATCTACATTTCCTGCACCCCTCCAAATCTGACACCCTTCTGGTTCCATCCAGTCTTCCTCCTGTAACTGCTGGGGATTGTCCCCACCACCAGGACAGCTGAATGCCACAGGCAGTGCTGCTCATTGGAGCTGTTTTTCCACGCAGGGCCCCCTCTGAGCAGGCTCTGATCCCCAGCGAGGCACGGCTGGAGCAGCTCTGTCCTGGCTGGTGCAGTGCAAACCCGCCAGACACATGAATAATTCAGCTGCAGGAGGGAACTGCCTGTGCCATCGCCATAGTAATGAAGGCAGCGACGCCCTCACTGCAGCAGATTATATATAAGAATTCCAAATCTCTTTAGAGGATTAGATTTTTGTGGAGGTACTAGAGGAACGCAGATTAATGAACACACTGCAAAAACAGCGTGGGAGGCTGGGGTGTTCCCTTCACTTGGAACCTCCCCCACTGCCCCAGCCCTGACACCTGCAGGGAAAAGCAGCAACAAATGTTCTCCTGTGACTGTCCAGACAGGTGGAAACGAGGTTAAATCACACAGACCACAGATGATACCTCTCAGGCTGTCACTGAGTTTTCCCTTCCCTGCCACACTCCAGTTCCCAAGAGGGAGCCCAGCTATTCCTGCTGGCTTTGGGCAGCACAGACCCTGACTGGTACAGCAATTGTACATTAGGACAGCACAGGGGTGAATGTCTTCTCCCAAGTCAAGGGATGAGAACTTGCTAACAAATAACTCCCAATGATTATTTTCCTCTTTCTTGATTCACATTTGCCAAACAGCGACCCAATTCCAACACACACACTAGCTAACACTTCAAATACTTCAGTCCATGCCTGGACCAGAAGTACTTCAGTAGCAGGGAGTGAAAGTGAACTATGTTTAAAATAAATCCTTTGCTATGCAGAAGGCAGCCCTCAGAGCAGCAGCAGTGACCTTGCCAGCACATCCAGGAGTGCCCAGGACTCCCAGCACTGACACTCTGTTACTCTGCCAGTGGCTTTTCTGGATAATCTTCTTTACCTAACACAGGATAGAGAGTATTACTGGGGTGTTCTTGTGGTTTGTGGGTTTATCCTTTAGTTGGTTATCCCCTGTGTGCTCAGAGAAGGGAAGGGAGCTGGGGAAGGGGCTGGAGCCACAGGAGCAGCTGAGGGAGCTGGGAAAGGGGCTCAGCCTGGAGAAAAGGAGGCTCAGGGGGGACCTTGTGGCTCTGCACAACTCCCTGACAGCAGGGTGGAGAGAACTGTGGTGTTCTTGCTGCAGGCCCCATATCCTGCAGCATCCCAAGCAGCCCCAGCACAGCTGACAGCCAGTACCCAGCACTGGGGCCAGAAAATCCCAAGGCAAAGGGGCCAGTATGGAGAACCCAGAGCTATTCCCAGCCTGCAGTCAGTGCTGTTCTAGAACACAGCACAGTGCAGAGGATGCTACAGTGCAAAGAAGAGCCAGAGCAGGTATTTAACAGGACCATCTTCCTAAAGCCCAGTAAGATGCTGACTCAGTGTGTCAGTGTTGGAGGGACACAGCCCAGCTTCCACCAGCACAGCCAGAGCTGTCACTAACCCTCAGCACAATAGGTTGTGTCTCTCCTCCAAGCCCTGGCACTGGAAAACACTGGAGACATGAAAACTCCAACCAAAACCCTGACCATGCACTCCCCACTGACACTGAACTGCCAGCTCTGCCTGTCCCCTCTCTCTGTCTGCAGTGCCACCTCCTGCCACTCCAGGCTGCCCAGGCATCCCTGCTGGCCTCACCCCCAGCACCTCCACAAGAGCCTGCCTTGCTTCCCGCTTGGTTTAATTCCTGCTGCCTGTTCCAGGTGTCACAGCAGGCACGGGGGACTGCAGAGCTCCAGGCAGTGCCCACTGCCACGTACCAGCAGTGCAGCTCCTCACCTGGCAGCTGCAGTTGTCACCAGGGACCTCCCCCTGCAGCAGCTCCAGCCCAACCCCGACCCCTGGTGCCACTGCCATCCCTCCCTCCCGGGCTGCAGCGTGTCCCAGTCAGCCCAGCACACAGCTCTCACACACACCCATCTGAAGGAACCAAAACACATCCAGGCATTTGAATTCCTGTTACAAACTAAGAGAAAAACTCATCAAATCCGCTTTTCCCAGTTTCCTCCCATCACACGTAATTGGAGAGCTGGCAGGTGGTGCCAGCTCAGGCTGCTCTGCAGAGCTCCTCACCCCGCTGTCTCTCAGCCCCAGGCAGCACCACCCCACACACTCGGCTCCTGCTGCCACACCAGCAATGTGGGATGAGGCATCCCCTGGGAATGGGACAGGGAGGACGGGGATGAGAAGGGAAAGGTGCAGAGACAGCAGAGCAGAACCTGGCAGGCTTGAACTGCTGAGGGGAACCTCAGAGAAATGTTTTACCCCAGAGAGGCAGCGTGGAGAGGCTGATCACTGCCCAGAGCCTTGGATCTCCAGGGGAATCCCAATGAATAAAGGAGCTCTTTTCCAAGGATGAGAGGGCACTGCCATTCCTGGGCTTCTCCAAGTGGTGCAAGGAAGGAGAGGAGTGTATGGAGAGGTCCAGACACAGGGAACCCCTGGATGCCCACAGAGCTGAACCCCGTGGGCTGGGGATCCTGGACCAGGGAGGGCTGGGGGGCAGAGACAGAGCTGGGGGACAGGGACACGGCCGGGGGACAGGGACAGGGAGAGCCCAGCACCTCCTGCTGCACCTCTGCAGCCTCAGCACCTCGAGGGGCACCAGCCCAGGGTCCCCAGAGGCGAACCTGATCGCTGACAGCAGTAACACAACTGAAACACTCCAACGTTTGACTCGAAAACATTCTATTTAATTTATACAAATAACTACTAAATAGAAAAAGTAGATTAAAACAAAATAGTTATTTTTCTGGCAGAGTTTAAATGCATATTATATAGCTTAGAAGAAATAAAATGCATTTTCCCCACAGCATTCATGACCTAATATTCTAGTTAACTCCTCCACTGCTTTCCTTTCCCAGATCAGTAAGATGCCAGACGCAAGGTCCTGTGGGAAATGGCTATATATACGTTCCATATTCCAACTTAAAATATGGTACAGACCACACACCTACAAATGTGAAGCACTTAAAATGTGACTATCGAGTTGTAACATGATAATACAGAAAACAATTCATGTTTCAGGTTATATTGTGTTACAAAAATGTCTGTGTAAGAAATCATGAAAGAGGCCACATAAAAATAAGCTTTAACTTTATGCACTTATTTTACAGTTTAAAAAACTGGCAAGTGCACTAGTAATAAATAATTTGCAAGTTTTGGATAAACAAGAAATTCCTAATGTTCAGCATTATTGTAAACATCAGTACACATGTAAAATGCAGCTAAAGTCTGACAGTTACATTTTCAGTTTACCGAATTCTTTTCCTATTACTCAGGCATAGATCAATGCAGGATACAGCCAATCATATTTTTGGCAAGTCATGTCGTTAAAATTAACAGTGACAGTGCAAGTAAGGAATGCAAAGAATTCCTAGTGCAATAAAGAAGAGAAGCACAGGCAATATTGCTGATTAAAATTTACCACTTCCACGTGTTCACCCTGGGAGTGATTAGGAGAATTAAAATAAAATATTTAACCAAAAAAAAAAAAAAAAAAAAAAAA
>VXBB01014216.1:403196-436861 GCA_013399915.1 Illadopsis cleaveri | reverse complement strand
GCTCAGGACACCCCATGGGGTCACACTGTGGCTCAGCACACCCCGCTCCCAGGGCACAGCAGCCCATGGGGTCACACTGTGGCTCAGCACACCCCGCTCCCAGGGCACAGCAGTCCATGGGGTCACTGTGGCTCAGCACACCCCACTCCAAGGGCACAGCAGTCCATGGGGTCACCATGGCTCAGCACACCCTGCTCCCAGGGCACAGCAGCCCAGCCCCTCCAGCCGCAGCCCCCCGGGGCCGAGCTCTGGCTGTGTGCAGGGCAGGGTCACTGTGGCTCACCCAGGTCGGCGATGCAGCACTGCCCGTTCTTCTTGACCAGGATGTTCTTGCTCTTGAGGTCGCGGTGGGAGATGGCGGGCTTGCCCTGCGTGCCGAAGATCTCGATGTGCAGGTGCGCCAGCCCGCTGGCGATGGACAGCACGATGCGCAGGCAGCTCACCGTGTCCAGCGTGGTCAGCTGCAGGTAGTCGTACAGGGAGCCCATCTCGTGGTAGTGTGTGATCAGCCACAGCTGCGTGCTCGAGTTCCTGGAGGTCATGTCTGATGCAATAAAACCTAGAGGGAGAGGAAGAAGGAGAAACAAGAAAATGAACTGACAGAGCTCCCTCAAGACTCCCCGAGGAAAGCAGCTCAGTTAGTCAGAGCAGGGTGCTGATAATGCCAAGATAATTGTGATAATTGTGGGTTTGACCCTGTACAGCCATCCACTCAGGAGTGGGACTCGATCCTTGTGTGTCCCTTCCAGCCCTGAATACCCTGTGGTAAGGTGAATCAGTACTGCTGGCCCCTCTTGCACTGCACAGCTTGTTCAATTGCAGCTGCACTGCAGACCACTGCAGGTCCTGCTGTGATGAAAACAAAGCCAACAAATGCTGGAACTCTAACTCACATCTATTCACAAGAACCCACATATATTTGTCAGTCACACCAAAAAGCTACCTGTTAGGACCACACACTTTAAAAATATTTTTATCTTTCCCTCTTTTTGAAGGACTTGGGGGTGGAGAAGTTCCCAGTCAAACAGAAAGATCCCAAGTCTGTAGCATGTTTGCTGCTGCCCACTTAAGAGGGAAAGCAGAAACACCACAAACATCAAGCCATGAACAACCATTTCCATTTTTAGAGCCCACAGCCAGCCAGTGCAGGCTGCTGAGAAAAGGGTTAAATGTGTAGCCCAACCACAACGATCTCCTACAAAGAAACAGAGAAAATTTTCTGTTCAAAGCTCATGAAACTCCAGAACTGTCTTCAAAAACGTCATGTCTTAAAACTGAACCCCAAATTCAGGGGAAGCTCCCCTCCTGTCACCTCTGCATATATCAACATAGTGACCTCAACAAAACAACCAAAGTTTTATTCCCAAATCAAAGGAACAAATCATATTTATGTAAAGCTCACATACATTTGTCAGAAAGAGCATCCATTGCTTTCTCTCCTAAAGTCAGACTTGTGCACAAGGTGACACTTCTCTAATCTGTGATATTGTTTAATATTGCACCTAAAAAAGTCCCTAAAACAGCCAACAAATTTGACAGTTATCAAGAAAGACTAAACACAGGCAGAGCACCAAGGGAAATATGCAATGTAATTTCAGCCAAGTCACTTGCTCCCTTGGGAAGTTCAATAATTCACATTTCAGGAGGCCACCAAATTATTTTTGTAGTAACAAAGGAACTGCTTCAGGAAACACACGAATGTCTAGCAGGGTGAGCTACAGAGCCAGGGAACGTTCTCTGACAGGAAGCAAGAATAAGGAGCTGAAGAAAAACTGATTGAAGACAGATTTTGGGTGAGGCAGTGTCAGCACTCAGAAAAATGTGCTGTTGCTTTTATTTGCACAGGTGGCACACCAGTGACAGAAGAGCACATCTATCAGGAATCAAAGGGTTGCTTAAACCTCAGACATGGCCCAACACAACAAAGCCACTTTCCCAGTTCTCAGAACCAAGCACATGAGGTATGAGCGATGCACAAGGTTCATTTACTTTCCTATTTAATGGGGAAAAGACACATCATGCAGCTATAGCTGAAGTTTAAACACCAAAAGAGCTTACTCTCACCCTGAGCAGAACAGTTAAACAGAAAAGAATACTGGATTTATATTGCACTTTACTTAGCCATAAGGAAAAGTATTCAAATCCCTAAATCTCACTATAAACTCCTCCTCACCTTTTCTCCCTCCATTTCTGCAGGGAAACTGAGATCACAGCCCAACACAGATCCACCAAGAGCTTCCCTGACACACTGTGCAGGACTCTGCAATGAGAGCAGCAGGAGCCAGTCCCTTCCACGGGGGTCTGTGGCACCTCCACTGCTTTCTGTGTGCTCAGCTGCCTGATTTATCTGGTTCATTAACTGCTTCCTGCTGGAATATTGCAGAGCAACAAGTCACAGCTGCTATGACACATTCCCTACTTGAGACTCAGCCCCTCCTGGAAGTCCCTCCCTGAAAATTTCTCTTCAGCTATTTATCACAAGAACTAGAGACTGTGAGCTGTCTGGTGAGTGTGCAGTGCTTTACAGGTGACCTGTCCAGGTAACTCACCTTTCCACCAGGATACAGAATGTGCTTGTCCTACTTACCTAAAATATTCTCATGCCGCAGCAGCACAGTGTTGTACAGCTCAGTTTCCCTGAACCAGGACTTTTCATCCCTAGAAGAGAAGATCTTCACAGCAACATTTTCTCCTTGCCACTGACCCCTCCAAACTTCTCCGTAACGGCCCTTTCCTGGTGGGGGAAAAACACAGGAGAAGCTGTCAGCCAACAAACAGCCCTCAGCAGGCAGAACTGGACTGTCATGAACCAGGCATCACACCCGCTGGTCTGACCACCCCTGTGTGCACTTCTTACCAACTGGGGTCACACTGTGCTCCAGCATCCCTCCTTTTCCCTGTCTGCTTTGACTGCAAGTGTGAGTGAGTGAGGCTCTCCCTTCCCTGCACATCAGTGCAGCACAGAGGGTTTGAACTGGGAGGTGTCACCACCCAACCACCAGCAATCAAAGTGCCTCTGCAGCTGAAGTGACTTAGGCAGCACATGGCAAGGTCAGTGTGCACAACACAAAGCTGTGAATTCTGCAGTCAGTAGGACAGGTAGGAAATGTAATGCTGGGGATAGAGCCTTTACATTTCTATTCCACCATCAGACCTTGCAGAAACACAAAATGATGATTTAAAAAAACCAAAAACCCAAACCCATCCACAAACAAAAAAGGATTAAAAAAAACCCCACCAACCCCACCAAAACCAAGACCTGTCCTGTGGAGATCAGGACACACTGTCTGCAAGCCAAGCTTTTTATCCCAATTGCTTCCTCACCTCTTCAGTGCCTGCACAGCATCTTGGCTCAATGTCAACGCCTCCAGGCATCTTTGACCCAAATGCTTCCTAAACTCAAATTTAACACTGCTCAATTATTAATAAAAATATGCTGAAGAAAAAATTAATGAATCCTTAAAATTAATACTAAAGTCCTACAAAAAACTAAACACCCAGAAGACACTGACCTACACACTCCACAAGTGTGATCTGGCGAGCCACCGTTCTTTGCACCAAGAAAGGAAGTCCAGAGCCACTTCCAGATGTGCAGGAATGGTCCAACAAATCCTGTTCAGAAGGAAAAACAGAAGTTTAGAACCCCTGAGAAACCCCATTTTTCCCTGTTTACATGCACAAAGGACAGGTTACAGCTCGGGGGTATCTGTGGCTCTGGAGATGCCCTTTGGTCACTCAGGGTCAAGCAGCATTTGTTTAGTAAGTCATTATTTGTTAATAAGTGTAGTAAGCATATGACAATAGATGTTTGTGCACTGGAAGCCCACTCCTGGCCTACCAGCTATCCTCTCTCATGAGATTCCACCCTTTTTCAGCACTTCACTCTTCTTTTACTTACCTTATGTGCTCTCAGTTCTGTTTCTGATACCTATTCAAAGCTTGGTGCAGGTATTTAAAACCAAAACCAGTTTTCAAATAAACAAGGTGAGGGGATTTAACAGCATCACCTACACAAGATTTGCCATTGATACTCCAGAAAAATTTCTGTAACAAATCTTTCTTAAAAGCTTTATCAGTTTCTGGTATTTTTCGTGCATAGAAAGCAGACTTTGAGCTGTAAGCTTATAATAAACATGAGAGAGATCCTGATTGAACGTTAAAATCCCATTAGCCTTGTAAAATGCTAATGCCCAGTTACTTTTACAGCCAGGAGTTCTGTGTTAGTTCAAAGCATTAACAACTACTGCCGGACTCTTTCTTTACAAAGGAGAATAGGATAAAAAAGCCGAAGTGTAATCAACTTTCTGTTACTTCCAGAAGACTGCATTGCTGTGCTTGAAGCAGATATCCACGAAATCTCATTTCTTCTAACAACCTCTTAACGAGTGCTCAAGAAAAAGATAATTTAGGAGTGACAGAGACTACCCTACTTCTTAACGTGAACTGAGGGCTCATTTTCCTTCATGCCTGCATCAGAGGCAAAACAAAAGCAACAAAACCAAAAAAACACTCCCAGACTTATCTACAGCAACTGTAAAAACAAGATTTGAAGAGGCTAGAGCTCCTTCCATGCCCACTAAGCAGCTTAGGGCTTTAAGCACTTGCTACACTGCAGAGACTAATCCTAAATGTAAACCTACCTAATGTGTGACAAAACCAGTGACTTAAAACACAATGGAGAAGAAAAAATCTAGAATCTAGAAAACTTGCTGTTCAGATGAATGTTTAGGCACAGGAACTACCAATTAATTACATTTTGTGCATCAGCCACACAGGGAGGCAGAGCAGCAGCACTGACACCATCACTCAGAGGCTCTGACTGCTCCACCAGACCAAGCCCTCACAGCTCCCAGCTCCTCACAGCTGTTTGAAACAGAATTTGGATTTATTCTTCGCAGGTTTTGTCACCATTTCCAAGTAACAATAAATAACTGGAAGTACAGGTGGTTTGCAAATGGCTGGAAATGATCTTGCACTGATAAGACAGAAGAGCTGATAAAGGCTGTAAGTCAGTCCTTAAGGACAGACCAGCTGCACACATGCCTGGGCCATGGTGGATACATCAAGACTGGCCCATTTAAACCAGTAACACTGAATCAAGCCTTGTGGGCTGATTAAAGAGCCAAAGGCACTGCAAAAAAAGGAAAAAAAATATTAACAGACATAGGCCACTCTTCAACCCTGCAGTGAAAGCACATTACGGTGGGACAGCACCAAAACAGAAAATGCTTTCCAGCCTCTTAATGTTGGGCACATTTTAGCTCAGCAATGCAAGAAGAAAACTCTGCACTGCTTAAGAACAAACACCCCATCTGCCTGAAGCTTTACTTGCCCTGCTCAGATAAAGTGAGGGACAGCTGCTGGCACATTTGTGCTCTGGCCTCAGGGAAGGGACAGTCACCCTGCAGAAAGGGAACACTTCCCAGCTCATTATATTTTCTGGAGACTTCATGAGCAAGAGCATATTTTGAAAACTGAGCTTTGAGTAAGCATTGCACATTTCTTAGAACTCCCACTGCTCTTCCATCAACAAAATGTCACTGATACCCCAGAGTCCTGCTATGGAGATCATGGCAGTCAGGTCTGAAGGTTTTAAACATCAGAATTATCTGTATTTTCTTTCTCACCTAGCATCACATCTTTTCCAGCCCATGAGGTTGTTGTGTATCAAACATGCAGCACAGCTCTCCACCTCTCCCATTACTTCAGGACACCCAACAGCCAGGCACACTCTGTCTTGATGTGCTGACGTTGTTTCCAGAACACAAACAGTACAGAGTGATTCTCCAGATCAAAGGACCTACACTTGCCAAACCCATCTTTTGGTTAAAATTCATTAACACTACAGTTTTGGGAGCACAGGAACTGCACCACTCAAGTCCTGAGGCCAAGTGGCAGCCCCTGGCTGCAAAACATGCTCTTAGTGACGTGGCCACACAGAAGGAAGAGAGGGGGGGTTGGAAGTGAGGGAAATCACACCCTGCACAGGTGGGTCACTTACTGCCAACGTGCTGTCCCCCACGTTGGAGGCAATGAGGCCCTCGATTGTGCCATACTCTGCATCCCTGGAATTGAGCCTCTCCATGTGGTTTTTCTGTATTCTCCGTATGATCAGCACAGCTACTGCAGAAAAAACTATCAACACTACCACAGGAGCCAGGATAACGATGATTAGTGTTTCCATGCTGTAACCTGCAGCTTCTCCTTGAAAGGTTTGCCCTTGGGAAAGAGGGAGGAAGGGAAGAAGTGTGAAAAGAGAGAGAAAAAAATGAATTTGCAGATTCCCAGAGAAAGTCTTTAAACCCATTAGCACTGACAGCAACCCTTACCTGGTACCCAGCAGCGTGACAGAGGCTGTGCCACAGCCAGGTGTGAGCACACCTGCAGGGAGGATGCTCCCCGTGGAACAGCACAGCCCCCATCTGCACCCAGCCCCTTCTCACAGGCAGTGCCTCCATCCTGACCCCAGGCACACACTGCAACCCCCTCGCTGCCCCAGCCACAGGGACCAGTCAGCCCCTGGGCATCAGATGTGTGCCCCAGGCTGGGAGCAGGGCACAAAGGGCATCCTGTGTCTGTAAAACCCTTCCTCCAGCCAGCCCTGGAGCCGTGTCTCTCCCGGCACAGCAGATCAAGGCCAAGCCCCTCCTCTTTCTCCAGATGCACAGTGATGAATGAAGCTGTCACCTTTGGCAGAGGGCAGCTGCGCAGTGATGTTCATGTTGCACAGGTGTCCCTGGCAGCACTCCACAGCCTGGTTGGGGGATGGAGGTGTTTTGCAGGTCATTTTCCGTTGCTCATAGACCTGGAAGCAGCCTTTCTGGTAAACCTTAGCCCCATCATTAATGCTCAGGGAAGAAAAGCAGCGCTGGCCCTGGCACCGGTCCCCGTTCCCACAGGACGTGCCCTCACACACACATTCGTAGGGGACCATCTTGAGCTTCCGTTCATCATCTGCAAAAGGGAAGAGTCAGGAAAAAACATCATCCTGCTCTTAACAGCTTCAGTTAGAGGTAACAAAATCATAAGACAATAAAATCCGCTCAAGGGAAGCGATATTGTTTTCAGGTAGTGCTGACGACCCACTAAGTAGGAGGTAACGATTCTAATTCAGCTATTTCAGCATGACAAAGATATGTCACAGCAGACACAAGAGACCTCTCTCAAGTAAGTTAAAATTTAAAACTGAGAAAACCAAGTTACTCTCAGAAAGCTTTTATTCAATGTTTTCCAAAGGCTGTTTGTGAAGTAGCAAGGAATACACACATCTTTCAGTAGCTCATCTCTCAAAACGTCCAAGAGATCTTCAAATGAACCATTCCTGCCCTTCCATGGCAGTGGAAATAATGTTCCCCTTTTTCTGAGACAAACCTTAAATACACCACGTGTCAGAAAAGCTTCACGAGCACACTGCTGTGTAAACCAGTGTCAGAAGTCACTGCAAACTCAATGCCCTCACTGGAGCAGTCATGGAAGAGTCCCCAAACACCACGCTGGAAACTCTGACCCCACACAACACTCACCTTGCCAGCTCGGAGATGGGAACGCCATCACCATCAGCACAGGGAGAATCATAACTCCATCAACCAGCCTGGAGCTGCAGAAAGGAGAGACATGAGAGTTCTGTATGCTTCCCCTGCTGTCTAAAAATGCAACCACCCCAAAAGCAGCATTCAGCAACGTCTTTCATCAATTCCTTGCACAAAACACAACCCAGTGTTNGAGACATGAGAGTTCTGTATGCTCCCACTGCTGTCTAAAATGCAACCACCCCAAAAGCAGCATTCAGCAACGTCTTTCATCAATTCCTTGCACAAAACACAACCCAGTGTTAACTGGTCTCCTTTTTAACTCTGCCTTGTTTCCTAAATACTTTCCTTCACTTATAAAATCCATGCATTTACTGCAATGTCTTTTTAGATTCAGAGACATCACACGCAACTACCCTGTAGATATAGAGGCTTGTAGTAGGGAAATATGAACCCTCCCAGTACCAAGTAGGAATGTAACACAGATGATACATTCCTTGAACCAGTTATTAAAAGCTAAATTACTGTGAACTGAGAAGATGATCTGTAAAACTGTATTATCTGGGCTTAGAGGGGAAAAAGAAAAGATCTCCACCAGAAAATTCAGAATAACTTCCATCAACTGGCAAAAGCCATTGCTGGATGGCAAGAAAAAGATCGAGATGTATTTAAGGAAGATGCTACTCTCTGAAGAGTAACTTCCCAGTTTAAGTTGCTTCTCCAAGGATTTTCCTTTCGATGGCCCAAGTCCATTTCCCTGCTGCTGAAGACAGGTAACCACACCTTGAGCAACAGTTCAGGCTGATACCAGCATAAAGCAGAGGCACATAATCCCTCTAAAACAGGAAATAAAGGAGAGAATTTGCCTTTGTATTTCCAATCTTTGCCATGATACTTGGTCTTTACAAGACAATAACAGACCACTCTTTACTCTACTTTTTACTGTGAAACAAGGCTTCTGAATAGAAACTTTTCAGTAGCTTCTTAGGATTTAACCCAACAGACAGGCTGGTGACTCAGAATGGTTTGTCTGTCTGGTGCTGGTCAGTTCCTACAGAGGCTCTCTGGCCTAGTCACATGGAACAAAATTTCAGTCAAAAGCAGCAGCAAGCAGTAGGTGCAAACCAAAGTTCTCCTTGACAAGCCACTGAGCCATTACCATGCTCCTTATGTGCAGGTATTTGTCTTCATTTTTTCAGATTTAATTCCAATTGAAGCAGATGAAAATTGAAAATAAATCTGATATTGCCATTTTCCTTTCAGATCTCTTCTGTTGTGCCTTTTCAAATCATTAGCACTTCTTAAGTGCTCAGTGACGAAAGCCAAGCCATTACTTCTATATTTATTTCCTGACATGGATTTGTTTTCAGTAATTGATTCGTCATCAGTTAAAATGATCATAAATTTCTGACCCAAGTATTCAGTTTTTGCCTTCACAGAAAGGCCCAGGCAGCACTGACCACATCACCTCCCAGAGCAACATTCTCCCTTGCAAAGACCCACTCCCCAAGGAAGCTTCCCTGACTTGTCCCTGATACACCCTGATACACAAGTATATTTGTACACACAAGCCCCTGCCCTTTATTTCTCATAGGGAGATGAGGATGGAAACCAGAGCATGTCCCCAAAGAGGCAAACAAACCATACTGGACTTTTTACAGATTTTATGCATTTCACAGCATGTGTGGCCCTTCAAGGAAAAAAAGCCCAATACTTCCATTTACACCCTGCTTCTATGAAGCTGTTCTTGCAGCCATTCATTTTCCCAAAAGCCTCAAGGAGTATCTCGTCTGCCTTTGCTGAGAAGAGCTGTGCACATCAGCAGCAGCCTGTGACACACCCACCCCGTGTCCTCACCACCACAGCACAGCCTGCCCCATGTCTGTGCAGCCCAGGACACTCTGGGGTTTTTGGCAGGGGCTCCCAGCCCTGGGCACGGCCCAGCCACTCCACCTCGAGGGTCAGCTGCCGTGGGAGACTGCAGGAGGGGAGGAGCTGAGAGGGAGCCTCTGACCTTTACAAAATACTCATTTTCCCTCAGAAATTATTCGAGAGTATGAGTTCAAAGGTGCTGTTCCCATTGCTGAGAAAAAAAAAAATTACTTTTTCAAAGCAATTAATGCACATACATAAGCACCAAAGTCTGGTTCTAGTGACATCAGCAAGCACACTCCTTCCAGTTACTGCTTGTTTAGAGAGAAAGAAAACATACATTTTAATGCAAAGGAACAAAACATTCTTTCAATAAATCCCCACAGAAAATTGCTATGGCTTTAAAGATCCATGAGATATCCAGTTACTATCTGGTGTCTGAATTCACAAGAACTTTTTTCCCAAGGGAAGGGTTGGGATTTAACCCATATAAATAAAGAGGAATTAACACGCAACCAGCAAAAATACACAGAAGGTATTTTCCTTTCTAAACACAAGATCTTTGCCGATTGATTGGAGCTGCAGGCCGTGCCCTACGGAACCACTAGAGGGCCTTGGGAACATGGGCAGGGATCCCAGCGCCTGGGATGTGGGGATCCAGCGATCCCAGGGCTCCCTGATGTTCTCCACACACACGGATGGGGGTGCCAGCAATCCCTGACACTGCCCACACAGGGATGCAGGGATCCCAGAGATCCCAGTGCCCTGTGCCACACCCCATACACACACAGGCAGGGATCCCAGGGATCCCAGTGCCCTGTGCCACACCCCATACACACACAGGCAGGGATCCCAGGGATTCCAGTGCCCTATGCCACACCCCATACACACACAGGCAGGGATCCCAGGGATTCCAGTGCCCTATGCCACACCCCATACACACACAGGCAGGGATCCCAGTGCCCTGTGCCACTCTCCATAACCACAGAGACAGGGATCCCAGCATCCCATGCCATACTCCAGATGCAGCAGTACTGGACACCACAGGGCAGAGCTGGAGGCAGGACACTGTGTCTGAGCTCCAGCCATATATAGGGCAAAGTGGATCATTTGGGTCCTGCAAAAGCACATTATCACTGGAAAACCAGAACTTGCTGTCGATGGAAAAGTCTCTTTCAAAGTGGCAGCTCCTAGATTTCCAAACAAACCTGCCATGCAGTGCAGGCAAGAAAGGGACCCTGGCTCCTGGGCAGGCCAGCATCTGCTCCGAGGCCAGCTTTGGATTCTGAAGGAGTCCTTTAAACTGGCTTTGGAAGCCCAAATGAACAATAAGCCAAGCGCAAGGCAGATCAAACACGTGGTGAAGACGCCCAGCATAACAGACACACAACTGGTTCAGGTAACAGTCAATAGAATCCTCATGGTTTGTAGTCACAAAGTCCCAGCACTGCAAAATCCACCCTGAAACCCCAATGCCTGTTCCACTTTCACAGCTGATATTGCTCTCTCCTTTCTTCCTAAGAAAACTGTCCTGCCAAATCATTCCTGTATGGCCTGACAGCAGTGTGGGGTGAAGTTCTGCACTGGGGCTGTCAGGACAGCAGCTGCAAGAAGCCACAGGGGAGAGAAGAACCAGCTAAGACAAGCACAAGGACCCCTGCAGGCACGGGCTGTTGGGAAATGGCCTTTAGTCCCCAGTGCCACCACTGAGTACAGACTGTGGCAGACAGAGTGAGCCCATTACTGCAGAAACTTCAGGCTGCATTTCATCTCCATATGACACAGACATGGGAACATGAACCACGAGAGCAGCTCAGACTTTCTGGATGAGATCAGAAGCACCCAGATATCGCTGACAGTCCCAGTGGCCCCCTGCCAAGAGCCCAAGGGCTGTACATATTTTGCATGTACCTCACCAGACTCCTATCAAAAGAAAACATCCATAATACTGGATCACAGTTGTGCCATCCACAACAGCCACACACGAGCTGAATTCATCCACAGCTGTGTCTTCAGAAGGAGAAATGTGCATTTAAAAGCAATAATTCACAGCTTGCTCTCCAACTGAAGCTCACACAAAGGAGGTGCAACCCCCAAGCAGCCCCACAAAGGCATTCCCTGCGTCAGAGAGCGACAACCTTGGGCAGTCCTTTCTTATGGTCTAAACTTGGTTGCCAGAATTCAGAAGATGGAAGCCAGCCACCAGCTCCATTTGGTACCCACCTGCAAATGCACAAGGTGCACATCCACACTTTGCAGCTCCAAAAATGTGTCAAAGTGCCACCCAGAAGGGCCAAATGTCTCAGATTCAAGTGGCCGCAAACAGAAAGAGTGAAGGATGGGATACTGGTTCTCCTGTACTCATGTACAAAAACCACAGCACTGCTGAGCAGGAACAAAACCACCACACGAAAGGCAACTACACAGTGTAAAGTGTCCTGGAAGTTTCACCCAGTCAGTAACTCTAACATCTCACAAAGAGCCAATCCCTTGGTTCTTAAAAGAAAAGGAAAAGATAGCAAAGCACGAGCGTCATGTAAAAATAAATACAACCTGCTCCCAGGGAACAGGGACAGGACAAGAGGAAACAGCATCAAGCTGTACTAGGGCAGGTTCAGGCTGCATACTGGGGGAAATTCCTTCATGGAAAGGGTTGTCCAGCCTTGGCACAGGCTGACTGGCACTGTCCAAGGCACTGGTGGAGTTCCCATCCCTGGAGGGATGTGAAAGTTGTACAGATGTGGCACATTGGGTTAGTGGTGGCCTTGACACTGCTGGAAGAACCGTTTGACTTTGTGATCTTAGGGGGCCATTCCAAAGAAACCGTTCAATGATTCCACGTGGGCAGCATGGAATTGGAACCTCCTTGTGGCCGCGGGAGGCAGAACACAGAAGGCACTTGTCCCAGAGTAAAAGCTCAGACTGTCTGCAGGTATTGCATCAGTTCAGGGGTCTTAGGCAACACACCGACAGACGGCTTACTCAAACAATGAGGCAAGCACAGACACTTTTAAATCGATCTGCAACTTCCCAGCGCCTTTGAAGACACATATGTATCTTTCCATATCATTTGTTGCCTTGCAGGGTAAATAAATTCACCGGGAGGCAACTATCAAGGACTAGCATTGCCCCACGGAACAGCCTTCCCCTGCTGAGCCTGCACACAGCAGCATCGCCCAAAGCCCTCATCCACAAAGTCTCTGTCCATGGTTCAGTGACCATGCCAGCGCTGGGAGCACCTGGAAAGGGAGGTGTGCAATTCCACGTGTGCAGGGAAGCAGCACAATGAACACGGAGGGGTTTGCAGGCCCATGAGTGCTAGGGGAATGCTCAGGGTCAGGTTTCACAGCACACAACTGCCCGAGGCACCGCACAGGTATCTGCTCAAGACACTTAGATACACGAGTTACTGTGGCTTCTCACACATTTCACATATAAACAAAGGTGTTAATTGATTATGCTGCACATGTACAGGTATTCTTACATGGCACACAGACAGCTCCTACCAGAGGGGAACACTGCACTCTGTACCTACCAGGAAAAGGGCTCCACTGCACAGCTGCAAAGCTCCTCAGACACTTCTCCTGTTAGACACAAGTCATAGCTACACACAACCTTGAACATCACTCTGCCAATGCCATTCTAGAGACCCACAAAGTGAGGAAAATCCCCATCAGTGTCTGGTGCTGAGGCAGCAAGGAGAGCAGCCCTGCACATCCTGCTGCCAGACTGCCACACTTTTCCCCCTGGAATGGCTCTCTCTCCAAAGACAGTATACTCTCACATCTCAGCACAAAACTGCCAATGAAGATACAAACTCTACCCAAACAGAACACCTGGATTTAGCCAGCGGCTGTGATTAAGTCCCAAAACACAAATATTTTCAACTGAGAGATTATCGGGAATTGCCTGTAAAAGCTGTTTCTGAACAGTTTCAGTAAAAAGGATTAAAACAGCCACACAAACCCAAAATGCACCCAGTAACAGTGACTTACTTTGAACTTACTCAAAGCCTACGTCTCGGAGCCTTGGCCTGCTTCCCTCCAGCCAGTGTGTGTGTTTATTCCAGATGTTATCAGTGCAGTGTGTGATGAAGGAGCTCAGGCAGGAACACAGCTCCAGGCGTTTCGGGACTGCCCATCACACACTGCTCCTGCTGTATCCTGGTCTGTCCTGACAGGGGGAAAACCAGGCACCAACACTCAGCCCCACTCCCATGCACACAGCAAGGGCACAGTCTGGCACAGCACCAGCCAGTGCCACCAGGATACGGCCCTGCATGGCCCCGAGCAGCTCCTGTCCCCAAAGCCACCACTCCCACAGTGCAAACACAGCGCCAGCACCCCGGGGAACCCTGCATCACCCCCTGCTCTCCAAATAAACATCCCTCTGCCCCAGAGCTGCACTATAATCTCAGCGAGAAACTGAGACAGTTGAACTCACAGTCTAAATGAGATCACTGACTGCTAATCATTTTCAAATGCTTTTTAGTAACTAGTTAAATATTACATAGCTCTCCTGTTCGGAGTTTCTGCAGAACACTCCAGCCAACCAAAACAAACATTTCCAAAACCGAATCTTTGGCTTCATTATCACCCACAAAAGTCCTAATTTTTCCTAAAAAAAACCAAAAACAAAAAAACAACCCGGGTTTTTTTCCTGGTTTTCCCTGTTTTTCTTTACACAGACTTTAAATACCCATTTCTTTATTCTGTGTTGCAGAGAAGCCTGGGCCTGATGCTGTGCATAGCAGCTTTTAGAGACCATCCCTCACTGGGGCACACCCTGCTGCAAGATAACAATGTCTAGTTCCTACAAATGCATTAATTAAGCAGCATCTCCCTACAGTCTCTGTGTTTTCACACATGCAGGGACCCAGAGAGGTGCAAATGCTTTTTATTCTCAGTCCCTGATGCTATCAGGCCAGATCACTCAGAGCCAAACCCTGAGTGAGGTGAAGGCACTGCTGGAAGCTCCCTCGGCCACAGCACTCTCCAGGTGACCCCTCAACTGTGTTGATATTTCACTCCAGTGAGGACCCTCATTTGCACTTCAATAATCCCAGCGAGATTTTGCAGATTTACCCTGGGTAAACCTGGACCTCCAGAGTTATTTCACAGGGTTATGCCTGCAAGAATATTCTGCCTCTGCCCTTTAACCCAAACATCCTACCCTGAGTGCAGTTTGGGGTATTTTGATAAAAATTACACTAAGAAAACCTTTTTTTTTTTTTTTAATCCATTTCATTGCATTGTCAGAATAATACAATGGCAGCATGACACAGCAAACACAGCCACTGGTTAAAACAGAACCATCAAAGCTGGAAATACTATAAACATATATGGGGTTCTTTTGTGTATATATATAAAGCTATAAACCTGAGCAGGACAGGAGCAGGAGAGGCACAGAGGAACACAGTATCATGGCAGGGGTACCAAGGAGAGAGAGGAGAGCCTGGCTTCACACCTCCAACTCACTGCTGAGGGATTACGCTGGGATTAGGGCAGCATTCTTCTGCAGTGATGGGCTGCTACAAAGTCGGAAAGGTTAAGGGACATGGAAAAGTCAGGTGTTCATTCTGCACCCCACTTACAGCTTAACTGCTCCAGGTCTCAGCCAGCCAAAGAAAATTAACCAACATTTATAGAGCAATCGGACTGAGAACAGCAGTTCCTGACACTCCACAGGCACAAGTCATGGAACAGCATTTCCTCTCAGCAGAGCATTTCATTAACTGTTACTCTGGAGTCCAGAAAACTGAATGCAGTTAGCAATCCCAAGAAGAGGGAAACACCCTGGTGCATGAGAAAGTCAAATCTTCAGAGATGATACTAGATCACCCCAGAATTTTAGCAGTACTGCTCCACAGTTTGGTCTTGCCTGTTTGGACAGGCCAGAGCCACATTATTCTGTTCTTAAATCCAAGATACAAACAAAGCAGGTCCTATTCCAGCCCTGGTGCTCCACAGCCTGGTGTCCCCAACTAGCACTGTGCAGATGGGACACTCGTGAGCAGGGGTGTACAGAGCCTCCTGAAATCCAGGAACAGTGACGGGCACTCATCTTTAAGGACAATGCAACCCAAAGCTGACTTGAAGAAGACAGTAAGGTGAAGACCAGCTCAGGCTTTTCTCCATCCTTGAACCCTCCAGTGGTACTTCTGCTCTTTCCACATCAGCAACATTAACCTCAGTGCTGCAGTTCACAGCTTTACCCTGTTCTCTCCCTCCACCATGATCCTCTCCCTCAAAGCATCCTGCAAGTTGTCCCCCTTTCTCAGCTGAGGCTGTGTAAGGTACCACAGCCTCCACCACAGGTCTCTATTCTGTCGTATCTTACCTGTGGCAGTCTCACCTGAGACACTGATCCATCTAACATTCAAGCCTGTGTGCTAAAACAGCTGGAGAACTTCACAAATCCCTTTGTCCTGGCATTCCTCAGTTGCTGTTACAGCTGTGTCTACTCTGACCTCTCAGGCAAACCCTTGTGTCCCTCCTCATACAGGAGCTCCCCATCACAGTCCCAACCCATGTCTATCACTGCCTCCTCTGCACCCCTCAGTCCAATCATCAGGCACCTGGTCACCTCTCCAAACACCAAATGTATCCCAGTTATACACAATTCTGACACTTCTTTCCAGAGCTGTTTCAAGTATTCCCTTTCCACCTATTTAGCTGTATTCTGTCAAACTCGTGCATCTCACATGGCCTTGCCAAACCCAACTGCAGATCCTCAGAAAACCATTCCACAGATTCATACAGACTTTTGGTTTAATTGCTGCTGCAGAAGCCGAAAGCAGCCAGTCTCATATCCCTATTTAACAGGTAAATTCCCATGGCTGACCTCACACACACTCAGCTGCAGATGTGGAGCACAATGAAAGCAAAGCTCTCTCAGGACCGGTCTGGCTGTGGAGCTCTGCACAGGCTGCCCAAGAGCAACACACCTCTGAGCAGCTGGGAGCGAGGCCACACTCACCATTCCAGGGAGCTTTTGACATAAATCCTCTGGCTGTTTGCAAGGTCCAACATCTCTGCCACGACTGTGACTGTAACACACTGAGGACAGCGAGTCAAAGACCACCTTCACCACCTGCTCCTGAGCACAGTAAGCACCCAAATATGCTTTGGGCCAACAGCCCTCCCCTTCATACGGCTGTGATGGAGGAATGATCCATGGGACCATTCTGAATGGGACACAAGGCAGCACTTGCTCACACAGAGCAGGTGACCATTCCACTCTTTTTCCAACGACATCAAGCCATTTTCCTCAGAGGAAAACTGAAGTTAAAGGAGTGAATGTACTGCACACAAATAACTTGCTATACAAACTGTTCCTACAAAGGGTCAAAAGGCACTAAAGCACTGTCAAAGGCACAAGGAAATAAATTTTGGATACCCTGGATAGTAACTGTTATCAACCTGTCAGCAAGATAATGCTGAAGGAAAGGTCCAATAGTCAGTATAAAAAGGTTTCCATGTCCCTACCACTCATTGCTCAGTGGAAATGGAAAGCCAGGCTGGTCAACAAGGTCAGATCTGACTTCACAGAAACCTTCAGCATTTTCACTCATCTCCTGGCCACAAGACAGACTCTTCTGGGTTTCATGCTTTAAAAATTTCCACTCAGAAATAAAAAAAAGCAGCATCAAAACCCTATCCCAGGTTCTTACCAGCATGGCTCTAATTGTGAGTGCTCTGAAGTTAGCAGGAACACAGCTGCAGAGAGAAAGCAGAAGCTGCCATGTCTGCCTGTGAGCATTCAATTAGGCCAGGAATCATCTGAACTTCAGCTGGACTAGACACTAAGAAAACCACAATAAAATGGACTGAGGCATCCAAAATTATTCCCAGAAAATAGGCCAGACTGGGCATGAAAACATCTGGGCTTGGCTTGAGTCATGAACCACATGAGCAAGACACCCTAGTGCTGCCTGCGGGCCCAAGAGAGGAATGTGAGCAGCACAAAGGTAGGCAGCAGCAGTCTCCCACACCCAGATTCCCCTTCTGCACCTTTCTCCCCCCAACATGCACCAGGCCCTTTATTCTAAAGTGTCTTGCACATCTCAGCCCAACGGGATTTTTAAGGATGGTATTTCTGGGGTGTCAGGTAATGCATAAACAATCACAGCTGGTCAGCCAGCCAGCTCCAGACGCATACTCCCACTTCTGAGACACAAACAAGGCCAAAAAGGGTTAAACCATTCCAGTCCTGGCCTGTGCTGACACACATGTCCAGCTGGCCAACACTGTACACACTCCATGGATCCTTTATTCTGCTACACCAACACATGGCAGCTCCCCCCACCCAGACCCTGTTCCAACAACTTACACAAACTGATGAGGACAAGTTTATCCCAACTCTAAGCAGCAAACAGCCCAGACTGCAGATGCCAGGAGGACTGCAGCAGCTCAGCCCCTCTGTCCCTCAGGTGAGTCAGGGTCAGCACTATTCCCTTCCAGCTTTGCAGTGCCAAGGCAAGTGAACTGAGCATTCTCACCAGAACTGCTCTCTGAGGCCAGAAAGCCCCAAGGGCTCCAAGCCTCGGTGGGAAAGACGGGAATGGGGACGGCCCTGACCAGAAACTGTTACTTCCTAAATGCAGTAATGAAAGAGGGAAAAAGGAAAGATTAAGGAGGAAGTTAACAGAAATTCAGTGATTAATTAAAAATAATCTGCTCATACATTTTTGAAATAAGCCTGACAGGATGAACAGGTATGAAAGAGACACAGGACACAGTATATTTATGCATTTAATATAACACAGAAAATACAGACTATTATACATATAACCTATGGACTAATCTGGGAAATCCCTTTTCTGGCCACCACACGTACTCCTAACATGCATTTCAGCACTCTTACTTCAGAGTGCATTGCCCTTGGTCCCCTCACTGGAAGGTGCTACCACATGGCCCCAGGCTGCCCAGAAGAGGCTGAGAACTTGATGCCCAGGTTTCAGGATGGAGCACATTTGCCATACACCAGGAACAGAGCTTGCAACTCAGTCTCCTCCAGAAGAAACCCACCACACACATGCCCAAACTGCCCTGCAACTCACAATAAACGGAGCTCCTGGCAGGGACAAGCTTAAAAAAATCTACTGGTGCTCCGAGGCCCAATGCAAGTAGGAGCCATACCTGACCCCAAAAGCATGTTTGACCTTCACCTCAGCTCTGCATCCCCCAAACCCTAGGGGCAGCTGCTGAGGGCAAGCAGGATGCCAAGAGGGGTAAGAGTTAACTTTTAACAGGAGAAGGGGGGGGATGCACACCCAAAGCAAGTCAGTGTTCAGTGTCACACTGGTGGCCCCAGCCCGGAGCTGTGGGTGCCCACAGCTGGCACTGGGCACTGCCAGCCTGGGACTGCTTTCCAGGGACATCACCCTGGCCCCTCAGCACTGCATACACCAGTAATGAAGGCTTTATCTCTCCCTTTTCCTGTCAGCTCAGATCCAGACAGGCTGACTCTGTTAACATTAGAACGTTTATTTTTCCCCCATCCACTATCTCCAAGCCAAAACAACATCTGGAACTTCAGCTTGCCATACAAAGAGAGACAGATTACAACTGGAAAAAGCTACACATCAGCTTCCCAAGCTTTATACATTGCTGCTTTTATCTGAACTTCCCACACGTACCTTCCAAAACAGCTCTACAGGCAGAAGAACTGAGTCCTTCACAGAGACTCCCAAACACAATGTAATGCCCCTTCCATTTCAGAATAACCTCAAATGATTATCAGAAAAATAACAGGAGCAAAACCGATAGGGAAGTTTAGAGTAAGAATTTACCATCTGCTCCTTACACAAAAGAGAGGTGACATACTAGTGACCTAGAAAAGGAAATTAAACAAAGAATATTACTGGTGTGTGTTACTTGATAAAGTAATGGAAGAAAAACCTGGCACCATTTCAGACTACATAAAGGTCCTACTTTAACAGACAGCTGTCTCCAGTGTCATTTAAGTGTGCTTTTTGCTTAGATCATGGTCAATGAATCATGAAAATCAATACAGATGGAAAACATAAAACCACGCTGCAGACAGGCTCAGCAGTGGAGCATGTACCAACTAGCACCAGCCTCGGCTGGAGAGAGACATGCCAAATAAACACAGACTAGTTTTTCCAACAACATTTATTTAACTCTTAGTAGTTAATTAACAGAAGTCATGACTACTGGTTATTTTCTAACCAGCCATCCCACTGCAGTAGCACACTGCAGGCTCACCACCCAAGCTCTCCCAGCCTCACCCAGAGCTGCTCCCAGCCCAGTTCAGGGACAGCAGGGCCAGGCCATGGGGCCGAGATGTTCTCCAGAGTGGCCCAGCTCTGCTGTCCCGGAGCACCCAGCACATGGAGCTGCCTGCCAAGGCCAGCCAGTGCTGGGACAGCCCTTCCCCAAGGCCACACTGCTGCCTGCTAAGCAACCAACGCTCTCAGAGCAGGAATTTTCATTTCCCAGCCCCCCTGGATGAGTTATCCCACTGCTGGTCCCGGGCTGCAGGAAGCTGCCACGCCGCTGCCAATCGCAGCATTATTTTCAGCTGACAATCATGTAAAAGCAATTTGAATGGCCAAAGCAGAATGAAGTGTATGTTTTCAGGAACAAACAAAACAAATGTCACAGGTTTCTGTGCCTAGCATCAGAGTTTTAACATAACACAGAGTGGAACCCAATTAAAATAGTTCTCGTTGAACGGAATCGGCCGTGTTGCAAGTGGAAGGACAGAGAGCCAACCCCTGCATTGTACCAATGCTTTGACAGTCTCATGGCAATGACCATCAGTTCAAACACACAGCTCATGCCAACCCCAGTGAAGCAACAGCAGCATAAGCTCAAAATGGTGATTTGCCGCTGAATACAGACAGAAACTCTATGCAACACTCAGAAATTAGTCATGTTTTAGCAGATTTTTGCTTTGCACCCAGCTGTTGCTTGTTCACAAGGCACCTACTCACATATTAGCCATTTCCCCTCTGAAAAGCAGGATTAACTCACACCAATGGCACTCAGCAGCAGTGACACTTGGCCCACCCAGCCCCTGTCCCCGTGGGTCCCCAGGCTGCCCTGCAGCAGCCAGGCACTCCAAAGGAAGCTGAGCTCTGCCAGCAAACGAGCAGATCTGAGCTGAATAAATGAATCCTCTATCAATGCCTTTAATACATTATTTTTCTGACAGTAGGCTGAAAAAAACAAGAATTACTAAATCATGTCCAAAACCTCCAGAATTGACTGAATAATATGAACTCACTTGACAGTATGAGCTGGGAAAAACAGAAGTCACCCCTACTGACCTGCACAGCCCTTTGTCTGGGAACATTCACCACAAACATGGACAAGACTGAGTTCCTTTGCACCAAAGCTGTGGACTGACATGTCTCACTGTGGTCTGATGTCAAGGACTTCCTGCACGTCCCTCTCACCATTTTCAGGACAGATCATCTAACATTCTTCATGGCTTCCCATGGCAAAGATAATCACAACCTGGGCTAGCAGAGCTTGAAGCTAAAACCAGTGAGTTGCTATGGTGTGAACTTGGTTGTTGGTCGGGTTTGTTCCTCGTGAAGAGACATTTATGCAGTCAAACAAAATCTGCTCTGCCTAGGATTTCCCTGAATTCCAAGAGCACTGCAGCAGCATTCTCCCAATACCTATTTCATGACTATGCAGGAAACTGAATTGTAGCTACCTACACAAGTTACAGGACAAAACTACTTAACTAAGAAAAGCACTTTGATTTAGTCACTTTTTCTGTTCCCATTCTTACTAGCATTATCATTTGCACTCACTTCAAGGTCCTCAAAGTGATCATTTGGGGAAGACAAGAGTTGCTGGACACCAGTTAACACTGACCTACTGTACAAACACACTGCTGCAAGAAATCCTACTACTAACAACAGAGCTTTAGCTAAGAACTCTGCTAAGAGATGACTGCTCACCCACAGCTGCTCAGAGGGACACCTATTTTTGGACCTGCAACTGTACATTACCTCTTCCAGCAGCAATAAACCCCACATGTCCCTGCAGCACTCAGTGGTCCCCTCCCTTGCTCTGGAGTCCTGCCACCGTCCCACCTCCATACACCCAGAGGGAGACAGGCTCCTCTCAGCACCACAGGTAAGCCTGGAGCACCAGGCAGCTCCTGTCTGCAAACTGTGGGAACACAAACTCCAAGCACAGGCTCTGCTCCACAGTCTGTACTTGACCATACCAACACAGCCTCAGATCACCTGCCACCAGGTGAGGAGGGCAGAAAATGTTTGAATAGCTCTGTTGTTACCCATGCAAAGGCCTGAGCTGTCACTGCACCATGACAGAGGTACCAACAGCACCAGCTCATAGCAGGCAGAACAAGCCACAAAACAAACCCAAAAACACTGAGTTCCCACAGCAGGGCTGCAAAGAAATCAAACAGCTTCAGAATAATTCTGTGGTAAACTTCCCAGGGGCAGAGTTGCCAAACTAGCAATTCTAGGGAGGGCTGGACAAGCCAGAGCTCTCTGCAGGTCTGCACGGCTCCCTGGGAGAAAGCAACCCCTGGCCACCCGAAAATCCAGCCAGGCTGCACAAGCTGCTCCCAGCAAGGAACACCACACCGACTGACTTCAGCACTGCTTGGGGTATTGCACTCCACTTGGGCAGGGATGTACTCAGGATGGACGGAAAAAAACAGCTACAGAAATGAAAAATAAACCCAACTGAGTAATTGTGTGAACACAATGATTCAAAAGGTTTAAAACAAACAAAACAAAAAATCCCCCCAAAACCCATACACTTGGAATTTTACCTGGTTACCTGAAATTTTCAAAACAGCATTTTAAATTTGTATGGGTCGAATATTCATTTCAGATCTTGGTGTGTATTTAAATGCTTCCAAGTTGATCAAGGTGATTTGAGTTAGGAAGCTGAGTACAATTTAAAGAACCAATTTTAGATCTGATTTTGTACTTATTTTTGTTCTTTTCTTAAGTGCTGTTGAAGACAAATTAACATCTTGTTAAGACTAACTAAATACAGTCTTTAAAGACCATTTCCCTCTCCATCCCTCTACTCCAACACCCAAAAACTCAGGTCCCCATTTTTTATGGAAAAGGATACATTTGTTTTGATAGTTCACTCATGTAAATACAATATTTTAAAGTATATTCTTAATTGGAAAACAGACTCACAGCGGCTTGACTGTGCTAATTATGCAAGAAAAATTATTTTTGCCAGTAAGGCCCCATCACCAGCCCAAGGACACAGGACCAGCAGCTCCTGAGCTGAGCTGGCCTGAGCCAGCCAGGTGATCTTGTCTGGGTGCCCTGGGCAGGGGAGACAAGACCACTCTGCTCCTCAGCTCCTGGATCAGCTTTGCTGCCTTTGGGAGTCCCTGTGCACGGCCCCACCAGCCCACACACTACCATGACAGTGTGGAAGATCTGAAACACTCTTTAAAAATCTGACGTGTTAGACTGCGAGGGGGTGTTTAATCACCTTTAAACCCTCCTCATGATGCAGCTGGGCTGAGCATTTAACAAACTTTATTTAGCATTTACTGTGGGTTTTTACGAAAAACAAGTAAACATAAACACAAATTAAATTAAACCCAAAACAGTTCAGCCATTTAAAGTAATTTTAACTTTTATACTCCAGACACACAACCCTGAAGGTGCCGCCTGTTTCTGCACAACCTTCAGGGGAGGGTCAGCTCAGCAATGAAAATCTCATGAATTCCTCAAATCTTTCCAAAAAGGTCCAAGTTTTAGTTTGCTAGTTCTTAATTCAGAATAAAATCAGATGTTATTTTTTTACATGTTTTACATGGGAAATATTTACTGTGTTCCTCTACTGTATTTAAACATTTTAAATTACTTTAACAGAAAAGACGTGTTCTTTGTGGGGTTTTTGTTTGTTTGTTTTGTAAGAAAGTAGCCTTTCTTGTGCAGAGAATCAACAGAATAACCCTTTGAGATCAGATACTCAAATATTTCCTTGGTGTCTCAGGAAACTGACCAACTATTACACCAGAAAACCCACCTTCATGCTCAGCTCTAACTCATATGGGCCATACAACCCTGTTTCCTTTGGCCTTGATTTGCTTCTTGACACAGTAGCTACTGTGGCCTCCTGACCCATAGCTATCTCCCAAAAAGAAGGTAACACATTAAGCACTTTTTCCCTTCAGCTGTGGTCCTAAGAACAATTTGGGTAAAACCTGCAAGCTGCACTAAGCTGTCAGCTAACACACTTACAGACATCTTTCAAACAATTATGGCATGCAAGTGTTTTTGGCTTGTCCAACGTTCATTTTTTTTAATTAATATGCCTTTATGAACTCAAGTTCAGAAGAATCCCTCTTTCAACATACAACCAAACACATCTGTGGGACTGAAACAAGATCAATCATGTCAAAAAAAGCCCTAAGATTTTTGGAAGAATATTTCAGAACTTTAAGAAAAAAACCGATGTTTGGTATCCTTTCCCACTGCGGGCACACCAACCCCTCAGAGACTTCATTTACAGCCTCTGGCCACTGCTGTTTGTGGCTTTGCTTTGGGCTTACTTCCCTTGGTGCTCCCACTGGCCAGCACTGCAGAACAAACCTTTTCTGCTGGGTGAGCCATGCTCCTTTGGGGCACCCAAAGCCCCCCGAGGCCCCAGCAAAGGGCTGTGGTCTCCAGCCCCCACAGCCAGGAGCACAGCCTTGCACTGCCTACCAAGGAAAAGCTGCAAAAACCACAGCCCCCAGCCCATGAGACATCACACGTGCCCCTGGAACCTCTCGGGCAAGGCCATCCCAAGCCAGACACAGCACTCCTTTGCCATCATATTCCTGCTGACCTGCCAGCAAGGACCTCGCCACGATGCCAGGGCACCACAGCCACCAGCCAGCTGCGGCCACCAGGACCTGGCAGCCCACCCCAGATCGCACTGACGTGTTTCCAACCACACTCCCAGAACAAGAACCATGTGCAGAGGTGAACAGCACCAATTATCAGCTGACAAGCAGTGACTTTGTTAGACACTCTGCCACATGCCTGGCCCTTTGCCATTCCCTCCTCTGACAGAGTCCCCAAGTCCCACAAAGTGATACTCCTCCTGAATATCCCTCTCTCACACCGACCCCTGAGTTACTTGTACCTGTAATGGGGGCCAAACACCATCCTGGCTCTCCAGAGCTCTCCTTTAGGAGACCCAACAGCAGAGACCACCTTCACTCCCAGTACAGGGGCTCCTCACCCCATAAACCCTGCAGCCCCAGAGCCAGGGCTGCTTTCAGTTCACAGGCACGTGAATCCCTACCAGGAGGAGCCCAAAAGCTTTGTGTGAGGCTCCTTTCCTCCCCAGCAAGAACAAGCGTTGGCCAGTTTGTTTTGCTCAGTCACCCTGTGGCACACACACCCCTGAAGAAGCACACATGCTCCTCTTTTCCAGATTTCCATCACAGACAGGAAACACTGTGAATCTGTCTCCAAGAAGGGACCCTGTTGATGTTTTCACTGAGGTCTCAGAAGAACCAGCAAGTACCAGGAGACAAACACTGCAGCCTTTCCATTGCTGCCAGGAATGGTTCTCACTATTCCTTGCGGGAGCAGGGCAGGCACTGGCAGGAAACTTGCTGTGGCCACACAGGACTGATGCTGCAGAGCAAGAACAATGATGACAAAATCCCGTGCAGAGGAACTGCAGCCTCTGCACCTACATCACATCAGGCTCAAAACACAAGTGAGCTCTCAAAAGGCCTTTCTTGTGCCTCCATCTGCCGCCGTGTTGCTGTGCTGTGGCTCTATGGGCCCAGCCTTGCGGAACAGCTTCCAGTTAATTCACCTTTTCCATTTGCTTTACTCCACTCCCCAGAGCTCCATATCCAGTAGATATTTATTTTAAAGCTAAGCCAAAACCATTCAAACGCTAACACTTCAGGGCCTTCAATACTCCTGGTTGCACACAGTAGGGCCTCTTTTAGAATAAAGAGCGTCCACTTTGGGAACTAAACCAACATAATTATAATTGGGCTGCATGTCAAGGGTTTACAAATCCCCAGACTGGAAATAAAGTAGGTTTTACTCCTCACAGATTCTTTGTTACAAAAGGCATAAAACTGCACTGCAGCCTCAGGAACACCAATTCCTCACCAGAGACTCCAGGAGCTGTGTTAGAAAACTGAACTCCAAAGTCCAGCTTGTTGCTCTGGCTCCTCACTGTGTGGCATTCTGGCTTTCCTAATGGAGAAACAAGACAAAGTTCCCTCAAAATCCTGGACACTGTTCTACATGAAAGTCCAATACATATTTTCTTTGAATGTCTAAACAATGTCCAGGATCGAATCCCAACCAAAAAGATGAAGTCAAAGACTTTTCCAGTCATTAAAACATGCCACTTTTGCATCAGATATGGAAATGCCATATTTCTATCTGACTTCTGATGGTGCTTAGGATTTTATTTCCATAATTTAGGAACAGTCATATTGATTCACTCATTCTTCAAAATATTACTTGTGTCATAAGGAAGCTGTACGGAGGGAAGGGAATAAATAGGTTTAGATTTTAGAACAGATTCTGCAGAACAACCATGCCCAGGTTTGCTTTAGAGGTATGAGTCTTACAAATGTGTAAAATACCTACACCAAGACAGAAAAAACATCCTATTGTTTCGGCAAGCTGGGACATGCTACTCACATTATTCTGTACTGGAGAATGATGCAAACATGCCAGGTCCACAAACACACACTGAAGTGTCTATGTGGCATTTCTGGCACATTTGTAAAGGCCCAACTGACAACCAACTCATGGGGGAGAGCAAAAGCCATGCCAAGGAGCTGTTCATGAAATGAAGAAGTGCACAGGTTCAACAGCAGAACCAAGGGCAGGATCCATGGGAGCAGACATGGAGGGAGCCACCAGCCACCTCCCAGCCACACCTTCACAGCACGCGACACGGGGATTTGGAGTGGGGATAACTCAGCCCACCTTGCTGAGCAGTGTTTAGGTGGAGCCTTTTCTTCTATCCCAGTGACTTGAAATAACTTGAATGTTTCTTTCTGGACAGAGACAGGTTCAAATTATGCAAAGAAGCTGGAGGAGAGCCAAGACTCAAAGGCTTTAACCTTCATCCTACCCACAAAGATGTACCTCTGCTCTCACAGACAGGCGCTTGTGAGCTGCTCTGGGCACAAAGCACTGCCCAACTGAGCTAAAGGGCTCTGCCTGAGAGGAACAAGACATCAAAGTCAGATCCTGTGGGCAGGGAGGACAGCCCCCGAGTCAGGAGATAAGCAGAGATGGCCCCACACCACACACACACCTAGTCACCCCTAAGAAGGAAAACAGGTGGAGTAAAAAGGTGCTTGCATGGCAATTTTCACCATCATCATTTCATTTAGACTCGGGATCTAGACAGGTTTTGCAAGTCAGTCCAAAAATAAAGGTCAAGTGGAATGAAAGTTACTTAGATCAATGCTCAGTATGTAAGAATGCATGTCCAGAAAAGGTCTTCCTACGTTTTCCAAGTATTTATTTTTCTGTTGTAATCACAATCACCAAGAGAACACACCCCTCCGTTTCGTTGTGGGTTTTTTAATTCACAAGGATCAGCACTTTTTTCGTGTGCTAAGGGTACATCTCAAATGCTTTTACCACTTAACTTGAGCCAGTATTTAGAAGTCAGCTTAAAAATAGCCTTCTTTTTTTAAATGCACAACTTATTGTAATTCCACTCCTAAGGAGATAGGAATTCATTAATTTAACACTCAGACTGGTGCACTACAAGTTGTACATGTTTTTGTTCTAACAACAGAAAATAAGGGGAAGCACACAGTGTAATCCTACAAGACTGACTGCCACAAACTCCACTGACAAATCATCCTCCTAATCCCAAAATCAGCTGGAATAGTCCTTTTTTTCTCTTTTTTCCCCACTGGTTCCACTCACATTTATCATCCTGTGCCAATACTTTTATATCTTTTTATCTTTTATACCAGTTAGTCTTTAAGTTCTATTCAGCAATTTCTGGGGAAGGGAAAACTTTTATTCCCTATGTTGTTTATTGCTCCATCCTGGGATTTGCCCAGCCCATGCCATCAAAGTCGATGTTTTAGCAGGCTGGTACCCACAACTGCAGCTGCAGCAGGCAGTTTACTCTCCAGCAGCAGTAAGGGCTGCAATCTAATGGATTTTTAAAAAAAAATTAAAAATATTACTCCTTCTGAAGCCAAGAAGAGTTTTAATGTGTAGTATGGACATGCAGCATGGACACAGCTTTTACCAATAACCAACCTGCAGCATATCACCTATCTCTTCTCTAACATAAGAGTATTATAACATAATACAATACAATTAATATTCTCTTCAACCAAACCATTATCTTTTAATTTTGTTTTCACTTTTAAGATCAGCCTTAAAATTACTTTAATTGTTGCAGTCCTCCCACACAAATACAAGAGACTAGTTTATTGCAATGGAGAGCCCTAAATAGCACAGTCTGGTTGAGGCTGACTAATACAAACATGCATTTTGTTTAATTTTACATTTGTTCTAGGGAGATTTCGCTCTCATCTCTCCTACCTCGCATTCCACAGCACCTGACAGCACAGGACATCACCCACCCTGGCAGGCTGAGCAGCAGGGGCAGCTCTGGCTCCATGTGTGCCAGCTCGGGGACAGGCTGGCCACTGCTGGTCACCACCCTGCAGAGAAGGGAGGGCAGGCAGGTGGGACCACCAAAAATGTGTCCCAGCACGTCCTGGTGTCACAGGCAGAGCCACGAGCAAGCCAGCAGCAAGGAAACCTGCAGGAACTCTCCCTGGGGAGCAGAGCACAGCAGGTCCATCAGGACAAAGCACACTAAATACCCCCACGGAGCACTCCAGCAAAGCACTGGCCTTCACAAACACAGTCCTCTGCATCTGCTCAGCCACTCATACCCTCAGAAATCCCTCCTTAGCACCAGCACAAGAAAAAGACCTGGGAATTGACCCGAGTTAGAAGTAACCTGGCAAAGGCAGACTAAGTTTTAACCCAATGAATGTTTTATCCAGTGTATCACATGGTCAGAGATGCCAGAACAGGAGAAGCAGGACTACTTACTCCCCTGCCATTAGCAGCCGGTGAAAAGGTTTGCGCAACCACAGCCCCAAATGCCTCAAACCACCGAGCCAGGAACTCCAAGCCATTCAGGGGGAGGGCTGGAGGGGCCTGCTGAGGCACAGCGACTCCTGAAAGCAGAGATCAGCAGCTTCCAGGACTTCAAAGGGAAGCCACTCCAGGCCTCCGAGCTATCCCGCAGCCAAAGGCGGCCGGCGGAGGCTGCCAGCCCGTTCCTGCTGTCACAGGAGCCTTGCCAGGCAAACAGCAGAGCTGCAATTACAAGAGGTGTTTGCTGGCCTCTCCTCTGCAGCTCATTAGCAGAGGTAAGGTTTGCAGTCAGAACAAGAAAGTCCCTACCTCCAGTGAGCACAGCTTACTACAACTGCTCTGTAAGACAAGGAACAAGTCCTCCTACCAGTCTCCATTCAACAGGGTGACCAGCTCCAGCATGCTGAGATGGAACATTCCAGGCACTCAGGACAGAAGGTTAAGTGTTGCAGCAACACATCTTCTGTGAAAAGGCCCAGATAAGAGCTTTTGGTGTTACCCCTCACAATCTTCTACCTCCATCTTGGTTATTTCAGACAACACAAATGACTCCAAAGGCAGCCTTGGACAACCACTAAACTGGAGGTCTTGGTTTTAGTTAGCTTTTCTTAACAAAGCCAGAGCCTTCCTTTCCCTAAAGCAGACTGGAGTTACTCTACAACAAGCTCCAGACACTTCCAGAAGCATCTTTCCAGTATCATCACAGGCAGGAACAGTGACTTGCTCTGACCCTCCAGGAGTGTTTCAGAAGGGGAGATGCAGTGACAACAGGACTTCTGGGGTGAGAACCGCTGAACTGCCTCTGCACACCAAAGGGAGGAACAACCAACAACACATACCCCTAACCAGCAATAACCTGACTCCACAAGAGGCCAGGAGCAGATGCTCAGGAAAAAGCATAAGGACACAGCATAAAAGGGTCATTCTTCCACCCTCCTCTTCCCCCAGCCCCACACCTCCCAGCCAGAGGTAAATTCCCAAGCTCAAAACTCGTCTGAATCACTGCAATTCCTGGCCCCCCACAGGCCCACCAACACATCCAACTGTTCCTCAAAAGAATAAATCTTTTGAATACCCCACTGCAATCACTATATAGCTTAAACAGGCATCACACAAAAACTATTGGTTTTAGTTTTAAAGCTGCTGACAATTGATTACCCCCAGTGTTCCCCACTTCTTACATAATGAGGAATTACCTAAGATCATCCTTTCCCATTTACTCACATCAATTGTGGCTTTAAGATCTCGATAGTATTTCCTTTCAAGTATTTCTCCCTTTAGCAAGTCAGTTTATTTACACACCACCCCCCTCCCAGCCTTGCAAAACCAGGCTGAGCCAAGTCCTGTAGAACTAAAACAAGTCCCAGGCTTGAAGAAACTGTGGAGCTGAAGGACATTGATTATCCCAATTGCTTAGGGACTTACAATGGTTTTGTATTCAAACAGAACTTCATCTCTTGGGATAAGGGACCTTGATCTGGGGGGCTTGGGAGGTATTTCAGAGCTGGTGGCACAGCAATTTGCAGGCAAAGGAATGCAAAGCACGTCCCCAGCAGAGCTGGCAGAACCCTGTGTCCAAGGAGCCCTGGCCCAGCACACTGCCAGGCACAGCCAGCACCGGGGCACCAGCAAGGTGAGGCACTGCATCAAAGGCAAGAGCACATCAAAGAGCCCTTAAAGAGGGATCTGCACTACCTGGCAGACTGATCCAGCACCTGATGCTGAGTATTCAGGAGCAGATGAATCATGAGGTCAGCTCTGGCCTTCCAGGGGAACGGCAGCATCTGAACTGCAGTGCTGCTTCTCCCACATAAAGGAACAGCTGTGCACTTACTGCACTGGGAGTGCACTGAGTGTGCACTTATTGCACACTCCCCACCTTCCTTCCAGAAAACAGCATCCCATGCAGTTCACTGCAAAGGTGTGCTCCAGTGCTACTTTAGAACTGCAGCTCATTCTCTGTGGATCTTCTTAACAGAGCAGAAATCTGGGAGTGTGTTCTGAACAACCTCAATCCACAGATGCAAATCACTCTGGAATAGGAAGGTGTGAGCACTGTACACACACAGTTCTAGAAGACCACATGTTTAGGAGGGGATTACCATCACTTGAGACTGGGTCACATACAAACTCAGGGTCCAGCGTAACACAGAAAACTACTGCACTACAACCACTTACTGTTATCAGACTGCACTTCTACGCTTTTGAAAGCATTACTCTAAAACCATGGTTTGGCTGCAAACAGAGTGGAAAAAGAAGTAATTTCTGGAAAGCATTTCCATGGAATTCCATACATTTTGTAGTCAACAACATTTTATAAATTTGTGATCCCAAAACAGCTTTCAAACACATGGGAATTCAGCTTTCCAACACTGCTAGAAAACATCATCATTCCTGATTTTTACAGATACGTACAGGTATGTACAGGATAAATGCCCGACACCCTCAACATGTGGCCACAGAATTGGTCCACAGCAGTGCTCAAAAGGTGAGAATTTTGATAGCATCTGATATTCTTTGTAACTAAGATGCTCTTAAATTCTCTGTGTCTTGACTACCCTCAAGTCCCAAAGTAACTAATCCATCCCCTAATCCAAGTGCACACCCTGGCTGAGGCCAGCCTGCCATCCACCTCTGTCACAGCCATGAATCCTCACACACAGAGGCACACAGCAATCATCTGCATTCAATACCACCACTGCAATCTGCTGCAGCTCCTGACAGCTGCACAGGGGAGTGGGACAAGTTTTTAACCTGTTTCTACACAGCAGAGCAGGTATCAAGATGCCCATTTGAGAGTTCCAACACCAAGAATGTAAATGAATTCAAGTAGCTTTTCTTTGGCAGGGACAAGAAGGGCTGAACGGGTGCCTAATTATTTCACAACGGCTGTCCCTAGATCCTATTTTAGCATCGGGCTTTCATTAAATTTAAGCATGACTTCAGAGTACCAGCTGGCTGGAAAAAACAAAAACCACAAACACAACCCACTCACAACACCCCACGGGTGTTCTTTCCCCCGCCCATGTTCTCTTCCTACCCTCACTGAGGGCTTGGAAGACACCAGTTCCATTTGGAAAGCCAGGCTCAAAAGCAGATAAGTTCTGCAGGAAATGGCTATATTTAGCCCTCCCCTTTCACCTCAGCTCCTCCACACACTTGCATTCTCCTGCAAAAGGATCTTTCTACTCAGTGTTGGAGGTGATCTTCAGCAGGTCACCTCAGCAGAAAAAATGCAACCAACTTCATAGGTGTTAAGAAAAGAGCGTGAACAACCACCAGAACATCAAATATTCAGCTACTAAGGCATACAATAAAATTCTCAAATCCCAAAGCACGTTGAATTGCAATCTCCAGGAACACAATATGGCCAAAACCACTTTGAGTGGTGCCCACAGAGGGTGAGGCTGAACCTCTGCACACGCTATCCAGGTCTTCACCAATTTTGCCCGTAACTAACACGGCCATCCTATTCTCTACAGACTATAAACGAACTCAACAGCTCTGCAACTAAAATATTTTCCTAATAAATAGTTTTCTAAATTTATTCCTAATAAATCATAAAAAAAACCCCGTTAACAATGGTTCCTGGGCAGGGGAACTTAGGCAGAGAATATCAGCAACACCTCTGGAAACATCAGCACCAGGCCAGTAGGATTTCCCTTTCCCAGCTTGAAACTTTGAGACACATTATAAGACTTAAAAGTAAAAACATATAACAGGGTTTTTTCCCCTCAAGTTGTTTCATTTAAATAACAGCCTCACGTGATATAATTCTGTCCTAACCATGATTTAGGCCTGTAAGAGCTGATTATTTACAAACTGAGCAGGTTGAAGGTGAACTAAGTGACAGCAACAGACCTTAAAGTTTATCCCAAAATGAAGACAGTACAAAACATACCCCTCACTCAGTGTGAGGAGACAAAGAGGCAAAGAGTTACAGTTAGGAACTTCTCCCAAGTCCTGTGCAACTGGGCAAGGAGCACACACCCACCCCGTGAAACAGAGGAATGCAGGTCTTATCCCAGCAAACAAATCCTGAGAGAAGGCAAACCTCTGAAACCACTGCACACACTTAACACCTCCTGGGGAGAGCACAAGGCATACAGGAACTTTTTGTTCCCTTAAAACAGATCTCTAACACCTCCCCCTCCAAAAAAAAAAAAGTTTCGGCCATCAAAGGCCCCAGCCGTGCACTTGAGAGCTCTCCACAGCCAGGGCTCCAGCTTTTCCATTTCAATTGCAAGGCACCCCAGCATTCTTCAAACAGCTCCAGCCCTTCAAGGACAGGGCTCGGAGAGTATTTGCAAAGTGCCTGCTGCATTCCAGGTCAGCACCGTCCCTCTGAAGATGAGTATAAGGATCATAGCAAAGATCGTATTACAGGAAACAAAAGAAAAGTGAAAGCTTAAAAATAGACTTGTCATTGCCCACAGCTAACTGCTACAGTCACAGGAGTCTTCTTCAAGGAGAAGCTGAGATGGGCTTCAATGCAGACCACAAAAACACATGAGACCTGGAAAAAGAATCTCTTCTCTTCTGAGAGCTCAATGCGTCGTTTTAAAACGTGGTTTTGTACAAACGTGCCAGTTCTGCAGCTCAGTGCAGAACCTGGAAGTTCCCACCAGCAACATCATCCTGAGGCACTGGTGCCTCCTGCATGAACCCCAGCGCTTTGAGAACCGGCTGAAGGCGAACTGCTCTCTCAATTATCGGAAAACAAAATGGTTTCGTTTCAATTTATGTAAAAGCACTGCTAGAAACAAGTTATTTCAGCACTTTTTACAGTCAAGAGTTGGAAAGACTGCCCGGGCAGCTCCCCCTACGAGATTCACGGCCCGGGTTTCACAGGCCGGCGTGTGGGTTCGGAGCCCCCAGGTGACCATGCACGCCTGGCCGGGCTGAGGGCGGCTGTCTGCGCCCGGACCGTGCTCCCAGCCCGGCCGGAGCCCCGCGGAGCCAGCCCCATCCTGCCCCCGTTCCCTGCCCCCGGAGCCCCGGGCGGGCTGGCCGCGGACCCGGGGGCTCAGACCCGCTGCCGGCCCGCACGGCAGCCTCGGCCAGGGCAGGAGCACCTTCAGCAGACGAACTGGCACCGGGGACTTTGGCCTGTAACTTTTCTGTCCCCATGAAACCCCGGACTTTCG
>VXBB01014216.1:379795-401139 GCA_013399915.1 Illadopsis cleaveri | reverse complement strand
TGTCCCAGTGCAGGGACAGCCACGAGCTGTGTCCCAGGGATGGCAGCCAGGCCCCAGACTGCCCCAAGCACCACCTGCAGCTGTGCAGGCCCAGGCATGGGTGTCCTTAGGAGAAACCACTCTGAAGTCTTTTAAACACTGGCAGGGGCTGCTCAGGGGGTGGTGGAGTCCCTGCCCCTGGAGGTGTCCCAGGCACCACTGGACGTCGCACTCAGTGCTCTGGGCTGAGTGACAAGGTGGGGATTGGGCACAGGATGGACTCAACGATCTTGGAAGTCTTTTCCAATCTGACCCTGTTTGATTCTGCTCCTGAGGGACATGGCTGTGCTTTTCCTCCACACATGCTCTTCCCAAGCAGCAGCATGAGTATCTGCAGACAGGAGTGAGGAGCTCAGAGGAGTAAAACAGGAGACATGGAGATGTAGCACCAGCCAGGCTGGGACAGCACGGGTAACAATCACAGCTGTGGTGCCGGGGCAGGAGGCAAATGCTCATTCCCTTGGAAAAGGCAGGTGGATGGAGGGTTTGGAAAGTGCTCCCAATGAAGCTCCTTTGTGCACACAGCCCATTTATGCACAGCCCTCCAAATGGGGCCAGGATTTGACTCATTATGAGTAATAGGAATGTTTTAAACAGAGAAAAGAATACTAATTCCCTTTAAAAATACAAATAGGTCTACATTTGGCTCAACAGCACAAGGCCAGTGATTTTCCACAGTATACTGCCAAGTAGCTGAATGTGACATTCAAGTAGCTCAAGTGTAGGTGTTCCTTGGGAGAAAATACAGCTCTAACAAGAACCATTTTCCAGAAGAGAAGACTAAAGGTTGGGTATCTAATACAGCTTTTCAAAATTTAACCAAACAACTACATTTCCAGAAGTGCCAAGTTTCCCTTGAGGCCCCACAGGTGGTGTTGGCAGCCAACCCTTCTGAACACCCACCTGCTTATTTGCAGCCTAAAGCACTTTTGACAGTAGTGGCCCATGTGTTTATCCGAGCTCCCAGGAAAGGGTGACACTGTTGGGCCAAGAGCCACCCCTCACTAATGCCTGCAGGGTTCCCAGGAGACACCAGGAGCCGCGTGGCTTGGAAGCACTTTGCATGAAAAAGTTTCTACTTTACATCTGGTAGAAGAATATGAATTTTGGAGCCCGTCATTGAGTAACCCACGCATGGCTCACCGAGGGACAGCTGTTGCTAAGTGCTCATTCTCAGCCACGGGGGGAACCAGTGCTGGGAACTGGAATCAGGCAGCTCCTGCCCACAGCCTCCTGTAGCTGGATCATGTACAGTTTACATGCCACTGATTCCTAATTAATAGTGAAGCAGAGGGAAGAATTAGGTTACTGAAGAAATGTCAGCATTATCTGTAAACAGGGTTATTTTTCTGGTTTTTTGAATGCCACTTCTTATTTATCATCATAAGCATCCTTACAAATAAATTTGCTTTACAAACAGTGCAGAGTTTTTTCAATTATCTTTTCAATAGGTAACATGATTGTTGATAGGAAATTCCAGCTGTAAGTAGAATTTTATCTGTAATAATGTTGTTTGGGGAAAAAACCAGGGCTGCAGTCTGAGGGGGATATCATGACAGTGTTTGGGTCAGTGGCTGGCAGTGCCATCTCAGAGTCAGAAGTGCCAGTCTGGAGATTTGGGGAGGATCACGGGGCTGTCTCTGTGCCCCAGGTGTAGTGCTGGCACAGTGAGGGTAGTAAAGCACCTGCCTTGTCAGGTATTTTACAGTCCCCCAAGGAAAGGTGGAGTGGATTTGATGGGGGTATTCATACACAACTGACTTTGCACAGCTTTGCAAGGAATAGAGTGTAATTAAATTTGGGGTCTTCCAGTTCCCAGGAGGAGAACCTCGTGTGACTTTTTTCGTGCTAGGGAACAGTCTGGAACTTCTTCCTGGAAAATGTTTGCATTAATCAGATGTAATAATGGCATGTCCATGTGAAAGGGGCACTGTGGGCACAAATTGCCACCCACAGACATCAGAACAAACACATTAATGTTATGCAAATACCGTGGTCTTCAGAAGTCTGTGGGCCCCAGAACACAACACACACAGAGCACACCTTGAGCTATGGGGCAGGTTCACCCTGTCATCCTTCCTTCCACACAGAAAACCCTCCCAAGTCAGCAAGTATAGAAAAATCGAGCTTCTCTGTTTTGAAACAATTTCCATGGTAACTTGAACTGCCTTGGTTCTTCATAAATTCTGCCTCTCTCTGGAGCAGCTGGGATTTCAAGTCAGACCACTTCGCAATGCTCTGGGAGTGTAGAAACAGCTCACGCAGCTGAAAGATGCCATGGAGGAAATGTTCCAAAGAGGGGGCTGCCAGACCCCAGACCAGCCCCCTCCTTTGGTAAAACCATCTCCCTTTAGACTGCCGTGCCTTTTCAAGCTCTGTGGAGTGGTGAGCACTGCCCCAGACCGACAGAGGGGAGCAGGCAGGGTGGGGGTCTGGCCCAGGCCAGCAGCACCACATGGGGAGGGACAGACGGACCCCAACAGCAAAAAACACCACTAACAAACTCTGTTATTCCTTCTAAAATACACTGTAAAATATCATTTTGTTGCAGCACACAAAATGAGGCTGTGCATGACAAAGCCAGCCTGATAATTGCCTTCAGAGCTGCTGAGGTTTTTAACTCTTTAGCATTATTAACATCAGCACATAAAGACTTTGCTTATACACTCGAGGTGAGCTGCGGTACAGAAATAATAATCCAGGTGACCTTCTAAGCTGCTGCTTGTCATGAATTATTTTCTTCTGCCTTGAGGAAATTTCTAAATATATATCTGTATATATGCATGCAAACAAGCAAACCTGGCAGTTGCAACGCAGCAAAGTTGCATCACCGCCCCTCCCAGCACAGCAACTGGCCCGAGCACAGCTGCTGAGAAAACCCCAGGAAGCACTTGGGTTTGAAATTAAAGAGCTTGTTCTAATATTTAGCTGTGATAAATGTGACTGGGAGTGCATGTATTTCATCAGGCGTCTGTGAGTCAGGCGTGAGTCACAGACGGAGCCGTGCTGGGGCAGCCGGTGGGACCTGCCCCAACAGCCCCACGGCAGGCAGGGCTCCCACTGACTCCCTCGGGAGACTCTGGGAGTGTGAGCACAGGATGGGGACATGCCTGCTGTCCCAGCAGCTCTGGAGAGGGCCTCGCTCCCAGCACCTTCCACAGTTCTCCTTTTTCAGGTCCTTACCTTGTGTGCATCTTTACACCACAAACCCCAAGGACTTTGGGGCACTGGGGAGCCAGGTGCAATTCAGCCCGAGCACAGAGAGGAGAACCCAGCTCCAAGTAATTAACAATAATGTATAATTGCTACCAATTTGGTTTTACACAAATTACACAGTATTATTAAATTAAGCAGACCATGTTCTTGCATCTGAGCATTAGCAGCATAACTCATTTTCATGCCACTTTTTAAAATAGCACTGGTAATTAGTCCTGTGCTTTCCAAGCCCATCACATGCAGCGCTTTGTTTTCAGCAAAACACCCACCAAAAAGTGCTCGAGTTCTCTTAATTGCAAAGATTCACTTCACAGGCCTGCACAGTTCCTTTCTGCTCTGGGTGTTATTCAGGAACAGCCAACTGGAATTTATTGAAATTATGCCGAAACACAAACGATGCTAACTACTCCCCAGCTGAGGGGGGAGCCTTTGCAGGGCAAGGTTCTGCCCATAGGAACTCTCACAAGGGAGTCACCGGGCACCGGGGATCAGGGTGAAAATGCTGGCAAGCTCATTTCCATTTCAAAGGCCAAACGCGGGGCACGGAGGAGGAGGAGGAGGAGGAGGAGGAGGAGCTCTCCCTACAGAGCCCGCGCGGCTCCCGCTCGCTGCCCCTCTCAGTGCCCCTGGCAGTGCCCTGCCCGCTGCCATGCTCATCACCAGGGCACCAGCGGTCCCTTTTCCATCGAGGCAGCGCAGCCGGGCTGTCCCCGTGCCCGCTCCTGCCCGCAGTGGTGTCCCCAGTGCCAGCCCCGTGTCCCGCCGGCCCCGCTGCCGCAGTCGCCCCCTCTCCTTCTGCTTGGCTGGGAAGGAGCTTTTTTTGGCCTCTGCTTCTGTCATCTGGCATTTAAATGTAACGAGAGCTCTCGTTGCTAACATTTATAGCAGCAAAATATTTAAGTTCCAGGGCCTGTAACACATGTTGTTCGTGTCCCCTTGCCAGGCCCAGCTGCGGCTCCCAAAGCCTTCTCCGGCTCATCCCGGGCCGTGCCAGCCAGCGGACACGGACACGGCCCGGCCGGGCGGTGGTGGGCGAGCGGGAGCTGGGGGTGGCCGGGAGAGCCACAGGGCACCGGCACCGGCACCAGCACCGGCGCCGGCACGAACACAGACACTGGCACCAGCACCGGCACAAACACCGGCACAAACACAGACACTGGCACCAGCATCGGCACAAACACCAGCACCAGCACCAGGACCAGCACCAGCACAGGTACAAGCACCACCAACACCAGCACCGGCACCAGCACAGGCACATCCTTCTGGGGCTCCGGGAGAGCTCCCGGCGCTGGCTGCTCTCAGGGTACCGGCACACGAGGGGCGGTGGAGTTTGTCGCGCTGGTCCATGTGGCGGGGGAGAGGAGGAAAGAGAAGGACGAGGCTCAGTCCCCAGCCTGCCGCGGCTCCAGGCACAGGCAGCAGGAGAGAGGGCGGCTCTAAGTGCCGGATTTGGTCCCGCCTGTGCCCGGGCGTGTGTTTGGACGTTCCTGTCCAGCCCGGGCAGCCAGCCCACAGAACCGGCCCGAAAGGGAAGGTGCAGAGCGAGCACAGCCCGCTGTGCCCCCAGGGAGCCGCACGGGGCCCTGTCCCTCAGCGCCGCCCCGGAGCCCGCGGTGCCCGGCTGCCCTGGGATGCTCCTGCTTCCAGCAGGGCGAGGGGACTCGGCAGCAGAGAGCCCCAGCCCCGCAGCCACCTAATAAAGATGTTCCTGGCTTTTGAAGACGCCTAAAGCACCATCAGCTGTTACCAAGGAGTCTCTTCCTCCTGCTCCGGTTCTATCTACCCTTTGCTACGGTGACCTCAGAGCTGGTTTGATCCACCAGCACCAGGGCACAGCAGGAGAAGGAGAGCAGTGGCTCCCAGCCTGGCCCCAGTGGCTTAGGGTCATCCCAAAGCCATAGGTCCTGGACACACTGGACACCTCAGGGACTGTGCAGAACAAGAAGAGACCCTTCTGACCCTTAGGGCCACAGAAAGCAGCTGGGGATGCCAAAGGCTCAGTCAGACAATACAGAAAAAAATCCCATTTTTTAAGTCTGCAGATTTTTGAGCCAGTCTCCAGATCTCTCTCCCTGGGGTTGAAGCAAGGAATTCCTCACCTCTGCAGGAGCAAAGCAGGGGCCAGCAGCCATCTCAGCCACTAGCATCTTCTTCTCCCACTTGTCTCTCAAGACTCCCCTCCTCGTGTGAGCTCAGGAGGGTCTCATCACCTGCACCTCTCTGTGACAGGCTGCTCTGCTTGGAGACAGTGGCCAAGTTCTGAGCTGGAAAACCACATTGAGTACTTTGGAGCAGCCCTGACATGTGCTCTTCTATCCTGAGAGCAGACACGGGGGAAAGGAGTGGACTGCAGACTCAGGAGGGAGAGCAGGTGCTGGTGTCAGCCTGACACCGACCAGGACATAGCACAGGAGTGGGCTCAGAGCACAAGGGACAGGGCCTGAGCAGCTGATAGGGAGGACAGGCTGAGGGAGCAGCAGCCACAGTGAGGATAGTTCTCATCACTTTGTTCTCCTAAAGCCAGGCATCAAGTTTATTTTCCTCTCCAACAGCTGATTAAGAGGCTGGTTAGGGGAAGACAAGTAATTCATCGTCTGACTCAGGACAGGGAACTGAAGAGTACTCCCTGTGATGCTTCTGGACAGCTGGGAAGGGACAGAGGGAGAATGTCTGTCAATACTGGAGGTGACAGAAATAACTCAGCAGTGTATCAGAGGGCAGACAGCCCAGCAGAGCCAGTGTGTGCCATGAGATGCTGTTTAAATAAATCACTTGGGAAGCCCCAGATTTCTTCAGCTCTTCTGTGACTGGCATGGCTGAGGGTACAGCCTGGCTTGTGTCCTTCTCCCTGGGTGAGCCCAGCAGGATCCAGCTGGCTGCTCACCTGCAGGGTCCTTTCTGGGAGCACAACTCTCCTGTGGGATAGACTATGGCTGGAATGTAGTGTGGCACACAGCAGGGTGCTGCTGCCACTGCTCAGCTCCAGGGCACAGGGAGAGCTGGGTGAGGGGACGGGAAGCAAGGACAAACTGCTGTGTAAGCATTTCCAGGGATGAGCAGCCACAGCTTCTCTGGACAACCTGTGCCAGGGCCTCACCACCCTCACAGCCAATAACTTCCTAATCTCTAATCTAAATCTCTCATCTGGGTTTACACCTTGTCCCATCACAACAGGTTCTGCTAAAAAGTTTGTCCCCAGCTCTCTTGAATCCCCTTTGGGCCCTGGCAGGGGCTCTGAGCTCTCCCTGGAGCCTTCCCTTCTCCAGGTGAGCACCTCCAGCTCTCCCAGCCTGGCTCCAGAGGGGCTCCAGCCCTGCAGCAGCTCCGTGGCTCCTCTGGACTCTCTCCAGCAGCTCCAGGTCCTTGTGCTGCTGGCCCAGGGCTGGGGCAGCTCTGCAGGTGGGCTCTGAGCTGAGCACAGGGGCAGAGGGGCAGAATCCCCCTCCCCTGTGCCCACGCTGGGATCACAGCACACGGGGGGTCTCTGGGCTGCCAGCGCATTTTCCAGGTCGTGTCCAGCCTCTCACCCCCGGCACCCCGTCCTGTTCCTCGGGGTTTCACTCGCTGTAACGGAGCCAGCGGCGCCCTCTGTCCCCACCTCTGCGCGGGCTCCGCGCTGCTGTGCGCTTTTCAACAGCTGGCAGGGGCTGCACCAGGGCTGGCTGCGTCCCGCCTCGGGGAGGAGTTTGCAATGACACCACCCAAAAGAGAAGGGGGAAAGGAATTCTGTCTGTGCCCGCTGCACGGAGAAACGTTTCCACACAAGGTGGCACCTGTCTCCTTCCTTGCAGGCTCCAGCCGGAGACGCTGAAAGGCGCCTGGAAATATTCTCTGGAAATTAACTCCTGATAAACAGGATGCAGAATCCGTCATTAATTCCCTCGTTAGCCATCGCTTTTCCCTAGGCACTCAGTCGGGCACGGCAGGAATTGCTGCCACAGTCAGCGCTGGGGCTGGGCAGCAGGGAACGGGCAGGAGGGACGGGGAGACAGCAGCTGCCTCCACTCCAAGTGCCCGGGACACACGGACATCCTCTCGGAGCCTCCCAGCACCAGGAGGGGCCTGGGAGCTGAACGGGATCCCTGCCCATTCCCCGTGTGCCACACTGCACATCCCACTGCAGATGGGCAGTGGTTCATGTGCTCAGATCTGCCCTGTGCTTTATCTGACAGAGATTAATGCTCCGTGCCCGTAATTTACATCACAATTAAGGTATTTTAGAATATCTCTTCACACATTCTGCAGAGCAGTGCAAGCACTCCTGACATATGAAGTGCTTTTGCATTCCCATGCAGGATGCTGGAGAAGCCTTTGCTTCTGACCCTGACCTTTCCACACAAGGAAAATGCACACTATTATTGCATATTAGAAATGCAGCATAGCTCAAACAGCTCTGGCATCAAGCAGTGAGACAGTTCCACCACTGACAGGATAAGGAAGGAGCTGGGCTGCCACCCTGTGCCCTGGGAACCTGCACAGAGCCCACAGGCACCCACAGGGCCCCTCAGCCCAGCAAGGGGGCCCAGCACAGAGCTGCTCCTTCTGACCATCTCCTCTGGCAGCACAGCCAGCAGTGCCACCCCCCCCAACCCTGCTCCAAGGTGTGCACACCTGAGCACAGTGGGTTTAACCTTAAAAACCTTGGTGAAGCAGGGAGGTGCCAGGTGCCTCACTTGTGTCAAGGTCCTTGGTCCTCAGAGTTGCAGAGAAAGGCAGGGATCTGTCTTGAAGGCTGCAAGAGACCACTTTGATTTTCATGTGATTATTTTCAACCCCTATCATGCTTCTCCCATTGTCTCCAGCCCCATGGTCTCTGCTGCCCAGTGCTGGCACAGTGCCTGGGGGCTCAGGCTGGAGCAGGGCAGCAGGTCAGGGAGGGGGGCAGGACAAACTCTCCCTCTCCAGCCTGCCTGGAGGAGAAGGAGAAAGGACATGGGGACAGAGAACATGATAACACAGGGAAAAGGAAAGGAATTGTTTGAAAAAGGAAAAAAACCCAGACTTCAAACCTGCTTCATTTACCTGTGTGCATGGGAGAGGGAGGAAAGGCAGGGATGGTTTTGCTGGGGTCTTCCATGTATCTCCACAGGGCACTGAAATGCAGGCCCAGCACTAGCAGAACTAAGTGCCTTCTCTGGAACCAGCATTTATTCCCTTTAGCTGTTTCCATCTCAATAAAGTTGGATAAAGTAGGGTCTGGATGCTTCCTTTTGAAGTAGTGGGGCCAGTGTTCCTTGCAGGGAAGCCCCTAATCCCCCTTGGAGTGCAGGAAAGTGTCTGAACCAGCTGTGCTCAGTGAGCTCAGATCCTGACAAATCAGCACATGAGGTGATGCAGCAGCTACCACCAGGACTACCCCACTGCCAGGGCCGAGGAGCACCTCAGGCCATGCTCCAGCTGTGGGCACCCCATCAGTGTGAGGCATGGGCAGGAGGGCAGCTTGGGGGCAGGGGCTCACACACCCAAGCCCCACATGTTTCCTGATGGAAAATTGTTCCTTGTCCTGTTTCTGAGACCTGATTGGGCTTGACAAGCAGCATGGCTTTATGAACTGTGCTCAGGCCTTGCATCATTTGCCTTATTGTGGCCGAAATTTCCTCCCAGCCCTCCCTCCTGCCTGCACCCACAGGCACCAGTGGCTGCAACATGCACCCACAAGCCCAAAGAGTGAAAGATAAAAGGATAAAAATACCCACGTAAGAAAAACAAAAGGAGAAATAATACCCCAGACACCATCTGGATTTGAAGCCTGGAGAGCAGAGAAGCGCTGGGCAGGAAGGGAGCAAGCAGAGAAGGGCTCGCTTGCAGATCCCATTGCTGATTCTGTGTCTGCCCCCAGCACAGCCAGTCTCTGCAGCCACATCCCTGCTCTGTCTCAGCAGACTGGGCATTTACACAAACCTCTGTGGGTACTCCCAGCAGGCAACAGCTCACCATCCCTGTGGGGTGGGAAGGGTTGGAGCAGCTCACCCATCCCTGCAGTGTGAAGGGAACAAAAAGCAGCATGGAGGAAGGCAAGGGGGAACCTACTCCACAGCAGATGAGAGGCCCCTGTTGCCAAACTGCCCCACTGTCCATCTTCCTTCTCACTTCAATTTCATCCTGCCTGGAGGCATGAGAGGAACTCAGCCTTGGGAGAAGCAAGATGCCAAGAGCAACATTTCCTGCTGAAGTGGATCCATGTGGGGCCAGGGAAGGAGTCTGTCCAGGATGACAGCAGCAGTCCATGTGGATCCAGGCAGAGCCAGGAGAGGATCTCTGCTCCTGCAGCAAGTCAGCAGCAAACCAGCACCAACCCCAGCCAGAAACTGGATTTAAACCCAAGCAGAGCCCTTTTCCCAAGGCATTTGTGGGGCCAGCCTGGTGGTCCTTGAACCTGCAAGGGCAGACGTGGGTGGCTGCCACCCTGGTGTGTCCTCACCTCCTGGGCAGCCCAGCATGGGCACAGCTCTGGGGCAGGGCAGGCAAATCCCTGCCTGTTCCCAGGGTGAATCCCACCTGCCATGGGCAAGGCTGCAGAGAGGGAACGGTGGGGAAAGTGCCTTGCCCACCAGTCTAAGGAGCATTCCTGCAGTGGAGCGGCAGCACTCCAGCCCCTCCTGTGGAGCGACACGGGACTGGCAGAGCAGCAGCTCCTGAATTAATCCTGAACAGCGACACAGGTCAGGCAGCTGATTTCTGCCTGAAATAAATGGCTTTGCGGTAGTGCTTCCCCTCAGGGGAAACATGTCCTGACAAGCTGCAGTTACTCGAGTGCCCCGAGGGTTTGTGGAGCCTGGTTCCTTTGGAGAGTGTTTTACTGTCTGCTCCCAGTGCCAAGAGCAGCTTTATACCAATAATAAACAAGGCAAAACATGGAGCCAGAGCAAACAGCTGATAAAAATTCACATTTTGCTGCCTGTGTTCGCGTTTCTGGCTCGGCAGCACAGGGCGGGTAAGGGGAGCAGGGAATCTTTGTGCTGCTGGCACAGGGCCTCCCTCCTGTCAGGTAAAACACTCCCCGGTGCTTCTGCTGCTCCCTTATGCCGACTGCCAGGAATCATCGCTGGAGGAATGCACAAGACATCCCTCGGACTGTGCGTGTTCATCGGCTCTTTGCTGTGGCAGCAGAACTAGGAGGCTGAGCACAGGCTGACATGCCCTGCCGGCTGGTGCGGGAGGAGCTCACTGCAGCCACGGGCACCACCTGCCCCTCCTGCCCAGCCCGGCCCACAGACAGGGCTGAGCTCCGGGCCGCTGGAATATCTCATCCATCAGCAGCTCCAGGGAGGGAAGGCAGGGACGAGCCGAGAGGAGAAGGAGCTGCCGGGGCTCGCTGGGAGCGGGGCTGCAGAGCCCCGGCAGAGCCGGCGGGTGCGAGCTCCCTGCCGCGCACAGGCTGCCGTGGCTGTCTGTTCTAAAATAGCATTTAACATGACAAGAGGTGTCGGATGGGCGCGGGAGCGCTGGCTCTCCCCAGCTCTTCCCTTGCCGAGAGCCTGTCTACACTGCCATATGTTACTCTGCCGTACACTTCATCGTGCTTTATTTGTCATCCTCCAGCACATATGGTAACAGCTCCACTGCCTGGCACTTGGAGAGGCTGGATTTAGCTCTGAATCAGGCACAAACAAACACTCACTGGGGCAGTGCTCTTTGCTTCTCACCATCCCCACCTCCCCACGCTGCCTCGAGGAAGAGAAACAGGCAGGCAGCTGGGCTAGATCAGCACTGCAGGTCCCTTTCAACTGAAAGCATTTTATTTCAGTATTTTATCCTGTCCTAGTCCATTATTCTATTCGATCTGACTCAATTCTATTTGATTCGTGCTATTCTATTCCATTCCATTCTGCAGCCTCTGCCATGGCAAGCAGCAGAGGCAGGAAAAGAGCCACACTTCAGTTTGGGATTTACTGAAAGCCATTCCAAAGAAGACCAATCATGGGAAAAATAATTATGGATGAAGGAACCAAAGGTGAGGGACTTCTCATACTGGCCAGGCAGGGAGCTGACCTGAGCCAGACAGGCCCTGAAACCTGAATGCCGTGGTGGTGGCTGCTGTCCCTTCTTTTCACTGTCGCTTCTGGGAAGCCAAAAGCACAATCCAACCATTTCCCTTGGTGCAATCATGTTTACTTAAACAGAACACACTGGTTCCTTTTACCTTGGGCACAGCAGGGACAAACACCTCAGGAACATTGATTGCCCACCAGTTGTCAGCCTGACATTGCAGACAGAGCTGTGGCTCCAGGGGATTCTGTCCCTGCTCACTCAGCAGGGCCACCCTCCAAAATCTTGCCCCTTTTGCCAGCACAGGAGAGGTCCCTGCCTGGGACCAAGAACACCAGGAGCAGAGGCTGCAGCAGGGCAGGGGCTTTGCTGATCACCAGGCAGGGCTGTCCCAGCTGGCTGTGCTGGAACACTATCTTTCATAAGAAAATATTTAAGCAGTTGTCCGTATGCTCAGAAAAATTGTTTTATCGTGGGATGGTTTGAACTGTGCAGGTGTGGACCCTTCCAGGTGTGCCCAGAAATCCTCTGTCATGGAAGGCAGGCAGAGAAAGGGGAGGCACACAAGCACTGCCTTTAGCAGCCCGGGCAGCCTGGGGTAACTCTCATGCCCTGCCACAGGGTCACTCAGGTGTCCAGCTGTCTGTCCATCTGTCCACCCATCCATCCACCATTCTGCTGAACCCTCGCTCCCCAATGGAAGCCCTGCCCAGCCCTGCTGGAGGTGGGTGCAGGGCCAGGCCCTCCTGTTCCTCCACCAAACAAGACCAGAGAAGGAGGAGAATCCACAGGAAGGCTCAGCCTGATCTCACCTCCCTCAGAGCATTCCCAGCCGCCTCTGGCAAACAGCAGCAAACCTTCTGCTTCTGTTCCCCACATCAGGTAACTCTCAGTGGACACGACTGGAAGCTCTGCATGGAGCCCACTGTGCAATCGCTGTGTGCCTGAAACCACAGCAACTGCACCAAGTGACTTCAGCAGGCAGAAGGTGTGTGCAGCCCCAAGGAAACTTTTCCTGTGTCCTCACAGAAATCTGGTGCTTTCTGAAAGGGAAAAGAGTCTCCAGATCCTTATTCTTCAGGAGTGCTGTGGAGCGTCAGTAATAAGTCATTTTTGGCAGGCATATGTGAACAGCATCCCGGGAGGGAGAACTTCATCAGAGCAGAGAAACCCTTCCAACCTGCCTTTGGTATGACTCCAGCAAGCCTGAAATATCCCTGAGAGCTCTGCTCCTTCCCCTTCTCAGAGCTATCCTGAGCCTATCTTGGGCAAGGTACCCAATTTACATGTTCCCAGGCCACTGACTTGCAATGTTTGCTTATTTTTATACAGGGTTTTGCAATTTAAAGGGTTTGCATGGGTAGCAAAATGGGCATTTGCTCAGGGAAAGGCTTCCTCAGTTACAACAATTTCTGTCCCTCCCCATTAGGAAAGCAGGATCACATCACTGCCTGAATGCAGGGTGCAAGTGAGCCCAACAAAATGTGCTTTCACCCAGTAATTAATTATCTAGCACTTCTCTAATTATCAGAGATTCCTTTGACAATTCCCAGAGGCCAACAGCAAATGGCAGACTCTGCCCCTCCAGCAGCTGCCTAAAATATCTTCCAGGGCAGTGGCTGGTGTTGTTGGGACAGGAAGCAGGACCAGTATCTCCAGTCTCCTCCTGCAGGAGCATCACTCACTCATCCCACAGCCCCACAAACAGTCTGGCTGCCCTGGACTGGGACCTGTGCAAGGCTGCCCCAGGCACACTGCACACTGTTCTGTTGGGCTCCTGGGCTGAGACCATGAGAGACAACTGGGCACTGCTGAGAGTGAAATCAGCCTCCCCAGGCCAGGCTGGTGGCCCAGGAGCCTTTCTGAGCAGGGCAGGAGGTTGGCTACAGCCCAAATTCCATTTTTGTGCACCCCAGACAAACGCAGGGACGTTTTGGATTTGCACCTACTGGGGCCAGAGAGCAGCTCAGGCAGCAGAAGTGACCAGGCCAGGAGCAGTGGCCAGGCTGTCAGTGTCCTTCAGTCCCCAGGGCCAAGGAAACACAGCCCAGGGTGGGAGAACAGCCACATCCAGCTGGGACAAACCGTGTCCCCAGGGTGCACATGTGCAGCCACGTGCCCAGTGCCCACCCCAGAGGCCAGAGGACACAAGGTCACAGGCCAGAGGGCCAGAGGTCACCAGCTCAGCCCTAGGGCTGCCAGTCAAGGTTATTGGTGACGCACCTGCCCCAAAAGCCAGTCTGGGAGGAACCATGCCAGCCAAGGAGGAACCTTGGCACCTGAGCGAACGCAGGGGACGGGACTGGCCACTGCTGACCTTGGGAGCTGCACAAAGCACAGGAGGTATTTAAACCCCTGCAGTGCCCCTCAAACCTCTTCTGAGCTCTGAACCTCGACAGCTGAGGACTCAGACAGTGTTTTTTACCTTTCTGGCAGAATATTGCTTTCAGCTGACTCTGGCCAAGCTGCTATGACCGAAACAACAGGTTACTCGGGGTGAGTAACAGAGAATATCTGAACTTGTTTTAGTAAGAGAAGAAAAATGTTCTCTGGGTTTCATTTAAGCCTCATTTATAAAACTAACCTGCATTGTTAGTTTGTTGCTTCCCATCTCTTACAGCAGGTGGAAGGAAAGGGACAGCAAGCTGGCCTCTTGCTGCCTGCGGTGTCTGCACTCACCCTGCCAGGCAGTTATTTGGGACAAGTGTGAAATCCTGATTTGCTAAGAGCTTAATAAACTGTCACATAGAAAATAGCACAGTATATCACCCCTGGACATTGCTGGCAAAACTCTATGAAGGAAAGAGCTAAGATTGTCATTGACAAAATTGATATATACAGACACATACCTTTTGTCAAATTCATAGATAATAAAACAGACGTGTCAAAGAGGTTATCTGGAGCAGAAAGACAGCTGGTCCAAACACCACACATAGCTGGCTTGCCCCTGTCCAACACCAGGGCTGTGTGTACCCTCGTGGAGCCTCCAGGCTGCCCTGTGCCCCACTTCTGCCTGTTCCCCGCCCTGTGGGCACTGCCCCAACTCATCTCCTCGTTGTCTCCCTGCAGGAGTGGGCTTGTCCTTGTTAAAAACCCACACCTGGACCTGATGGAGGAGGACATCCTGTACCACTTGGACTTGGGAACGAAGACACACAATCTGCCAGCAATGTTTGGGGACATAAAGGTAAAGAGCAGGTCCAAAAGGGAGGCAGCAGTTCCCCCCTGCACAGGCTCTCCAGCTGGGCATCCCATGCTGCTACCGGCCCATGCCGGGGCCCTGCTGCCAAAGCTCCTGGAGGGTGGGGTCTGGCTGCTCAGCTGAGGGACTCAGCAGCCAAAGCAGCCTGGGCGAGGAGGCTGTCTGTCCTTGTTTGTTTTGGGTAGAAATCACAACAGAAAATTATCCTTTAAAAAACGTGTAGCTCTGTAAAACCTGATTTTATATTGGCCCCATGTTGGAGGACAGACAGAGGAGGCATTTGTCCAAAGCATTTTGATCATCATCTACTGGAGATGAGGGAAGGAGGATGTCATATCATTTTTGGTTGAGACCTGCTATCAAAACTGACTTGTCACGCTGGCATCCCCTCATTTCAAAGCAGAGTCTTTCCCTAGTTGTGCGGGGGAAGAGCCTCGGTGCCCAGGGCTGGGGCAGCCTGGCACAGCACAGCGTGGGCTCCTGCTGCCCTGCACCCCGGCAGCACCATCAGCAGCACTGCCCTGGCAGCTGCACACTCATCCTCCTCCTACCTTCAGCCAGCATATTTTCCTTTAATATGTAAAATTTGTCCTTTTTACTCTCTGACTTTATGGCCTCTGTGCCATCAGCAGTGCTCACCAACTGCAGTCAGCACTGTCCATAGAATAAATTAACCAATAAGCTCCTTCAACATCTGGGTTTGCTTTGCTATCAGTGGTGGTACTATCAGCTCAATTTTGCTGAATTATTTTAGATTTTCTTGCCTAGACTGATACCCAGTTGTACGGCTGCCCAGACCCAGGGTAGTCACCACCCTGCCAGAATGACAGCCCGGGTTTTGTGTTAACTCCTGGTTTTGTGACCCTGAGTCATTCCAATGCCCCTTGACTGATGATGAGGAAGAGGCACCCTGCTGCTTCCTCCGGGAAGATGTGCCTGGCACAGCCACCACCGCCACACTCAGGCTGACTCCTGGTACTTGTTCTAGCTAAGTACCAACACACCGATATTTTATAGTCAGGCTGACTCGTGGTAGTTGTTCTAGCTAAGAACCAACACACCAATATTTTACATTCCAGCTGACTTGTGGTACTTGTTCTAGCTAAGTACCAACACACCGATATTTTATAGTCAGGCTGACTTGTGGTACTTGTTCTAGCTAAGAACCAACACACGGATATTTTACATTCCAGCTGACTTGTGGTACTTGTTCTAGCTAAGAACCAACACACGGATATTTTACATTCCAGCTGACTTGTGGTACTTGTTCTAGCTAAGAACCAACACATGGATATTTTATATTCTGGCTGACTGTTGGTACTTGCTCTAGCTAAGTACCAGCACACCGATATTTTACATTCCAGCTGACTCGTGGTACTTGTTCTAGCTAAGAACCAACACAGAGATACTTTATTTCCAGTTTGTGTGCGTTGGCGGCAGCCCGAAGAGGATGAGAGCGTTTGCCCAGTTCATGCGGCGGGAGCTGGGGCTGGCCCATGCCGGGGAGGACGTGGCTGATATCTGCGGGGGCTCGGATCGCTACGCCATGTACCGGGCAGGGCCCGTGCTCTCCATCAGCGTGAGTCCCCGCCGCGCTCACGGGGGTCTGGGGCTCTGCTGGCAGGGTCCTGCAGCTGCACAGAGCGGGCTCCGTCTGCCCCGGCCACGGGGACGGGCTGGCAAACCTCTCCCTCACATGCCTCCCCCAGCACCCACCAGCAGAGCTTCTTTCTTTTCACTGTTCAGCCACTACCACCAGTGCAACCTCTCAGCCGTGGCAAAGCTGCTTCTGTTTGAATAGCATTCCCCAGCACCTGCACTCTCCGTTTGGAAAGTGCAGCATTGACAACAGACATGCACGTGTTCTGCTCAGCTCAGTTTGGGAGGCAAAACCACTTCTCACCACACGTCAACTGTGAAACATTGCTGGGAGTATTACATTGATACAAGCTCTAACAGAAAAACCTGGCCTCATTGACAATTATTCTTTTAGAGCAGGATTTTTGGCGCTGAGCAAAGGGAAAAGCAAACGCAGTCTGTGCTGGGGAGCACTCACACCCAAAGGCCTGGTCCTGATGCCATTTCTTCAGGCACAAGATTAGTCTGAAACCTGATTCACAGGAGATGGAATCACTCACACAACAGAGCTCATGTTTTGTCCCTCTGACAAAACCAAACCAATTCTGACCAAGAGAATCAAGCCTGAGGGAATCAATTTGAGAGGATCCAAGGGGGAGAACTGCCACAAGATTTGCTGTTCCCCAGCCTGGCAGCAGCAGTGACACAGCCAGAAGCAAATCCTCTCTGAGCTTGTGGCCATGCACCAGCCTTGGCCAGTGCAGAAGGGGACACGGGGCAGAGCACATGGCCATCCCGAGAAACATCATGCAGAGCAGCTGCCAACATCACATTTCTGCAAGTTGCTTAGAAACACAACTGAGCTCAAACATACGGGGGCAGGAACACAGACTCCAGCTCTGAATATTTACAATGTGAATAAATTTTTTAGGCATTGGTGAATAAGCCAGGCTGATGTTCCAGAACCACAACATGCAAAAAGGTTTCATATTTAAAACATGATACAAGGCAAACAGAGCATTGGTCTCACAGCCAAGAGAAAGGAGACAAAGCAACACAAAAACTGTCTGTGTACCTTAATCAATGGAGCTTCCATACATGCTTCCTTCAGGTTCTTGAAGATGATAGCAAAACCAAAAAAATGTGAGGCATTTTCAAGAGGAAAAAGCAAACTCCACAGCACCAAACACTTTTTGTACTTAAAAGTTAAGCTAAGAAAAAGATGTTGGTCTAGCAACGGAGCAGAAGACAGATGACCAAGCAAGGGAGCACTGGGCAGATGCAGAAGCCCCAGCAGCTCCAAGCCTGCAGAACATTTGCCAGCCCTGGGGAGCAGCAGCAGAGACAGGAGTGGGGCAGCACTGACCGTGGAGGATGAGAACAAGCCAGTGCCAGCAGTGGGGAGCTGGTAGCCAGCCAGGTGCTGGGGACAGAAGGGCAGCAGGCCAGGGAATGTGAGCCAGGAAGAGGGACAGGCAGCCTGCAAGGCACACAGCAAACACCTGACCCTGAAGCCTGTCCTCACCGAGGGACACAAACCTTTCTGTTGTCCTTTGTGCCCAGCAATGTAGCAGAGATGCTCGAGTGTGGGGTGAGGACAGGATGGAAGGACAGGATGGAGAAGTGAAGGCTCAGGTTGTCCTCACTGAAATTCACCACTCCCACAGCATGAGCAGGACACAAAAAAGTGCAAGTCAGCACACAGTGTAAGGATTGGCAATACATGGGGAAGGTCTTGGAGCATTCAGATGTTGGGATGTATTTGTGGACCTTCCTTGAAGGACAGGCACCATCTGTGTGCCCACACAGGGTCCCCTGTGTGAGGGATGAACACCAGCTCACTGACTTGAAGAGCCTTTAAAGCATTGAGGGGAGGAGAAGAGGTTAGACACCTCACCCAGACAGACTAAAAAGACCATAAGATGTCTCTTCCCCCTCAAAAAAATTGCTGTTGGCATCATCAGCAGAAGAGGCCACAGAATAACCCTGAGCTCATTGCAGTTATGTATGTCACCTGCTGCAGCCTGGTGGGGACTGACGTTTCTCTTTTCTCTCCTTCCAACAGCATGGAATGGGCATCCCTTCCATTTCCATCATGCTTCATGAGCTGATCAAACTGCTGCACCATGCAAAATGCCGGGACGTTACTATTATACGCATCGGTACTTCTGGGGGCTTAGGTAAGCGATTCGTGGTCTTTCTTCAGAGCAAAACTGCTATTATTAAAAAGAACTCTCAGCAATAGGTCATGCAGTTCTGAACTTTAGCATTTTGTCAGGTCTCTAAATATTAAACGTGGTATTTTGTTTTGGGTGAAACCCAGAAAACTTGTAGCAACTGGCTTGGCAGAGTGCACACTCTCGGAGTGTACAAAAGCCTCAACTCCACTACAGCCATGTGCCACTTTCCAAACAGAAAACATGGATTAGTGGTGACCCAAATGATTCTGTGTCCCCTGGCTGAGGCAGTGGTGCTGCCCATGCCTGCACAAGCTGGTAGGGGGTACACGATCCCTGCAAGCCAGGGCAGCAAAGCTCCTGTCACTCAGCACGTTCTCACAATCACTTATCTTGTGCTGATTCTGTACATTTTACTTGTACATCTGTAGTTCATGAATTTCAATTATTCTCTGACATCTTTACCCACTGAAAAGAAGAGCACTGCATGCACACATAGATCTATTGAGATTTTCCTGCTGTGCTGAAGTTTGGCAGCAGGACACAGGTGTTTTGAGCTCTGGCAGCCTCAACTTCCATTTCCACAGGGATCGAGGCTGGGTCTGTTGTGATCACTGACACGGCCGTGGACTCGTCCTTCCAGCCACGTTTTGAGCAGGTGGTGCTGGGGGATGTGGTGGTGCGAAGCACCGAGCTGGACAAGGACCTTGCAGAGGAGCTACTGGCCTGCAGCAGGGACATTGCTGACTTCCCCACGCTCATTGGCCACACCATGTGCACCTACGACTTCTACGAAGGTAAAACCAGCTCTGTCTGCCCTTCCTCACCACACCTAATGCCAAGCCTTCCCACTCTTCCATGGACAAAGCCATCCAGGGAGCCCAGGCCCCAGGAGGGCTGCAGGCAGAGACCCACATGGTGCTGGGGGGCCCAGCAGAGCAGGGGGCATCCTTGGAACACACAGCACCTCTGTTTGCACCTTGCTGAGTTTGCCACCAAGCTGTTCCCCTACAGCAAGATTGTCACTTCAGAACTACCAAACACTAGAAACATTAGGTTGCCTGAGAGATTTCCATTAACAAACTTTGGTTACTCTAGAACCGTTTCCTTTGTTAAATTAAATGCTGATTGCAGGCAGGGTAGATGAAACATAATAAATGAAGAATTAATAGTCTGAGCACTATTTATAAACCTTTAGATCTGCTTGCAGATGCAGCCATCTGTGTATTGCTCAAGTCCATATTTTATTTAAACAAAAAGCCATTTGAGAGGATTAAAGTAGGAGCAGCAATAAACTGAAGGGTGGTGCCAGGCTGGCCCAGCCGCAGGTAAGCATTTGCCTGCCCCAGGGCCTTCAGACACTGCGAGAGGAGGAGCTGCAGGGGCACGGGTCTGCTCTGAGCACACAGCGGGATAGCAGAGCCCCCGGAGGGAGGGATTAGATCAGAGGGTCGGGACGGCTGCCACACTGAACAGTGTTAGAGCTGCCTGCAGCGGTACCTGGAGCTGCAGCAGGGGAGCACCAGTGCCCTGGGACCAGCTCCCCGACCAGCACTGGGGCTGCCTGCGCCAGGAATGCCTCTGCAAGCAGCTCCAGCTTCCACAGCAGCCCCTGCAGAAAAATTAAACCCACAGTAAAGGGGTTTTCTCTCCTCAGTGTTCCCATTCTGCGCAGCTTGTTGTACCTCTTCTACAGTCAGTTGGCATTTTTGGAATTTAACCTGGCAGACCTTCACAGCTGATATGAAGCAATGGCCTGCCCCACAGAGCACAGCATGCCCTGGTACCTCCCACCTGTGGGCTGAATCCACCTTTTACCAATGTGGAAACCTGCGTCATTCTCTCCCCTATGCAGAGACACATCCACTGGCTTTAACACTGAGGGAAATACGAATTAACCAGCTGCTCACAGGAAAGCTTTGTGAGCCTCAGATGGAATGTGGGCACTGCTGGACTTCCCATTTGCACCTATGCTCTGTGCCCCATGACACCATGCAAGGCCAACAGTGACAGTTCTCTGCTTCCTTTTCAGGTCAGGGGAGATTAGATGGTGCATTATGCTCTTTTTCCCGTGAAAAAAAGTTGGAGTACTTAAGGAGGGCTTATGAGGCCGGCGTGAGGAATATTGAGATGGAGTCCACGGCATTCGCTGCCCTGTGTGGACTGTGTGGCCTCAAAGGTGAGTCCTGTCGCTTCTACCTCCTCCCCATGGATGGGCTTAACCCCGTGTGAGGGTCCTGTTCGGTGCCAGAAGGCCAAACACACATCCTTAATGATTTTATCTAGAAAAGGGCACTAAAGCAAAATCCACAGNCGAGGTGACCGCGCTCCGTCCTCCTGCAGCCGCCGTGGTGTGCGTGGCGCTCCTGGACCGGCTGGAGGGGGACCAGATCCGGGCGTCTCACGAGGTGCTGTGGGAGTACCAGCAGCGGCCGCAGCGCCTGATCGCCGCCTTCATCCGCAAGCGCCTGGGACTCTTCCCCACGGACTGACGGTGATGGCTCCAGCCACAGGCCCGGGAGCGGGGCTGCGGGCCCTGCCCTGCCCTGCTCGGCACACGGACCCCGCTCCGGGAACGGGAGAGCTCCAGGCCTGCTCNAATGTGGGCACTGCTGGACTTCCCATTTGCACCTATGCCCTGTGCCCCATGACACCATGCAAGGCCAACAGTGACAGTTCTCTGCTTCCTTTTCAGGTCAGGGGAGATTAGATGGTGCATTATGCTCTTTTTCCCGTGAAAAAAAGTTGGAGTACTTAAGGAGGGCTTATGAGGCCGGCGTGAGGAATATTGAGATGGAGTCCACGGCATTCGCTGCCCTGTGTGGACTGTGTGGCCTCAAAGGTGAGTCCTGTCGCTTCTACCTCCTCCCCATGGATGGGCTTAACCCCGTGTGAGGGTCCTGTTCGGTGCCAGAAGGCCAAACACACATCCTTAATGATTTTATCTAGAAAAGGGCACTAAAGCAAAATCCACAGTTCAGTAAAGTTCAATGCTCAAGCGTGCATTAGAAGACCTGAATGCGTGCTGGGCAAACCCGCACCTTGCTCCCCTCGGCCCTCCTGGCCCTGCAGCACGTCCCGGCCGTGGGCACAGCCGCCCGAGGGTTTGCGGGGCAGAGCCCGGGGCGGGGAGCCGCGGCCCC
>VXBB01014216.1:344173-374095 GCA_013399915.1 Illadopsis cleaveri | reverse complement strand
CACCTCAGAGGGCCATTTCTCATTTCAATGTGCTCTTTTCGTTGGAGTATTTGGTTTGGGTTTTTTGGGGAAGGGGAGTTTGGGGAGTCGTCCTTTTGGATTTGTTTCTTGGTGGGTTTTGGTTGGTCAGTTTTTCTTTTAAACAACTTGGCTAACCTTTCAGATTCCCTGTCTAGACCACAGATTTTCTCTAGCTGGCTTTATATAGCCCTGGTACTCTTTTTTCTCCCCCATTTTCTTTGCCAAGAAGAAATGTTCTCTCACATCTGTGTATGGCAGAAGAAATCTTTCCTCTAACCCTTTCCATTAAAAGAAACACCTCATTCCCAGTCTTGTCACTGGAAAAAGAAAAAAAAACCCTTCAGACTTATACCCTTCTTCCAAAGGAAAAAGCTGGAGGTTCACACCAGTAACTCCAGGACTTTACCCACAGCACTACTGTGCTGCTGCACATTTCACTGCAGGCATTTTTAGACTATTGTGCAGAGTCTGTTCCTTATGGAGCTGTAGATATTTGTTGGGAGGTCACTTTTAGTTCTTACAGGAGTTGCCAATGCCATGCTTTGAATTTGGAGAATTACCCTCCTTTTGCCCTTCAAATTTGAGCTTGCCTTTAGAGAAATTGACACGAGACAGCTGCTTCAACTACAATAAAACATGTACTGTTATTTTCTTACTCTCCAAATTTCAGTAAGCTCAAAAGAGTAATAACTTGTGCTATAAACTGCAACAATCAGAACTAAACCTACAGTTCTGCTGGCAGCCAGCAAAGACCTCTGTGTCAATAACCCAATCTCAATTAGCAGGACAAACAAATTTATCCCAAGAGTGTGGCACAAGGCTGCCCCAGAGAGGGCTGCCAGTTTCTCACAGTGTCCACTGTAGTTTAGGCAGAGAAATGCTACAGCAGTAGTGTTCAGGGGGTCATTCTGCACCAGGGAAAAAGCCTAATCTGCTTTTTAGATGGAGAATATTTAATAAAAAGCAGATGTTCCTTTTTTATGAAAAACAACAAAAATTATACTGAAATCATTTCACTCTGCTGAGCTGACTTTTGTGATACATGTTTTAAAACACTCAGAGTTATCAGACATGAAATTCAGTACTCTGGAAGCTTCTGTGCAAAGCCAAGAAGGAACTGGGGGGCTCTTAGCCAGGCCTAACTTCAAACACTTGGTCTGGCCCCTGGCAGGTTTCCTGCAGAGGGCAATACCAAGCAGTGCTAAACTGAAGCATTCTGCAGCCTTTCCATGCCCAGTTTGAACCAGTCCAGGTGATCCTGGCTGACTGCAGGCAGGGAGAGCAGGCAGGGAGAGCAGGGAGCAGTCAGCTGCACATCATGTCCCTAAGTTGGAATGCCCTTCCAACACTTTTTTATACTTGGCTTCCAATGTTTACTCAAGCTTTGATTTCACCCTGTCCACATCTAAATAAAGTTGTTCATTCTCTTTCACTCTATTACATCTAGCAACATTTTAGCTACTATTTTCTACATAAAGGTAATTTTATAGAAAACCTCAAAATCAAAATATCTTAATACTCAGTTTTGCTTTTAAGCACCACAGTAAGTAAAATTTTAATAAATCACCAGTTGATAAATGAACATAACTGATTAGTTTCAGTAAAGGTGCCTTTTGTTGCATTGCAGGTATGCATTTGTGTAATTTTTGATAAACATATTTTCATTAAAACTCTGCTTTCAGACACTGTCTCATAAATATTCAATAGAAAATAATGAACTACTATGACAGGAGAGCCCAGGGGAGTTTCAGAGGAGTGTGTGAGAGCTCTGAGGTGGGATGAGGGAGGTGAGCCACCACAGAGCTGCTCTGAGGGCACGGGGGAGGTGCAGCACCCACATCCCAGCCCTGGAGAACAGAGCCCCAGGCAAACAGTGGCCATCACCCTGTTCCCGTGGGTCACTCACACCAGATCCTGGCACACAGCAGTCCCTGCCTTCCCCTGGAATCTGGGGTCTGGCTGGCAGCAGTCCAGGTGCTGGGGTAGAACACACCAGGTGTTTCCCACCCAGAATCACAGAATGTGTAGGTTGGAAGAGACCTTCAAGATCATCGAGTCCAACCCAGCCCTGACACCTCAACACTCGCTGCCTCCCTGGAGAGCAAGACTGTGCCAACCTGTTTCCCATAGGTAGTTAGTGCAAATATTTGCACAATTCCATGCCAATTTTATTTTCACCCTGCAAGAGTAATGCCAAATCTATTGCTTTGGGTGGGGGGGACATTCTTTTAGAACACAACATATTTTCAAACCATTTCCTACCTCAGGGACCTGCTGGAGAACCTGACTAAAATTCACTGCACAGTTAAAAAAGGAGAAGTGGACTGGCAGCAACAAACACTTGCCATTTTGGATGCTAATTTCTGAAGCACAGTGAGATTTAACTGTGGTTGGTAGTTGTTGATACCACATTAAAAGAGAGTTTATAATTTAGTGTTCCAAAGACAGACACGTGGAGTGGAGACATTCAGCAGAGCTGAGTGTGTGATCCTGCACGTACAAAGCAGGGACTGCAGCAGAGGCACCTCCTGCCCCACACTGCATTTCCCATGGGGCACAAACTCCTTACCCCGAGCAGCCCCACAGCCGTGCCAGGAGAACAGGCTGAGCTCCTCTGAATGCCAGCCAGCAGAGCACTCCATCTATCTCTCACCTGCTGGGCTTCTGCAGCACCAGTCTCTCTCAGCCTGTCAGCTACTAAACCTTCCATTTCCATTGGGAAGAAAAAGAGAACCAGAATTCTCTGCTTTCCTTTTCAAATGTGGCCAGCCCAGACCCTTTATGACAACACAGAGCTCTTGTTCAGACAGTTTAGTCTCAGTTCTCAGTTTCTGCAGTATCAGCAAACACAACCACCAGCAAGAACATCCAGCAGTCAGGTAAGGCACCTCCACCCTGTTTTAAGAACTGGACCACTATCAGCAGACAGCACCAAATGAACAGAAGAAAGCACAAAAGAAGTATGATTTTTGCCTAAATCTGGAGGCATTTGACAGGACTGGGGCAGATCTTGCCCCAGTGATTCTTGTAAGCACTGTTTTACAAATTTTGTATGAAATGACTTGGATAAAAGAATTAATAGAGAATAGATACTGGGCTTGGAGCAGAAATCACAACCCTTTCCCCTCTTTTCTGAATGCAGAGAACATCACTTAATAGGATTTCTTGCTGATTTCACTATTCTCACCACATTTCATTTGCTCACCATCTGTGGGATCTTACACAAAGTTTCACCCACTGGGCTGAGGCATGTGTGGGTTAACACAACCTGGAGACAACAAAGAACTGCAGCTATCTGGGAACATTCACAGCCAACCACTGAAATGCCCAATCAGTTAAACGTCTCCACTCTCAGACAGGAGTTGTAGAAATTTGGACTCAATCATTTGAAAGTTTACATCCAGTTTCAGGTGCCTTTAATCCCTTACTTTAACCTGGTCAGAGCTCTGGCTATTGCAATTACAAAGTAAGGCCTGAGTAAACAGAACACCATAGTGACTCTGTGATAATAGGTTTCTTTTTCATAAACAAACCCAATTAGTTAATTTTAAATTAATTTAGTTTAATTAATTTAGTTTAATTAAAAGCAATTCAGGATAACAGCAGAGGGTTTTTTTAATGTTTTATTATACCTACTAAAAACTCTGTGCACTATTCAGGCCATCTCCTGTACTTAGAATAGTCAGTCAGCTCATTTTTTCCTTTTCCAAAAGGCCCTGAAAATGTGTTGGATCAGAAGTGTGGTACCAGGCTGTGCCACGTTTCATGAGTGTTCTGCAGAGACTCAGACCCAGTTTCTGTGCTCTGACAGGTGGAACATGCCAGGACACTCAGTTTTGCAGTGCTGCTCTGGGACATGAAAATGCCACGTGTGTACCTGAGCCTGGACAGTGAAAGGTTTCATTTTGTACAGTAGGTCACTTCTGAGTGACAGAATGATGAACATTTACTGACTTCTGATTCACAATAGCCTGAAGGGGTGATTATTTCCTCCCAGTAATTCAAATACATGTGTTCCTTCTCCTGTGAGCTAAAACCACTGCAGGCATGGCTAAGGAAAGGTAGAGATATATTTGTAGCATAAGGACATAGACATTTAAATTAAATTGTCAGCAAGGTGTCCTAACAAAGTAATGCTCAAGCAGTGTTTCCCACAGAATCCTTAAGACCAAGTTTAATATTCTAATGCCAATGGCACTTTAATCCTATTTTAATGGCATTTCTGGTCCACACAACTTGGTGCTTCCTCTCTGTAAAAAGAGTCGGGCTGTGCTTTGAGAGCAGTTATAACCAGGCTCCACGCAGGGGTTTTATGTTCCTCTGACAGAATATTCCTCTATGAAATCAGTATTTCCTCAACAGACCATGAAAGGTCATCTTGTGCAACAAAGACTTGGCAATTCAAGTCTGAGCAGGCTCAAGTCCTAAATCCCATCAAACAGGTGAAGAACATCTACAACTAGATGAGCAATTTAGGACTCTCTAAGACAACAATAAATATCTGAGTCTGTTAAGTGCTGAATGTGTTCCTTTCACTTGCTCCTCAAAAAAACCAAATCTGATTACAAATCATTGTGCAAAGTGAAATATAAAGGTCTTATTACTCAGCTACATTTTATGACAGTTTAGTGCTTACAATGGTCTGAAATTTTGATGGATGTGAATGAATTCAAACTGAAATTAATTGCATCTGGGTTACAATCACCTAGGATGCAACCTTACCATATAGTTTGAAGTATTTGCCAAACAGGAAGGAAAAAAATAAACTTTTCCTCAATTTAGTCTAAAAAACAAAATCAGAAGATCAAAGCAAATTAGATTATAAGAAGATCCTATTGATACTATGGGTATTCACATTTAATTTCTTTTACCTTTCTCTGTCTTTGGCTGCTTGTTCAGCCATTAATTTTCTCAGTTCCTCCAGATGTTGTAGATCTCTCTCCTCTTGTTCTTGCCACTTGAGCTCTTTCTCAGCCCAGTATTTTTTCAGCTAGAGGTTGAACAAATACAGCAAACAAATTAACATTCATTCCAAAGCCCAGGCAGTGAGAACAAAGCAAGTAAGAAAAGCATTAAGTTAGAGATTCCAGTTTTGAACTTTTTGGAATAAAATTTCTATTTTAGAGCACTACAAGCTAACAGAATATTTACTAGGAGAGCAAGAGGGTATGGAGCCCCCCCAACAAAAGTATCAAAATCAGACTGTGAACACTAATTTGAATATATTTTTCCACCACAATCTGAAGACTGCCACTTCCATTGTGCTTGCATTCCCCAGAAAAGCAGCTGCAGTACAAGGTGTCAGCCCTTTTAAGGATCTAGGATGTAATGAAACATTCAACTGCTGACCCCAAACAGCTGCTATTCCATCTGTGCATAGGCAGAGGGCTGCTCTGTATAGACATTACGCACATCAAGAAAAAAGTTTGCACAACTAGAATATTTACAGATAAAATGAGTATTGGTGGTGTTGGGTCAGCTCTGCCTCCCCAAGCCTCTTCCTTCCCTGTGGTTTCAGAGCCACCTGCCCCTACAAACACCACAAAGCAAATAAATACACAGAACGAGCTGGAACAAAAAGAGAAGCAGCAGCAAAGCTACTCGTGACCTCATCAACAAATCCTCACCAAATGTCCCTCTCTGTGGACTCAGAGGTGAAATCTCAGTGACACAACCGCACAGATTTTTTCCATGGCGCTTAAGTAAAAAGGCCAACACAAACACTTGTGACACAGCTTGATTTTCTAAAGCATTACATCCACTAGGTGGTTTTCTGAGTTCCTATTAAGTTGCATCCAAGCCATTCCCAAGGAGTCAGCACACGAGCCCTGGGAGCTCTGTCCCCCTGTGTCCCTGCAGCCCCTGCTGTGCTGCAGGCGCTGTGCAGCCAGGCTCCCTGCTGCATTGCAGCACACAGCTGCAGCACTGGCAGCTTCCAGGGCTGCCATGCTGCTAAAGCAGACCTGTGCAGTCAGACCCAGCCTTGTGACAGAGACACAGCAACCTGCTGAGGCTTTTTCTTCTAAGAAATGCAATAATGTAACTGGTGTGTCAGATCAGGCAGCTTTAGAGCTAAAATAGATAGGAGCAAGTCCTGACTAGCCATTTTCCCATCTCTACACCAGTACATAATACTTTACAAGAATACGTGTGCTATGAGATCAGTTATAGATTTTAGAAGCAATAGTACACATTATTATATGCAAAAATGTATAAAAGTTTCTCATACTTTCTCTTTATCCTGAGCTCTACGGATGGTTTCCTGCTCTTTCTGCAGCCTTTCTCTCTCAACTTCTTTTTCTTTTCTTCTGGCAGCTACAGCAGCTTCTAGTTTAGCAGCTTCTTCCTGCTGTGCTTTCCACTGTAGAACCTGGAAGAAAGAGTTGAAGAGGCAGTCCTGCAGCAGACTGTAACACTGATCCTGCCCAGCTGAGACTGGGAAGGAAACTCATCTAATCTGCTTACAAAGTAAGATTTATAATCTTATCAACAACACAAACATTTAGCAAGCACCACCTTTCTGCCTGTTCATGTGCAGTTCCCAACTGATGGTGTAATATGCAATAAAATCACATATGAAAAGGTTTTAGGCAAAATTGCTAAAACCATCTCAGCAATTCACGTCTCCCTTCAGCACTTAGAACTCAGGAAGGGATGGAGGCCAAGAGTCACAGAGCAGAGTCCGTGTGCAGCCCTCAGCACAGGCACTCCTGTGACAGCACCTTGCTCCCCCAGGGCTCACTGCAGGGACAGGGACTCCAGCTCTGTCAGGCACAGAAGGTGCCCCCAGCCTGGGAGCCCTGCCCAGCCCCTGGGGGTGCTGCATGCCTGACCCCCCTGCTCTGTGGGAACACAGGCAGTGCTGCCTCTCTGCTGCCCAGCAGGGCAGGACAGGGCCACGGTCCCTGCACCCCTTCCTGCACCACAGTTCCTAAAAAACTTCCTGGGGATGGCATGGATCACCAGTCCAGTGAGCCAAAAATCCATTCCTGACATGACCCTGGCTGTGAAGGTTAATAGGACACCTTGTCTGCACACCTGGCCACGGGCAGTGCCACACCTGCAGTGTCCCAGCCAGCGTGGGTTCACCTCAGAGCTGTCACAGCAGTGTGTGCTCATCTGTTCCACGCTGGTTCCTACAGCATTCATGAGGGCTCCTGTTTGTTGGCTTGCCAGCTCTTTTTGTAATGGATTTGTCAAGCTCTAACAGAACCCTGCACTCCTCTAAGGAACAAGCATTGCAGCCACTTTTCAGCTGGTTTTCTACACTACAGCACTTTAATACAAAGATATGAAAACGCTTGTAATTTTTCCACCTTTACTGCATTTCACTGGCTGTGTGTGCAGATTATTAATGCTTCTGGTTTGTGCTTATAAAAGATGTTCTTGTTAGAAACCCAGCACTCCCCATGGTCCAGGGTTCTCAGAGAGCTGCATCTCTGAACAATGCTGTGCTTGCCCTGCTTCCTGCTAAAATAACAATTATACTTTTTCTTTGCAGTACACTAAATAATGCTGTGACTTCTCGTGGAGTGCAGGCAAAGTGATAACATGAAAATAACCTGAAAATGCAAAGAAGGTGCAAAGAGGACAGAGCCAGGCTCTTCCAGAGGTGCCCAGTGACAGGAGGGGAACACCTGAAATTCCAGTGCATTCATCACTTTCCTCAAGAGGCTGGATGAACGCTGGAACATGCTGGCCAGGGAGGTTGTGGGGCTGTTTCATCCTGGATTCAACACAGTCCTGGGTCACCAGCTGTACCTGACCCTGCTTGGGCAGGGGTGACCTGGGAGTCTGGAGAAGTCCCTTCAGCCTCAGCATCCCTATCAAGCTTCCCACACATTTCAATTGTGACACCAGGGCTGCCTAAGTTGAAATCTTCATGTAGCAATTTTGCCAGCAGCCTGCTCATGCAATTTAGCAGTTTAAGAATCTAAAATAAAATGCTAAATTGTTTCAGTTACCCTTCACTTGCCACGCTAATGAACTCAAAAAGGAATGTTTTGAAAATGAGTCACAAGAACATGCAATCCTTTCTACCTTGCTGCTGAAACAGACTGAAGCAAAACCTATATAGAAAACTTTAAAATCTAATGACGAGCAAGCAGTGAATGAAATCTGCTAAAAGCATACTCAGATTGGAGCTGGGATAAGCTGCAGGAGCATTTGAAGGAGCTTTAAACTTCTGTAATAACATCACAGATTTTCTCAACTGATATGAGGTAACAGATTATGTAACAAAAAAAAAATTGCTTTTTGTAAGCCTGGATTTCCCTACATCCTGCTTCCCACTCCTTTCAAATGCTCTCCAATACTGAGGTCAGTGCCACTGGTGCAGCTCATGATGCAGCTTCAGTTCCCTCCATGTCTGAGACCTCTCCTGATCTTCCAGTGGTCTCCTCTGGACATTCATTTATCTGTTAACCAGGGATTTGTGTGGTTGTTTGACTGCAGCCATTAGTATGGCCAGGCCATAAATTGGTCTCAAATGAAGTTACATTTCCCTGATACTTCAGGGGAGCCAGTGCCTGGAAATGCCCCTGGAGAACAAAGCAAACCCTGCAGGGAGTCTGGGACAAGGACAACTGACTGAAGGCAGCAAACCACCCTGGAGCAGTGAGCAGACACAGACACTAACCTGCCCTGAAATCATCTCAAACCTCCCTATGAATCCACTTTATTAGCAGCAGTTTGTGTGGTGTGTGTGACACCCTGAGCCTGTGCCATGCCATGATCACCCTCTGGGGTTGTTCCGCCCACCTCTTTCCTTACATCCTCCTGATCCAAGTCAGAAATCAATATTGGGGCACAATCTAGATTTCTGACAGGTTAGGTACAAACAAATGAGCATAACCAAGCATCAAATTCAGAACTTCACTAAGCTGACAAAGCATTAATCACACAGGAGTGTTCCCCAGACAGGAGTGACAGGCCAATAACTCAGTGTGTATCTCCACTCCTGCACTGCTCCCTGCTCTGCCCTAAATCACTACTAACACACGGATTTACTCAGGGAATAGAACATGCTTTCCATTTTTTTAATTTCAATTCTGAATCTACTTTTTCATTTTTTAGGATTTTAAATGTATGAGCCCAAGGCCAATCAGGGAAATGGGTAACAAGGATACCAGAGGAGAGTTTTACTGTACCATATTTGTTCACAGTACCCAGTTATTATTTTCTGTATCCTGCCTCCCATGTTTGTCTAACCCATGACTTTTCATTAGGGCAAAAGAAGAATAATTCCCTTTAAAAAAAATACATAATTGCGACAAAAAAGGACATAATTGCAACAACCTCACTTAAAAAAAACCCAAACCAAAACAAAAAAAAAAGGAACATTGGTAAAAGCCAGAAAAGCAATGCTTGCAAAACATGTATAAAATGTGACTGTGCTTCTGTAGGCTGGCCTTATGCCATGGCTTTTCCCAGAAGAGTTGAAATCATATAGGATAAAATGTTCCTAATGCAGCAGAGGTAGGTGAAGTGTAAGAAGTACCAAAAGTTAGACATTAACCAGGTGATTGAAATACCAGTATACTTCACTTTCTAAACCCCATTTGAACATTAAACCCCTCTGTGCTGGAGCAGTTCCAGTCTCACAGCCCCAGATCACTGTGTGCACCAGGCAGGGGAATCTACATGCACAGGAGGTGGCAGGAGATTCCCAAAGATCCTGTGCATGTGGTCACAGGTTAAAAATGAGCCTCTGGACTATTGGTGGTGGCACAGGCAGAGTGGGCATGCTCAGCTGGATTTGCTGCTCTGTGCAGTGCCACTGGTGCTGAGCTGGCAACACAATGTGGGGACGGGCAGGGAAACCCAGCACAAGGGCTGGGAACCTCTGCAGGGAGCATTTCCTGCCTTTCAGGGCTCTGCTGGTTAAAGGTGACCACCTGATGCTGAATTGCCAGCATTCCTACAACGGAAGTGTGCCAAGGAAACTGCTGCATTCATCGGGCTTTTATCTCCAGAGGCAGGATCATGCAGGTCTGGAGAACAAAAAACCTCCCAAACAATAATTCTGCTCCACTCCAGCAGCAACCTGGGACCACAGACTGCACAAAAAGAATTAACATGGTCTTGATTGCATTCTTCCATTCCTATGAGTTCAAAATCAGAAGGGCATATTTTACTCTGTCAACAGTAAACGTTTTATTTAAATATTTTTTAAAATCCTAGTAGTTGAACTGATATTGAAAATACACTGAAACCTGGCTCTCCCATTGCCTATTCCACAAAACAGTTTTCATTTTAGCAGTACAAGCACTGCTAGCATTAAGTTCTGAAAGTTTTTAATTACAATTGGCATTTCAAGTACATTTCACAGTTCATGTATTATTAGAGGAGGTTTTGCCAAGTGACTTATTAAATTGCTGTGCTGAACAGAATGCACACACACCTTTTTTCAGTTCATTATTTCAATATTGCGTATTACAATAATGTAAAGTACAGTACAAACTAATTAAAGTAATAAATTAGTTCTTTCACTCTAACATCTGAATAGCAATAATGTATTTACCATTCACCTAATGTTACAGATACAACTCTTTAAAAGAGAAAACAATGCACAATACCACAGCACCACGTGAGGTTTTCTCTCCAAGCAGCAATGAGTTATTCTAAACAGAGCCTGCAGCTGCCTGTGGTGACACAGGAGGTGGCACCAAGCTCCTCAGCTGGGCACACAGACACAGGGCAGCTGCAGTGAGGAGACAAAGATCCAGCAGGGGCAACATCAGCCTCTGGAAACAGGAAAACCTGCACGAGGAACCAAAAGGATGTAAAATCCTGGGGGGAACAGTGTCAGAAATGACTACCCAGAGCTCAGATCCCTCTGCCACACAGACACACTAAGCTTCTAGAACCCACATTATAAGCAAAAATTCCCGGTAACTGTGTGATAAAGCCAGTACTGTTTGGCATAACTGAAGGCATAAAAGGAAAATCCTCAGAGATCCCCACTCTGATGTTTTCTAGATCATTTTTCAATCTTAAAAAATGACACAATCTAAATACTCTTCTAGAATCTCTCAGAGTTTTATTAATCTTTGAATCACTTCTGCTTATCTTTCCTTATTTATACTATGGTTTGCAAGTTTATTTTTCTTCTTCAAATTGTTCACAACTGATTCTAAGAATCCCTAGGAAAAAAATTAGAGGGTCTCTTCAAGAAAAATAACTTCACAAGTAAAGATTCTACATGGTAGAGGAAACCACAAAAGAGAAGAACCACAAAATTTGGCTAGCCATGGAAGCCCATGGCAGAAGAGAGGCAGCCTGTTCATGATGGGATCACAGGAACACAAGAGCTTCAGGTCAGGGCTGCATGGTCACAAGCAGAAAAATGGGACTATGAGATGACTAGAGATTCAAATATTATTTAAGGGAATTCAGTACTATAAAAAACACATGGATAAAAAAAGAAAACACACAAAGGTTGTTGCACAAAGCAGGTGGGAGATCCCAGTGAGCAGGAGCCATGCCAAAGCCCCATTTCATGTTCCCCAGTGGGGCCAGCACGGGCTGCCTGAGCTCAGTGTCAGACTGTGCATGCCATCTGCACCAAAAATCAGTACAGGTACCAATAACATTGCTATTGGTGGCAAAGCCCCGTGTCGGCCTCCTGAAGGTACCCTTGGACCACAGAACAAGTCCAGCAGCTTTGGGGTCAGTCCAGCACAGCCCAACAGTCCCTGAGAACAGGAAAGCAGCTGTGGAGAGGATGAGCACTGTGTTGTAGGAGACCCAGACCGCTGCCTTCCCCCGGCACTGCTCACCTCAGACTCCCCTACAGCTGCTCACGTTGTGCCCACGAGAGAGACAAGGCTGGGAGCCAAGGGAGTCCAAAAGCACATGAGAAATGTGCGTGTTCAGATAACCACAGTGATCCCTGCCCACACCAGCTCTGGTCCTCTCCTCTCCTTCCCAGCCTCCCTGCGTCACCACCATCTCCTCTGCTCGGGGTCTGGCTGAATATAGAATTGAGAGTTATCCCATTTATGGCAAGCCAGAGATACCTCTTGATTCTTCCAGATGGAAGCCACAAGGCACAGAGAGGGAAAAATGCCTCTCAATTGCAGATTTGGATTTAAACCACGTCAGCTATGACATTTTTCCTTCACATTTTTTAAAAAAAGGGCTGCAGCCTCAGAAAAAGTTGGTGACCGAAGGAATTCTGTTTCTGTAGAGAAAAGGCCATTTTAGAGCTCTGCCTTTCTAGTGTGTTCTGAAAAAGAGAAAAAAGCAAAGCAGATGTAAAAGCTGATGAAGTGATTAGAAGTTACGTGCTGAAGAAATAGCAGGATTGCAACATCAGCCCTTCAGTAAGGATATTGCTCTCAGTCCAGTTCCTAATGGACACATCATCTAACAAGGAAAATTACTTTTTTCAATTTGGCAAACTTTTTATTTCCCCACACAAGGTCCTTGCTTTCTGTCTCCTCTAGAACTGGTCAAACTGAGATCACTACAAGATTAACATGGAAAACTCGTTAAAAGGTGAATTTTATTACCAGCAGTGCAGCCTCCTTTCCTCACAAAATAGCTCAGTCATTCTTCCTTCAGACAAAAGCAGCACTTGCTGATCTGTGTGCCCTGGCTGAGCAACTCCCTGCCATTCTCAGGTGCATAAAAAAAGAAAATCTTTTTAAGAAAATGGGAGGGAAACTTAGAAGCAAAAAGAAGTTAAAGACCCCAGTCTCCCATAGAAAAGTAAGGATTCAGTCAATTTCTCTCAAGAGTAATAGAAGTTAAACACATAAATCCCCCTTGGGTTAATGGGATAATAAATCCCTTGGATTTAAATATTTTACAAATTAAACAGGACTATAGAAGTCTGTTACAAAACTAACCATTTTTTAAGTCGCTAACTGGATGGAAATGTCTATCCAACAACTACTAAAAAGTAGTGCACTTCTTTTAAAAAAAAAAAAAAGTTTTTTTCAAACATACAACACTGTATGTTTTTTCAAACATACAGCCCTGTGCTGCACAAACCCCACAGATTTCCACAGATCCAGGCAGGACCTGCTCACCAAGACTGTAGAAGTCACGAGCAAACTGTGCCCCGAGAAATCTGACATTGCCAAAGAAACTGGGATGTATAGGAGACCTGCTACTGATGTGTAATTGTATTAGCTGATAATAATAAAAAAAGACTTGCACTATTCAAAGCCACCACACACTGAACTGTAAAATATTAACAGTGTTATTTCTGGAAATACAATAAGAATAGGAAGTGAATGCATGTATTCCTAAATGGAAAGCTAATGAGATGGGTGCCTCAGGGTGTGAATACTAGAGCTTATAAAAGGGAAAAAAATTAAAGTGTATATTAGGAACAGTTCCCTGGAGTCTGAAATATTACAGGGCAGGGGGAGTTCATCCAAACAATGTGAAAAAGCCATCATTTCTTAAATTTAGAGAGTGCATTTTTGTAAGCATGGTACCTATCATTTTTCTTTTCTCAGGTGTCAGTAACCTCCTGAACTGCCACAAAGGTATTGAACAGCCAATATGTCAGGGACTGCAGGAGGAGGTGGAAGTTGGGATTTGCACAGGGCTCCGTGTCATACATCCCCATCAAGCAGCAACACTCAGCAAGAACCATTGCTGTTCTCCTGTTCTGTTCAGATGCTGAAGGCAGAGGCCCAGAGGTGTCCTGCTGCCTGTGCTCTGTGCTTCGTGGGGTTCATTAAACCCCCGGGGTCCATTATATTCACAGCAGTCAAACCCATGCAAGCTCTGGGCAGTAAATACAAGCCCAGGCTCCCATGGCAGGGGCTGTAGGGCAGCAGCCACTCCAACAGCAGGGAGAAGGGAGCTCCCTGTCCCTGGGCACAGCCCAGCTCTCCTGTCCTGGCAGGTCCTGTCTGTGTCATTGCACAGTCCTGACACCACAGCCAGTGAACCTCTGACAGCAGCAGGTACCAACATCCACGTGGTGCCAGCAACAAACTCCTGTGCTATTAACAGGGGGTGTGTGAAGTCTCCAGTAAATTTCTGCTCTAAAAATCTGCCCCTTTCTCTCTAAACTGAGGATTCTTCAACCCTGAAAACTTCTGAGCAGCACCTGGAATCACAGCCAGACTCCACAGGGTCTTGAATGACAATAAATGGTAAAAGCTGACAATTTCTGCATCTGACTGGCCTACACAAGACCTATGAGAAGAATTAGAGCAGCATTAGAGCATTTGGCAGTAGGATAATTAAGAAAAAATAGATTTCCAAGTTTGCTAATCTCAGAAGATAATCTTCTTCTGGCTGTGGTTAGAAAAACAATGGAGGTTCACATCCCTAATAGATTTTTGACTGGTACTCTTGAGTAGCTTGTGCTCCACAGGCTACCTCTAAGATGGTAAAAAAATAAATACCAGAAAAGTGGTTAAAAGTAACTGGTTTGATCATTAACAGAATATTGTCTTCAGTTATCTAAGTGTTTAAATCTGAAAAAGGGATATGAAAGAAAAGCACTTGAGCACAGCCCTTAGTCATGACCTGAGGAGGAACACTATGTACAATTCCAGAAGGGAAACTGCTCACAAGGGCTGGAATCAGCACTGATGGAAGTTGGGATCCAGAGCAGGAGCAGTGTCAGTTCCCTGGGGCTGACAGCACATCACATCATCTTTGCTCAAGGCTGTGTGTGAACAGTTTATTTCTCACAGCTTGTCCTTGTAGTTCCTCTCTTTCCTCATCCAGCATTATTGAGAACATCTTTCTGTTCTTGACAACAGGAATGTCAACATTTTATTAACGTGTGTAAATATTATACAGGCTTAAATATTCACACATGCATAACCTTAAGTAGGCTGCATGTCTTTATCTAGGCCCATTTTTTTATCTAAATTGCTTCCTTTAGATACAGAATTCTCTCTTCTAGACCCATCTGCCATCATATGGAGGAGAGCTCCTTTGATCCTTTACAACTGCAAATTTTGGTGCAGCTTTGCTTGCCTGAGGTGCCACTTTCCTCACTGAAGATCATTCTAAGAAAACACCATTAGCAGGATCTGTCTGCTTGTTGAGTTATCCATCCTCAAGCAGCTTTAGCTACCACTGGACAATTTCAACTAGAATTGAGAGAAGTGCTTGTCTCAAACCTCCCCCAGATGTTCCAGCTTTGGCAAAGGCAGCAGAGCAGGTTACAAACCCCTGAGCAGGTTACAGCCAGGCTGAGCCCTGCCTGCTCCTCTGGCAGCTGAGGTTCTGGGTGCTGGGGGTTGTTTCACTGGATCTCAGAGCTCACAGATCAGTCCATGCTCTCCTCTCACACACAGAACTGCTCCAAAAACCTGCAATTCCAGCTCAGGGGGTCAGCACAAAGCTGTGACAGTGTCCTGGGAGGAATCCAGAGGAACACACTGGGTGCTTCAGCAAACTGCCCTTGGCACTTCCCTGGTACAGGGCTCTGCAGACACCCCAGCCCTGCCCAGAGAGCCCAGGCAAATATCAGAAATACACTGGGAGAAGAGTCCAGCAGGAGGTGGGTAGATCAGAAATAACAACATCATGTGATGGAACACAGGGTACAGGGAAACAGAGGGGAAACACTGCTGGAAGGGCAAGCAAGGCAAACGTGCAGAGACAACCTCTGCAGGAGCTTCACATGTCCTGTGCATGAGCTTTGCCTGACCCAAAAAACACTGACACAGTGTGTCAGTCTGTGCTGACCTCACACTATTAAATCCAGGTTTATTAGGTCTGGATTGAAAACTTATTACTGAGTCAGAGCTGGCTCATTTTTGATGAATGTTAGAGTCTCAGACACTTGCTCACATCCATTTTGGAGAAATACTATAGCATCCTACAGTTCACCGCAAACGTGAGTAGCTATATTTAAAATTTAGGTCATTATAACTTGTATCTTTTATGCCCAACAAATGAATGGGTCAACTCAGTGGTGAATAGATAATGCTTCTGAAAAAGAAAATCATTCTTTTATGTAGTTTACTATTCAAATATTTATTAAGAAGCTTCCTTCAAAATGATAATATTATAGTCAAAGCTATGTGATACCTCTGCAGATTTTTTTTTAACATTCAGCTGTAATACTCCAATGTTGATCTCTGATAATCACAGCATTCAAACCAGTGACTTGACTACATGTTGAATAGAGAAATACTTTTTTTTTTCATAAGTTTACTGTCACATCCTTTCTTCCAATACAGGAAAGGAGAAGGAAAGCAGTCTGCAAGATGCTTTATACAATTCACAATACCCCTGTTAATTCCACCTAATGCTTTTCTTTTTGAAATTAATTTATCTTAGTTTCTGCCAGGATAAGAAATGCAAGAGCTGCTCTCCCAAAATTCACAATGTGTTGCAAGAGGTTTCAGCACTGGAATGGGGATTAATCCTGGAGCACAAAACAAGGGAGAGAAGAGATTTAAAGGCAAGCAGGAACACAGCTTTGTGCTGAGGAAGAAAATCCCCCCCCCAAGCAGCACACACAGGAGACCCAACTGCCCTGATTGCTGCTGCTGTAGGTCTTCCCTCCAGCCTTCTTTTAAAATCATTTTATATGAAGATGGAAAGTACCAGATTACAAATATTTTAAGATAGATTCAATAGAAAAATAACGTTTGGAATGCATGCAGACACCTCAAGTGAATTTGTGATATAATACAGCAAGTACTTCAAACCCCAGCTGTGAGGCAGCACCTCCTAATCCTCTGAAGAGATCACTCCTCACTTCATGCCTTACCTACCTTGCAATGGAGAAGATTTTGCTTCTCTGTGTTTAGGAAAAGGAATTTTGCAGAGGAGAATTTGTTTTACACAATGTCTGCTCCAGAGCCCTGGAGCACAGAGCACACCAGACCTGAGTGATTCTTGGTCACTCATCAAAGTGGAACCCCTCAGGGCTTGTTTTGTTTGCTTTTCCATGGCAAACAGGGGTGTTAAAGATCAGGCACATTTACTCTTTAAGAATGCACAGTGTATCCTCCCCAGCATTATCCATTTCACATTTTATTTCCTTCAGATGGCCCTCGTGATTTATTTCACCTGAGCTTCTTGAGTTGTTCCAAAGTTCCTCCTTAGGGACTCTGATTTCTGTTAAAGACACACATTGATCTTCTGCAAGATGGAACATGGAATAAAAATTTGAAAGTCCTTTCCCCAAGTAAAAACTGCTATAAATATTTATTTAACTTCTCTGCTGCTTTACTTTTTAATTATCCCTCCCTGTCAGTCACAAGGCCTGGAGTCTCAGCAATGGCATAGGTGCTTCTAGTGCATTTAAAACAGCTTTAAATCATGTATCCTTTAGTCAGTCTGCTGCCCCTTTGGTTTGTTGTTGATGGAGGAAGAGAACTGTATAAAAGTTGAGTGATATTGTGTGGTGATCGCAGTAACCAAACCAGTGCAAACCTGTCAGATTTTACATCTCTTTCCATGTGTGTGCCATCCCTTCCTTTCACAGATGGGGTCAACACAACTGCTGTGGCTCTCTCTGAAAGCTGCTGCTGTAGTGAAGGAGATCTCTGTCCCTCTGGCAGATACAACCTCCTCACCAGCACACCCAGGGTTTACCTGCAGGTAAATCATTATAGCAACTCCACTGCCCCTCTGCAAGGGGAGACAAGTAAGATTTCCTGATACAAAACTTAATGACATGCAAAATGTTCAGTCAATCAATGGCCAAAAAGAAAAGGTGGAAGAACAGCCCTAATTCCTGATTTTCAGTTTCACACTGTCCCTCGGAGATAGATTCACTTTTTACCCATCTTCTGGATCCCTCTCAGGATGGGTTTTACCTGTGTGAATTGGTACTGGACTGAGTTCCCCTTTACCTGCCAGCAGCTGCTTTCCATGTCCAACACTCTGGAGCTGTAAAGTTCAGAAGTGTAGTTGTTCCAGAAGTCTGTGAAATGAACTGTGACTGGGCAAACTATGAGTTTTCAAATGCATATCCCCATCAAACCAAAACAGAAGCCATGAGTACACTGAGAATCATTTCTCTGAAAATGAGTGAGCTCTGTGCCCAATCTCAGCTTCCGCCCTCCAGCCCTTTCAGCTGTGGAGCTGATCAAAACAAGGTCACAATGATACCCTCCTTTAATGAAAGAAATGTTCCTTTCTCATTCCTCTTTTCTGGGAAACAGGTGACTTGGTTCTGTTCAAATGTTCAACATTTTAACAAAGATCCCTTTGAAGGTCACCCTTGAAGAGTGTAGGCCTTATAGGTTTAAGTTTCAAACAGCTCCTGGAAACAGGAGGTCAAAATCCAAAAAACTTTCAGACAATGTTCAGTGCATCTGTGAGAATCTTAAACTGCATGGAGACAACAAAGTACTCCAAAACCAGCTTGTTACTTCTTGTGGGGAAGAAAAATAAAAGAAACAAAGGAAAGAAAAGTGGCTCAAATTCACAGTTCTGGAATAATTGGCCCTTCCATCTCTGGTTGTGCAGGTAAGAGACACACAGGCATTCCAAAAAAGGAAGGCCTAGGTAAAAAAATCACCAAACATCCCCTCAGCTGCAGAGGACCACTCCTTCCTGCCCCTGGCTCAAGGGAAGGCTGTCACAGGAGTCAGAGCAGGGTACTCCCCACCTAGTCATGCCCAGGTAGTTTCTAACCCTAAAGTATTTAGATTCAAACCTTCCTACGCCAGACAGCTCCAGAACACAAGATAGAAGGGCTTTTGTTATTGCTAACTGAAAACTAGCATGAACATCAAAATCCTGCCTCACAGAACAGGTTTTACCCTGCTTTCCTTCTTGTAGAAAACCTAAATCAAGTGTTTAGTCTTTCACTGAAAAGTGAGGGCACAGCAGAGAGAATATTGGTAAAGTGAGAGTAACACATCATGCATGCTCTCAGATGTTCATTTCTGTGCAAGTCAAAAATCACAGAGAGCAGTTTAAACAAATCTTAACATGCCTTTCATGCCCAGAAATGGGATTCCTCCTACAAACACCTGAGGCAAGAACATCACAACACCTTCCTCTTGTGTCCAGCCTCCTCCCCCTTTACTCTATTCACTTACCAAAACCACAGGTTTGGGGTTTTTTTCACCTCTTACCACAGTAAATCAGAATACCATGAACCTTCTGTAACAAAGGTAAACAAGTTATGGGATCCATTGTTTAATGTGTTAAAAAGCATTCTTAAAAATAAATAGAAGGGCAGAAAGATATCCATTATTTATCTGAAAACAGATTAGTGTTAACGTAAAAACTTCATTTTGAATCCATCTGTTAGATACAGATTTGGTGATGGGTTTATAACTGAACATACCTTTGCTTTCAGGTCAGCACAGATCTCCAGTTGCTTTTGCCTGGAATCAGCCAGCACCACTTCTGCCTCATGAGCAGCAGCAGCCTCAGCAGCAGCTGCCCCTGCCCTGAGGACAAAGGCTTTCCTGACCTGAGCCCAGGTTAACAGCAGGACTCTGCGCTGGCTCCTGATGGAATGGCAATGATCCCAAGCCTTCTCATGAGAAACCTGGAACAGGAAGGCATTTCAGAAAGGCTTACAAACTATGAGTTAATAAAATGAAAATTCTAGACACTTGTGATTGATTTAGTTCTTGTATCACCAGTGTTCCCAGGCCCAGGGCACTCTGCCAGGTGCCAGGGATGTCACCATCTCCTGGTGCCCTGGGCAGTGACACCCTCCAGCACAGCCCCCTGGCCAGCACCACAGCATCCTCCTGGCCCACTGCTCTTTGTTTGCCATGGCAATAAATGAAATGCAACGGTCCCTCCCTGCCCTGAAGGACATCACATGTAAGTTGGTCCTTCAGTACAGCTCCAGAGACATCGAGCACTTCCAGCAAGATGAGGCTTTTCCTACCAAGGTCTCATAGGCAGAGAAACAGAGCACCAATAACAGCAACTGTACAAAAGCAGTACAGGGAGGAATCAGCTTCATTTCTTTCCTAGCAGGAAATTTGAAAATAAAATCTTAGTTCGCCAAGCAGCACAGTGCCACTACCAGTGTCACCACCTAGCAAAAACAGGGAGTGTTTAATCCAAATTCCACTTGCTTTGGCCTAATTCAGTGAGGTCCGTGAGGATGTTCAAGGTTCAAGCCTTTGGTAGAAGCAGTATCAGCTAAGGCTGCATAGAATGAGGCAGTAGAGTCTTGAACCAGTCTTATATCCCCAAAATATATAGGGATGAATGAGATTCTAGAGATGGCTGGCTGCTCACAGGTGTCAAGGGGACCATTCCAGGTGCTAATTCCAGGCCTCTGGCAGGGGAGCAGGGGATGCTGGCTCACCTGGAGCCTGGCACACAGATATTCCTGTCAGCTCAGGGCTGGCTCAGGCCACCCCTGGAGCTCTGCCTCAGCAGCTCCCAGTGCCAGGCTGCTGCCCCAGGCTCCTGAAGCCAAGACACTCCTGGGCAAGGCAGGGGCTGCAGAGTTTGCTCCCCCAAGCACAGAGCTCTGCAAGGGGCTGCTGGCACTGAGTGCCTGTCCCTGAGCACTGTGTGCAGAGGGAAGGAGGTGAGGAAGGCTCTGGGCTGCTGTTCCAATGTCACACACACATTTTAACAACAGATTCTTAACAGGGTTTCAACACTTCCACAGTTGTCATGCTAATACACATACCAAGAGATACCAGCTCAATGTAGAATTAGGATTTTTAAATTCAGTGGTTTTAAATTTTAAATGAACCTTCAAAGAAGTTGGGAGACCCATTAATAGTGGCTGAGCTTAAAAACATACCTGCACTGTCCAAAGCACTATGCAGCCCTATTCAGTCCAGGGCAAAATCTCTGAAATCCATGAGAACTTTATTTTTTAGTGAAACTCTGGCTAATTATCAGTATCACTTCACTGTCAATTCTCTGCACTAGGCACTCCTCTAACACAGGGAAGTAGATGGTCTAAAAATACAGACAGAGATAAAAAAAGCCTCCTACTTTCCTTATGACATCCTGAAGTGTTCTGGCCTTGAAATGGGTTTCTCAATTAGCTGCTATGTGCTTATTCACTGTGGAGTGCAAGAGGAATCAGCAATCAATTTGAAAGCATTATCTGTATAAAAATAGCCTCTCCCTTAGAGTGGAGATAACTTTCCACTCTTCATGCTGCGTATGTGCCACAGAACAATTAAAATAACTATTCCTAGACAGTGCAACAAGACTGTACATCCTCATGAAAAATAAAAACACCAAGAGAAGCAGAGTGGCATAACACAGCTATAAAACTGTACAGCAGAAGCAATGCTAACAAATTATTTTTGTGAGTTTGGCTGTAAGACTATATGTGGAACTATAAAATCTGCCCAGGACTTGTTCTGAAGAGATGGCAGGTTTTCAAATTCCTGCTTTTTGAAAACAGGGATGTGTCTTCTTTACTGTGCAGAATAAAATTTATAATTAAGAAATTTTAAAATGAAAGAACTTCAATAAACATACATTCTTTAATATAACTGTTCATTACATAGTTTAAGAATTTGTATAACTGAATGAATATGTAAATCAGCACTGACCAGCTCCTGCCTGGATTTGTGGGGAAGATACCTCTGCAGCATATCCAGGTACAAAGTCCTCCTCCTCTGAAGATCACTTGGATACTGATTGATAACAGTCTGGAAAACCCACTGATCTTCTTCCTTCCAGTCACTGTTCCTACAGGAATGCAAAACAATCCAGCCCAGTATAATTTATCCACTGAAAAGGAGGAGTCTGGTTCTGGACAGCCCAGCCTTGAGTGGGCTCAGTCCTGATGCTGTAAACTGGATGTTGGGGCAGAGGTGGCAAAATCAGATCAATGAAATAAAGCAAATATACATTGCTTTGCTGATATGACACTGTGTCATCATTTGAGTGAATTGTTCTTTTTCTAATCTGGCTTTTTATTGGGGATGTCACTGCGTTTCTCAAACATGCCATGGATAACCAGTGACCCCACAGGGAAAACACAGTGTGAAAAAGAATAAGATGATCACACTCTACCACTGAGCACTAAATGAATGATCAAAAGGGGATGAATGAAGTGGTAATCCTTGCATGCAGCTAAATGAGGATCCAGTTTACCAAACTCCTAACAGCCATAAACTCATCAGCAAGGCATAGGATTCACCATTTTTTAGGGTAGGAGTTGTAGTAGTTAGTTTGCATGATTCTGTCTCAGAAAATGAGAGCATCTGAAGGAACACCACAGGCTGGGATGCAGTTTTACCCTCAGTGTGAACTTTTGGCCCTGAAGGGATTAATGTCAGGCTGTCATTGTCAGCATTAACATCCAAGCAGCAACACTGAGTCAGACCAAAAGGTCCCTCTAGCCCAGTGACCTGATTTCTGAAGTGACTAAGAGCCCAGGGATAATTAAAAGAAGGCAATCATGAGACTCTACCCACCCCCCAAATTCCAGCTGCCTCCAGCTGCTCCTGGACTCCCCAAGGCAGCAGCACTGCCTCAGTGTTCCATAGCACTGCATCCAGTGAGGTGTTGGAACAGCCTCATCCTTATGCAGACAGAAAGAATGGGTACTTCCAAAGGGGGATTTTTGTGAGAAACTCACACGTAGTTAATATTGGACTAGACTCCATGATCTACCATTAAAGAAATCAATAATCCTCCTCTGTGAGTCCTGACACACCTCAGGACGGTGACATCTGAACATGTCACTTTAGTGACAGTAGTGAGACAGTTCTAAGAGCTGAGATTCAGTTTTGTAACGTTTTACCTTGGATATTTCAGCCCATGCAGGTTGGTGGACAGAGATCTTCTGCCTACCCAGGTGAGTGAGGCAGAGTGAGACACATCTTGGCCAGGGAGCATTACACCTGAACTGGAAAGCAGGAACAGCAGGGATGCTGCAGCCCACAGCCACTCCTCTGCCCCAGCTCCTGCCCCTCCATCCCACATCTCATTTATATTCCAGCTAACCATGGATCTCTGCACTGCTCTAAACAAGGAGAAATTTTTGTGGGAGATCCTTTGGGCAGCAATCAGCTGGAGAGAGAGCTACAAGTAGTTTATTGTAAGTAGGGACAAACTGCCAATGCCTTGGTTTGTCAGCTGTGCCAAAATTTGTCAGCTGTGCTGAGATTTTGTCAGCTGCTCATAGACAAATAGTGAAAAAAAGAAAAAAAAACCCAGCATGACCCAGCCCAGCATATTCATAGCCACCAAACACATGGAGAATTTCAACATATCCTGCTGAGCGAATCTGAGATGTCACTTCATTTACACTTCTGTAAAATTCCAGAAAGAAATATCTCATCTAAAACAGCTCTGAAAAGCACCAACACGTTTGACATGAATATTTAAGGAATTATCAAATTTCTGCACTGTCAAAGATATTGACAAACACTTTCCAGGCTGAATCCCTGACCCAAATTTTAAATGTAGTGCCTGCTTTCCGTGTATTCAGCATTGTAGGGAGCACGGCACAATCTCTGTTTTGTTCAGAGCTGAAACACGGCAATTGTCTCACGCAGCAGCCCCGAGGCAGCTGCTCCCTCTGAAGCAGCTTTGCCGGCACTAATCCCCGGCTGTGCCCGCTCTGAGGAGCACAAACAGCCCCCGGGAAGCTCCCTGTGCCCGCTGTGAGCCCCGCGGGGATAGCGCCGGGCACCGGCACCGGGTACGGGCATCGGCCATGGGCACCGGGCACTGGACACCGGCCATGGGCACCGGCAGCGCTGCCCATCCTCGACAGGCACACACCGCGACACACACGGTGACACCGTGACACACACAGAGTGCCATGCACCGTGCCACACACGCACACCCAGTGCCACTGTGACACACACAGTGCCACAATGCCACTAGACACACTGCCACCATGACACCAGATCTGCAGGCACACACAGTGCCACCGTGCCACACACACGCACAGTGCCACCGTGCCACACGCAGTGACACACACACAGTGCCACCATGCCACCGAGTGAGACGTCAACCNCACACACCGTGCCACCGTGACACACACGCACACACCGTGACACACACACAGTGCCACCATGACACACACGCACACACACCGTGCCACCGTGACACACACGCACACACCGTGACACACACACAGTGCCACCATGACACACACGCACACACACCGTGCCACCGTGACACACACGCACACACCGTGACACACACACAGTGCCACCATGACACACACGCACACACACCGTGCCGCCGTGACACACACGCACACACACCGTGCCACCGTGCCACACACACACACAGTGCCACCGTGCCACACGCAGTGACACACACACAGTGCCACCATGCCACCGAGTGAGACGTCAACCCCCTGCTGTTGATGCTGGCATTGCCACTGGTGCAGCAGAAACACCCCCGTGGAAGAGAAGCTGCATTTCCTGGACTCTGTCCTACCCTCCCACTCCTTTGAAAGGAGCTGCAGGGGATGCAGTGCTGAGTCTGCAATACTCCATTCACCCTTCAGTGAATTAAATAATTCAGACACCCTTGGAAATTGTGGATAAAATACATTAGTGCTTAGAGAATCATTCTATCATGCATCAGTCCAAGTCCACAATTTGTGGGATAGCTCAGGAGCTGGGTATTTTCCAAACACAAAAATTTGTGTTTTAGCAACATCAAAAGAAATTAAATCAGATTACAAAATATTATAATCCTGTATAAGGCTTGAAAAAACCCCCAAGCTCTTCTTCCATTTCTAAAAGCAATGATGACTGCAATGTGCATTCTAGTGTGAATGAAATCACACAGAACAGACCAGACCAGAACATTATCTTGTTCTAAAGTTTCTTTTTTGAACGTTGCCTGTACCTTTTCCAAATTCTCTGCTCCAGACAGTCTGAACTGCTGGAAAAATGGGCAGTGCAATGCCAGAGTAGTATTAACTGAAGGTTTGTTTACTGTACATTAAACATATGATGACAGAGGAAATGAAGTGGCCAAGTGACCCAGCTGAAGTGACCAAGTTATCATGTTATCATAGAATCACGTGCTACTGAGCAACTTCTCAAATCACAGAAATAAGAAATAAAATGTATTGCAGGAGGATGTTTGGTCTCTCTGGGTACAGAGCAATGACAGTGACTGCAAAGGCCTTGTTAAGGCTGTGTTAATCAGTAGAGCACAGGGGATACACCAAGGTCAAGGACCTGTCACTGCATTTCTGACAGCATTATCTGTGCCTGTGGGATCACAGTTAGCATGATGAATTATAGAATACTTCAATCACGAGGCTGCGTCTTTGCAAACTCACAGAATATCTCCATGCAAATTAGACAATATAAATGTAAGAAGTGAGCTGAGTCTTTTACAAACCTGTACCTTGGAAGAAAGCAATGCTATAAGAACAAAGCCTTTCTTTTTTAAAATTGAAAACTCATTTTTAATGCTGTTGTGGATAAAATCATTGGAACATAAATGAGCAATACATTAAAGATTTGGAGACCAGAAGGCAAACAAAAGTCTCCAAGGTCTAGTTTTAAATAAAATGCCTGAGATGACTGTTGATGGTTCATTAATGGTTGCCTCCATTTCCAGTTCTCAGCACTGGCACACTGGCCCAGACTGGATCTGTGGCTCTGCAGCCTCTCACAGCCCCCAGCAGATCCCTGCCCCAGCACCAGCCTGTCCCCAGCTACATCCACTGCATTTTTCCCACCTAGAGATCACAACCTCCTTCCTTCAAAGTGCCACTACACATGTGTTCAGGCAGATGCTGATTTTTTTTCCATTGCAAATATGGCATTTTATCTTTAAGTCCCAATATTAATTAATTATTGGTGCAAAATTAGCTAGCTCCAGACCTAAACTCACACCTGGCCTATGTTCAGTGAAAATACTACAGCAGATTTTTCAACCATTTTCAGAAATTATGTTGTCTATATCCATGTCTGTCTATTATTCAGTAGCACACATGCTGTGTGAATCAAGGATTTTAATTTATGAATTTTCACCAAAATTGTGTTCATCATAAACTTTGACACAATATTGATTAAAACCACTAGAAAGACTTGGTACATGTCTGGTGATTTAGCATTTGTCACAGGTTTTCTCTTTGAGGTTGTTAAAACCTCTGTAAGAGAAACTATAACAAAATATCAGAGACAGCAGCAAAAGAACTGCTTAAATTTGCCATTTGTGGCTTCATACATGCTACAAATACAGGGTAAATCAAAACAATTTTCAATAAGTGTCATGTTCTAACAGCTAGGATGCTCCAGTTTCAGGTAACACAGGAAGAACATACAGAATATTTGTACAATCTGTACAAAATATAAGTAGATTATAGCATCCCTTTCTATGGCACCCAGCATATTTAGCCTGTTCCAGCACACCAAACTCATTCAGCAGCAGGGACAGAACAAACACTGCACTGTGTGTGTATACAGAAAACAGATTTGGAAGCAACATGTGATTTCACCAAAGAAATTCAGGGACTTTCCTGTTCTCCCCAGTTTCTCCTGCCCAGATTTCAAACCATTCCACTGGCCTACCCTTTCTCAGTGTTTTGGCAACCTGAAGCCATCCAAACAAATATCAAGAGATGGCAAAAAGAAGCCAAAGGCCATCCAGTGTCTGCAACTCAGTATCTCCTGGACTCTAGACAGCCTCAGCAGAAAGGCTAAGCTTTATATTATTAATTAATATCCAGATTTATTACATTTCTAGATCATTATGAATACTGCTCTTCTGATAAACATTTTCATTTACAGAAAAATCTCTCCTCCTTTTGGTTATCTGAACCAAAGCTAATTACATCTTTTACATTTCTTTGTGATGACAATTACTGCAGTGATCCAAAATTTGTGAAAAGATTGAACCTTCTAATCTGCTTTATGGATAAAAGCACTGGAGGTGTGTCTTGGAAAGTCTGCACTTCTCTGTCATAATGGTGCTAGTGTAAATACCATGCAGAACTTCCATTCCTGCAAGAGCACATGAAAGGACATTTGATGCACACCAGATTGTTGGTTCCTTAATCCAGCAGACATGTAGTTTATAATTTCAGCTGACAGCTCTTGCCAGGCCTGGTTTCCCTCTCAGCTGTGTGAACTGCCCGAGCCCAGGGCTGGGCAGCCGCTGCTCTGCACAGAGCAGAACCAGCCCCAGGGGCAAAGCCACAGCACCCACAGCTCACAGATCACACTGCAGGACACATTTCACCCCAAAAAGCCGCGCAGAGACCTGTCAGTACCTGGATAGAGCCTCCAGCTGCTGATCCACCTCTTGGAGCTTTGCCCAGTAGCCCCTGGCCAGCTCCTGGTACTCCTCCATCAGCAAGGCCCTCAGCTCGGGGTAGGGGCATTCCAGGGACAGCAGCTCTGGAGGAACTTCAAGGAAAACCCCGATTTTCTCCTCAGAAGAGGGCACTAAAGCCTGCCATGAGAAATGGTGCTCAGGACACTACTCTGCATCATATTTACCCCCCCCAATAAACTTCTACTTGAACCTACACAGAGAAGCTTACATTTTCTTTGTACTCTTCAAGCTCTCTTTCCAAAGCCAGACTTTCAAGGATGAGACCTTCCAAAATTGCCTTCTGTTGCTTCTTCATAAATTTGATCTATTTCATGAAACATGTTACTGTTACTTCTTCCTCTTGTTACAATATGAAAACTCTTATTTAGAAACAGGGTCAGATTTCCAGCCCTACACTGCTACACTTTTACAGATTTTGGTGAGCAGATTTACACCATGATAAGAAGAGGGGTTTATGGCACACTCTGCGCGTGAGTTATAGTCTCAAACTTCAACAAACAATAAATGAAAATGCTAAAAATATGGTGAAAATAAACTGTAAAAATAAAGTTAAAATACCAACCTGCTGTAACACCTCAGCTGAATTGATCTCGGGTTTCTGACAAGATTCTTTTGAGAGGCAGCGCTGCATTTTAGCCAGCTTGAGTTTCAAATCCTCCTTTAGCTGCCAGACAGGAACTAAAGCATCTGTTTGATAAGTGTCCCGCTCCTTGGACAATTTTTGCTCTGTATGAAACAAACCTTTCTCAAACACACAAAAAATGTTACACACCACTGTGCTCTGTAATTCTAAATCTGTCAAGAAAGGGATTTAAAAACCCAAATGAATAATCAAGATAATGCTGACTATTAAAAAAAATAATTAAGAAATTAATAACAAATTCTTACCCAAGTCCCTCAAATCAAAAAAGAAGTTGTTCTTATGGCTTTCTTCATCAAGAAAAGTCTTCATTTCTTCTTCTGCTTTTTGCCTGAAGGAAATGAACATACATTTTGCAAAAGCTTTAATTTCTTATTCATTACCTTTGCAAGAATCATGAGCCTCAAAAACTCCAATAATTACATAAAAAGGGGAATACTTTGCCTGGGAACATATGAAGGACTTGGACACAAAGGTGGTAAAGAAGTGACAAATGCTCTTGTTGAGTACACAGGGTAATAGACAAGAGCACTGTTAATGTCCCCTGTGGGGTGACCTCAACACACAGCTAGAGACAGATTCTAAAGGAAATAAAAAGCATCTGAAAACTTGTGATACTCTTCCAAAGACACATTCTTCAGATGCTGCAGATCAACTGAACAGCTCTGAGAGCAACACCCCCTGTCCTCCCTGCCCTCAGGTGAGCTCTTCATGTCACAGACCCCTCTCCACGTGGATCACAAACCTTCATTCCCTGCACTAAAATACCTTCACATCAGGTATTATAATCTTTTCATCTCAGTGTCCCTTGAATCAAGCATGCCAGACCAAAAACTGTCTGCTGAACTCTCTTTAGTAACCACTCACTCAGATTCCTCAGCCCTTACCTGCTCTCACTCAGTCTTTTATACTCTTGCCACCACACCTGACGATGCTGTTTCAGCAGCATTTGTTCTTTGCTAATTTTTGAAACTTGCTCTGCTTTTTTAATCTGCAGGGAAAATTAAAGGTTGTGGTTTGAACATATTCAACAGCTTTATCAAATACCTTCACATGGAAACTTTTAAATACAGAATGATGAACCTAATAGCTTTTTTCAAAATTATGTCTTCCTAAAGAACAATGGGCTCAAATGTAACCAATTTTCATTAAATAAGCTTGTTGCATTTCAAACCACAAGTAATGAGAGGAGAAAGAGAAAAAAAAATGAGTCCATTTTCTTTCCTTTCCCATCCCTATGTCCCTGGAGGGAAAGTTGAGGGAAGATAAGCAGGAGAACAAAATCCATACTTTCTTACAGGTGGGAAGATGAAAGAATGAAAGTATGTCAAGAAAAAGAATTTCAAAAATGTATTACTAAAAAGGAGGTTTTTAACAAAATCTATCCAATTAGAGAGGCTCTCAAACTGTCTGAGGGCTTCACAAAAACATTGCTTCACACTTTGGATAAAATAGGAATACCTGCTTCAAAAACAGATGGAGCTCCTGCTTAAAGCAGAGGAAAGCTACCAGGAGAAGGCTGCTGGAGTGGAACCAGATGACTCTGGCCAGCCAGCAATGAAGGAAAGAGGATCAGGAGCCTGTGCCTGCCAGGCTGCCCAAGACAAGTGGTTTCCTCTCACCCTCCTGCATCGAGACTGCCTCTGGGTGCATGCTGAGGACAAAGACAAAGCTCCCCTCCACTCTTGCTTTGTGCTGCCCTGCCATTCCTTTCCTCCAGAACTCCTGTCTGCACCCAGCAGCTCCCTCAGCTCAGGCACAGACCCTTTTCTCTCCCTTCATGTGATACATTGTCCTATGGCAAAATGGCAGCAAGGCAAGAAAAACACATGGGAAAGTCTTGTTTTAGTTCATAACAGGGAGAAATGAATAAAGGTATCACTCCACACCTAGTTCAGCAAAGAAATGATGTTCTGAGTCAAAAATGCTGGGATTCCACTTGGCTCAGGTGGAAACTACCTGCAACTTTCCTGCCCAGGGCAAAGCTGCACAAACCCACCACAGCCCCTGTGCGTTCACATACATGGGAGCACTGAGCAAACACCCACAGACACACACAGAGACACCCAGAGACACCCACACAGACACAC
>VXBB01014216.1:329488-343407 GCA_013399915.1 Illadopsis cleaveri | reverse complement strand
CCAGGTGAATATACCTGGTGCCCAGGCAGTCACACAAGGAAAACCCCACCTGGAATGTGGCTGATCCTTTGTGCTGGGCACCAAACCTGCCCTAGGATTGTTCTTGGGGTGAGAAGCTACAACAGGGGCTGTGAGATACTGTGTGCCTGTGAATGTTTCAAGGGGCTGTATGTGGGCCTGTCCTGGAGCTTGAACACGCCTGTTCCATGCTTTCAATCACTATGTTACAATACTTATGAATTAAAGATACTGTCTCACTTTTATGGTTTACATATTTTCACATTTTAAAAGTTATTTATAGTTTCCTCTTGATTTCCTCTATTTCATGAAATATGTTACTGTTACTTCTTTCTCTTGTTACAATGTGAAAAATTTTATATGAAATCAGACTTAAGCAAACAGAATACTGTATTTAAAGCAATTTGAAAATAGTTATATCTTCAAACCAATTCTAAAACTGAGTGAAACAAAGTTTTGTATGTAAAATTTAACATGTTCTTGAAATTATTTTATAGCAACAGCAATGCCATTTATGTATAACTGCTGCAATATTACCTTTTTTTCCTGTTGTGCTTTTTTTATTTTTTAAGCAGTCAGCAACTGATTTACCATTTGCTTCTTTGGTTCTACCTCAAAGGAAGGGTAACCCAGCTCTTCAAAATCTGAATGGCTTGAATCAGAAACAAAAAGTAGTAGGTGGAACACATACTAGTCTCTCTGAAGCTTTCACCATATATATTTTACTACCTACTCAGTTGGAAAACACTTGAGAAGGTGGAAAAAAATAGAAATAAAGCTTGAATGAATTCAGTAGAATTTGGTATTGCCAATCCATGAAGCAATATCTGCCAGAATTTTTGATATATGATACTTATATGCACTAAAGGAAGCTACATTATAAAGAAAGAATGTATTTTTTTCTCTCATTCACTGTCACCCTTCTCTAATATTAAATAAGGCTCCTCCTGTCTTTACCTCCTGAGATGTTCTGCACCAATTTATACCTTTCTGTCTGCTCTACATTTACATTTTATGGCTATTAAGCATTTTTAATCTTCTTTTTAAGATCTACCTCCACTTGACTTTTGGAAATTCTTACTCCATATCTTTTTATTTGGCTTTTTTTTCTGGATCAGTCTTCCCTTCCCATTTAACCCCACAAATTCTTCATTGCGCCCAGGACTGTGTAATAAGTTTGGGTGAATTTCCTCAAGGCAATAAAATACAAATTTTTCCTGTCCTTTGAGGAAGTAGAATCCAGACATATTTTGCATCCCTGATCTGAAGAAAGTCCACACATTGACATTAACACATGCAAATCACAGTATAGCTATGATAAACTTTCATATTTGACCCACTCTGGCTGAACGTTGTCACAGAAATTTGTGATCCCCATTTGTTCTCTGATTCCTTGAGGCAGGAACAAGAAATATGGTCACAGAATTTCAAAAGCATTCACATTACAAATAAAGCAGAAATCATACCTTTAACTGAATTTGTGCAGAGGCCATTTTAGCCTCAGCAGCAAGTTCATACAGATGTTCGTAGTCAACAGGTTTGTACTTCTGGCTGCAAAGAGCATTTCTTGCAGGAACCACCAAACTGTCTAGTTATCATATAAAACACACAAGGTCATTTCAAATTCTTGAGTAAAAACTGAAGTGCAAGGCATAAAATGAAAGCTTCTTAGATAGAAATCAGAACCAATGTTTTCAACACTAGAAGTTCTCATACCAATATTGTTAGTTGGTGAATGACAATTTGAAAAAAACATAAACTAGCAGAAATTATATAAGAAACAGTTACCAGTTGTCTGTTTACAAAAAGTTAATTTGAAAAGTATAGTGTACACGTGAATTTAGTTATTAATTCATCTTCAAACTCCATTTACAGGCATTGTAATAACTTCTAATACAGAAATACCTAAGTTTCAATAAATGCATCTTTCTTGCACTGATAGGAAATCTGCCCCAACCCCTCAACCTCGGGGTTGAGCAACAGGAGTAGTTTTTTTCTAAAAGGTATAGAATTGAGGTACAATTACAATTGTAAATGAACTACCTGAACTTTTGCCCTAGCACTGTGAAGATCTCATGCACTGATACTCAGTCATTCCACCTAAGCTGGGAGGCTTACAGGGATAAGGAATGTGCATCTCCTTACAACCCCTGCTTTAGTTCTCTTTAGTAGCGAAATTGGCCCCAATGTTCCTGCATTCCCTGCTAAGCCCCGTGCCTAGAAGTGCTGTGCCTGGCATGTGGTTTTACAGAGGGGTAAAAGGTAAAATAAATCCTGCAGAGCCATCCCACGATCCTCCTCCAAGCCTCCCCAGGATTTCCATTTGCTACGTGCCTACACAAGGCCTGAGAACTCATCCCCAGCCCGTGCCTCCCTGGGGAAGGATTTCTCCAAGTCCCCCTGCCAGGCAGTGCCCCGGGACAGGCAGAGACTGGGGAGAGCAACTTGGGAATCCTGTGGGCAAAAAACCTGGACATGAAGTGGCAAGGTGCCCCTGGAGCCCAGGGAGGCAGCCTGAGCCTGGCTGCAGGAGAGGCAGTGCCAGGGAAGGATCTGCCCCTCTGCCCCTGAGAGAACAACCCCAGCTCAGGTGCACAGAAACGTGGCCCAAAGACCATGGAAATAAATGCTCAGGGGGCTGGGACATTTCTCCTGTGAACACAGGCTGAGAGAGGTGGGGATGTTTGCCTAGAGGAGACTCCAGGGAAACTTTAGTGCAGCCCCTCAATGTGTAAAGGGGACTTATATGAGAAACAGAAAGGCTTTGTACCAGGATCCCTAAGTGACAGCTTGGGAGGCAACAGCTGCCACCTGAAAGGAGGGTGGGTACAGACAGGACAGGAACTACAGAAGGAATTGTTCCCTGGGAAGGTGGGTACAGACAGGACAGGAACCACAGAAGAAATTCCTCCCTGGGAGGGTGGGCAGGCCCTGGCACAGGGTGCCCAGAGCAGCTGTGGTGCCCCTGGATCCCTGGCAGTGCCCAAGGCGGGGTTGGACGCTGGGGCTGGGAGCAGCCTGGGACAGTGGGAGGTGTCCCTGCCATGGCAGGGTGGCACTGGATGGGATTTAAGGTCCCTTCCAACCCAAACCATAACCAGAGTGCTAAAGCAGCTCCTATATGAGGCTATTAGTTACAGAGTGTTTCATAAGCAGTCGAGTAAACAATTAAACATGATAGCATACATACCTCCACCACGAATCCTATGATCTGAAAACAATGTTCCATGGTCCAGTTCACCCATTTTTGGTTTTTATGTATTTTTTATACCTGTTGAGAAACAAACATGTTTTGAGAATATCAACATTGTGGATGCACCTAAAAACTTTCAAAAATATCTATTGTTTTCTGAGAAGAGGTACATCTCACTAAAAATGCAATTTAGACAGAAATTCCTCAAGTTTATCTTTCACTTCAGGAGATTTCATGTGCCTCATACCATTTAGCAGCCAAGAAAACAAAATACTGTTTCCTTGATGAATCTGTGATGCTGTGACATAGCTCATCTATTCTTTGCTTTGTGCTTTTCAAAATATGAGTCCCTGATCCAAATGTAGGATCAGGTTTTGAGGTGTCCTTTGCTTTACAGAAATTAAGACTGAAAAGATCACTCTTGTTACATCTGAAGACTGCCGAGGTCCCTTTAACCCCCTCTGTGTAACATCTGTGAAACCAGGTCAGTTGTTCAGGCAGCCAGGCCCAGCTCTTGGTGAGCAGCATGTACCAAGTACCCACATCACGGGTCAAACAGGATGTTTGAGATGCACTAAGTTACACAACACATGAAAATAATGTCTTTTATGTGTCAAACCCCTAACTTTCAATTCAGCATTGGTGTCATCCAAGGTCTTGCATGGAAATAAAAGCAATAGATCCACCTGAGGTGTTTCAGCTGAACTGAATCCACAGCTGAGTCACACCAGAAAGGGAAGGTCATGTCCAGCAGGCTCCCCATGAACCCTCTCCCTCAAACCCAGCCAGACTGCCAGAATATCATACACACAGAATTCCATCTCTTTGCCATGCCTTCGACATTTGCCTGGTCCCACAGCAAGCAGCACCACAGTAAATAGTAGAGCAGCAAAATTTATTCCTGTGTGGAGTTACTTCCTCACTGTTCTAGTGAGATGAACTAGTTTATCCCCACAAATTCCAAGGATGGCACAATGCAACAGGAAGGTGGGAAGGAAGACCTGCAGAAGAAATATAAAGGGGACTACTCTGACAGAGAGCTATTGTCAGTCAGATGAAAGGGTGAGACTGCAGCTGAAGAGAGTTTACAGTGTACTTTCCTGTGAGCTGTTTGCCATTCTGCATCCAGCCCTCTGCTCTACACTGTCAATCTTTCTCCTGCTTTTTTTGTTTCTGACCATCCAAGCACTGCCTCTACTGAGAAACTTGGGAAGGGAGTACTACAGTGACTCTCATCTACACCATATAATGAAGGCAAAAATAACATTGATGGAAAATTGGGAGTACTCAAAAGCTCTAAGAAGATTGGATCCATCACAGGCACTTCTGTCTATTAAAACCTTTTATTACAGTTCCCTGTGCAGCTGCTGCATCAGCGTCATTCTCCTGCATTACTCGTTTTGGGAACCATCATCCTAATCTGGGCCCATCTGGCCAGCTCTAAATGACAAGCTTCAGACACAAGACACGCTGCCCTTTTTGGAAAATAACTATGGATACTAGTAAGATTAGCAGCAGCAGAGCTGCCCCTCTGGGTTATTTAATTATTCCTTTGTTCATTTGGCAAATTGTAAATATCTTTTTTCTACTGACATGTTTCTGGTTTAATGTCACTATTTGAACAAAACCTCACACATATTGACCTTAGCTTCACCTCCTTTCAAAAGAAACCAAGAGAATACATCTCGAGAAGAGAACTGATGCAGAAAAATTTACGGGCCATGTTCTGTAAATTTAGGGCTACTGTATTTGATGAACCAAGTCCTTATTCCCTTCCAGCCAACCCTTTTCTCTCTTCCACAATGATGTCATACACTTGTATTTGATCTCAGCCTTTCACAGGGATTATTTTCTGTTATTCAACATTGTGACCTCACTAAAACACTGAAAGTGAATGCTAAGATGGTTTTGGAAAAGGACAAGATCCTGCATTTTATCTTCAGTAACTAGCAAATGTACTAATCAAAATTGTAAAAGCACTGCCAGTTAAATTTATTTCTGCTTTAATGCAGATATATCTAGAAACCTCTCCAATACTATAAAAGCCCAAATTCCAATATCCTGCCTCAAACCTTTGCTCAAACTTCATTGCAGACTCTAGGCTGGGAGTCTTGATGCTTCTTAGAAAGAAAAAATGTAAAAGATCAACCAGTCACTGAGCAGAAGTCCCTGTACACAGAAATCTGTCCCCAAGAATGCCAAGTCAGCTCTGCCTACAGCCAACCACAGCTAAATCTTTTAGCAGCAGCAAAAAGCACAAGGTTTATCAGTTCTCTTTTTCTGCTCCTTTGACAATTTAGTATTTCATTATTCACCAAATTCTTTTAGGCAATAAAAATGTGATCTCTTAAAAGATTCCATCTCCAATTCAACCAAACTCTTCAGTGCATTCCTAGTGTAAGTCCTTGCTGGTGTCTGAGCTTTATGAACAATTTTTATTCTTACATATGGGAACAGCCAGTACTGAGGCCAGTAAGATCCTCCTTCCTTTCATTTAAATAGAAATGAAAGTCCCCAGTCAGTCAGCATTCCTGGAGGAAGCAAAGCCTGGTGCCTGCCACAGGCTGCTCCTGGGGATGAGTCAGGTCCAGTTCAGGCCCTGGTTCCACAAGTGAGTGCTCCCAGTGAGTTTAACCAGTGGCTTTAAAGGAGCCTAATTCCACTGTCTCGATTCAACAAGTTGTTTGCATGCATCAATCCTTGCAGATCTGGGTCACCAGGGCCATTTTTTCCTCCCAGCTAAAGTGCTGCTCCTCAAGTGAAGGGCAGATGGATTTCTGGCAGGGAGGCACAGACCCAGACATGCCTTTTGAAACATAATTTCTTGTGCATGTATTAAATCACTCACATTATTAAATGTACTAATCAATAATATGAATCAAGTCTTCACAAAACACAATTTAATGGCATCAGCAGTGACAGGACAGCAGGCATTCCAGGTTTGTGTGGATGAAGCATGCAGAATCCTGTGAGAGCAGCTGTTACAATCCTCTCTGTGCCTCATCTAATGTGCTGCTGGGGGTACACCACTGAAAACCAGAGCTGAACCACTGAGAACTTGGAACACAGCATCAACAGGAACTTGGATTATACATCAGAGCAGATGTTCCTTAAAAATATGAGCTCAGAAAAAATCCCCAAACCCAGAAGTCCCTTATTCTCAGTGCTCTCTTTTGAATGTCTGGCTATGTCTTGGATGTTTTGTGGAAGGCTTTTTAAAAGATTTTAAAGTGTAATGGAAATGTTAATTGCTTAGCTACTGCATGTTTTCATTTAAAGAAAAGGAATATTAATATGCAGTTGTTAAACCCTCTGCTCCTAATTATTGTTAGGGAAAAGAGGCAAAGATTCACTCCCATTGTAGGGCGTGGAGTACAAACAACAAACAAATAATGAGCTTGATCCCTTAATCAGATCCTTTCTCTTCTAGTTGAACTAACTATCTGAAAATGGCACCCATCCAGAACGTGTTAATCTTGCAGCAGTCAATCCTTTCCCCAGGAAGAAAATACACAGTAAAATACTTTTATCATTCGGTGTCAAAACAGTCGCTAGAAAAATCCCGTTGTCTGATTGTAATTTAAATTTACATTCCCCTAAAGAAAGAATTATAGCTCTCTTTGAAATAAAGTCAAGTCTCAGAAATGGTATGTTCCCAAAAGAGACATAGTCCTTTTTGTCTATGATAATCTCATTACTTCCTCATTAAGTAAAACTTAATCCAAAGTAGGAAGATCAATTTGAGTAACACTTAAAACAATCAGCTCCATGGACTGCTCTGTCACACTGCAGGGGCAGGGAGCAGCTCCTGTGCTTTCTGAGGATCTGCATATCACAAGGGAACTCTATTTCCCCTCCATTCTTGGAATATTCTTAGAAAATCCAAGAGGAAATAGACTTCAGGAACACTTAGAAAAAACATTGAAACAAGCGGATAGAAAAAGGAAGTAAATGTTTTAGAAGTTGATAAGTTGACATAAAAAGGGTAGGAAATGAAGTCACTCACATCACCTTGGACTGAGGGAGTCAGGTGGCATTTTCTGTTGTTTTGTTTCAAACAAAACGTGCACAATCCATTTCCAGTGACCAAACACAGCTGGCCTGCTGCAGCCAGCACACCTGGCAATTGCAAGGTTTAAATGAAAGAGGATGAAATGAGAAAATGCTCTGATGCTTTGAGTAGTTAATCATAGAGCATTTGGGGTTGGATCTTAAAGCTCATCCAGCTTCACCCCGTGCCATGGCAGGGACACTTCCACTGTCCCAGGCTGCCCCAAGCCCCATCCAACCTGGCCTGGAACACTGCCAGGGATCCAGGGACAGCCACAACTCCTTTGGGCAATTCCTGGCATGTGGCAGGACAAACCTGGACAAAGTCCAGCTTTGCTGAGCTAAAGGCAAAAATTCTGAGGCGTCATTTACAGACTTCTGTAATACAAGAGATTTGCAGAACTTTGTCATATTTTGTTTTTATTAATGTTCTATCTAGATTTCTATTTATTACCTCCATGTACAACAAAAGCTAGAAAACTAAACAATATGCTTGAATATATGGAAGAAAAATTGGAAGATGTGAGGCCGAGTTATCTATTATAGGAACCTACAATTTTCCCTATTGCTTAAGAAATAATAAATGTTTGGTTAAATTGACCTGTGGCTGCCTGCCCTGTAGAGCATACCTGCTATTGGCTAGGCTATGTGCAAAGGCTTGTTTGGAATGGTGCAGTGAGCAACTCACCCCTCTGCTGCTCTGCATCCATCAGAAAAAACACTTAAATCCACAGAATTCACTTAGCACAACAGAGGCAAAAATGCTGTAACACAAAACTGCAGAGAATCAACATTCCCTGCAATACAACAAAGTACCTGGGCTTTGCACTTCTTAACAATAGGCAGGATTTGCACTGTACCACAGGAATTTCAGAGACAGAGCCCACTTATAACACCCTGGGCCAGTGGAATAAGGATGCAATTTTACAGGCAGGGTTAGTTAAGGAGCTAGACCTCAAAAGGAGCTGCAGCAGAACAGTGTGTTCTGCAAGAAGCATCACATGTTCTAGACCATCAGATACTGAAATAGTCAATACTAAGTAGTAGCAGAAGTTCAATGGAAGACAGTTAAAGGAGCTCAGAGCAGGTCGAAGTCATTGAGTCACTCTAAAAGAAAAAAAAACACCAAAACCAGAAACTTACTGAAGACTGGACTTTAAAAAATCTGTGCAACATACTTGGATTCCAGTTGTTAAATCACAGCCCCATTGCTCTTCAGATAAACCAATCAATGTGATTTTGTTTCCATTGCTGCAAAATGCACAATTGGAAATACACAGCCTGAGAGTCATGATAGCTTTATCTTCTATATCTAGCCAGATCTCCGATTCTGTCAAAGCAGGAAGGGAAACAGGAGTGAGGATCCTTATTTAAGGAATTAAAAAGGTAATTTTAAGTTGTCCTCACCTTTTGCACTTGCCTCTGTCTTTACTATTGCCTTCTGCGTAGTATTTTTAATAAAAGCATTTCCTCCTACCCCATTTTCATGCTAGCTTTGTTACTTATTTTTTTTTACTTAACAAACCCAAATGTGTATGGAAAGGTTTCCTGCCCCACTGCTGGAGGCCTCTTCCTCACAGCTCTGCTGACAGACCAATTTCTGCACGCATTTCCTAATGAACTGCAGGCAGAAGTCAGCTGGCTTAGTTTATGTTGTTGGCAGAACAGTTTAACAGTGTTTCAAGAACGTATGACTCTGTCTGGAAAAGTCCAATTTCTCCTTAAGCCAAGATGCTTTCCCTGTTTGATCTGTGAGGAGCTGTGGCTGTCTGGAGGTGCAGCCCTTTGCACACCTGTGGTTACACCTCAGAGCAGCTCTGCTCAAGCTCAGAGGTCACTGCCCACCCCGAGCTGCAGGGGACACAGCCAGGGAAACCCACGGGGCACAGGACCCTGAGGGACCCTGGGAGGTCGTGCTGGCACCAACTGCTCTGTCACTGTCCTGTCAGCCAGCCCAGATGATTTTTGTCTGAGCAGTGGGAGTCAGAGCAGAACGTTTGTCTGCAGCCTGTGAGAGACAAGCCAGAGGGACAGATAATTCATATGATTTAGGAGCCACTGCAGCTTATTTTGTCAGGAGCATCAGTATCATTTTGTACAGCTTCTGCCAATTCTGCTAGACCAAATTCCCAGAGTTATGTGCAGGGAAGCATTTGGCACAACTTCACTTTAAATTATTACATAATGTTGTCAGATATCCTACTACGAAAAGCAACTCATCCTTGTCTGGGGTCTCTCAGTCACAGTCATTAGACATGTACAGTCTGTAAACATGAATCAAATAATCTTTCTGCATGTACATTTTCTTTGTTGCCTCTTTATTCAGAAGTACCTCTAGATTTCAGTCTGACATTCTGTATCCCTGGTCTGGTAAGAAAGATTACAGTTTGGTTAATTTCTCAACATTTCTTCCAGCCTCATATATAAACTAGTAAGAATATTTTGTTCAGCAACTGTAGCAGTTGCTAGAAACTGCAAAGGATTTTCACAGACCTTCCCCTGTCCCTGGGCAGATATTAGTACCTGCATTTCCCAGAGCTGGGGTGGTGAGGGTTTTTTTTATTTCTTTGTGGGCATTGGGGGGAGTTGTTATGGGGTTTGGTTGCTGGGGTTTTTTTAAGGTTGTTTACACAACAATTACAAGCTTAGGACCTGAAAACCCACAGAACACACCAACTGCTGATGACCTTGTCTTTACTGGAACCCCACTCAGCATTTCCTGCCATCTTTTCTCCAGATCATGCACTTGGCTGTTGCCAAGCTGCCTGCTTGTTTCCAGGTGCTGCAATATCCAAGAGGAACCCTGACTTACAGGTGCACATGTGATGAAAGCGGATTTCACCATTAGCTGCCTTCAGCAGCACAGCTCCCTTCAGGACATCCCTTCTCCTGATGCCCCAAACACGACACCCTCACCCCACTCCTGGGACCCACTTCCAGCTGGAACAATATATGGGGACAGGATTTGTGGGGCTTGCCAGGAAAAGGTCACTGAGTTTCCACTACAGGTCAGCCAGCTGTGGTTCCCCAAACCTCGTCCATTTTGCTGAAACAGGTACCCAGGGCAGAACTTTCCCACTCCTGCTGTACATGGCTGTCTGCACATGCCTTGGTGCAGGCATCACAGGCAGGAACAGTGTGCTCAGGAAAACTGATCCCCCTGAAAAGACAAGGGCATCTATGCCAGGGAGGTTTCAGGGAAGCTGGATCAGGTCTGTAATGCAGCTCCCTGCACGGATCCTGGTGCTGGCACTGGGAAAGCTGGAGAGAGAGATCATTCCAGGGCATCATTGTCCTTCCTGTGCCAGCTGGGCTGAGCCAGAGCACAGGGCTCTGCAGTGAAGGCTGCTGGTCATGCTGAGCATTGTGCACCATCTACAATCAAATACTCCTACCTGATGCTTCAAAGCCATGCAAGAAAAAAAGAAAGTGCAAGCAACCTGTCAGTATGCAATAGTTTTCCTCAATATTTTGTTTTACCACAGAGAAAGAGTAACATCTATCCACAGCAGAGCAGTAATTTTGAATTTTGAACGTCTGAAATAGAATGTTTCTATAAAAACCCTCACTGAAAAAGCAAAATGTCAGCCCACCACCTTCCTCAGGCCTGTTAGGTGCTTTACCTCCCCAGTTAAACAATTAAAACCAGGAGAACGTTTAGTGCTTTCTATACCAAATGAAATTACAGTTTCAAAATTACCCAAAATCATTTGTATTATGATTGACTATGTTGCTGTGACATCAACACGATGGCTTGAAGTAACTTTTGAAATCAAATTGTAGGTTTTAATAAGAGGAAAAAACCCACACATCTAAATAATTCCCCATGTGAGCACTAAACAGCTGCTCATGTGTTATGTTAGCCTGCCATGAGCATCACTCTGTTCTCCAGATATTTTTTTCCCAAACCTTCTTAATTTCAGTGTCTGGAAGAGATTACAGTTAGAGTGGGTAGCATTAAAAAGCTTCCAGAAGAAACCAAACCACACCCCCCACCCCAAATAACCCCCCAAAACCAGACCAATGAAATTCACAAAAACAAAATGCAGAAAAAAAAGAGAAAAAAATCAAAACAAACCACCAAGAAACAAAGCAACACTGTTTTTGTGACTGATATTTATCACTAAAATTAAAAGATAGGCATGTGCAATGTTCTACAAAGGCTGTGAACATCTGTGGAATATATCTTATAGAACAAGACTTGATTATGGATTAATTTCAGAATAGATAAAACAAAGCAGAAAAAGATATAAATGACTAGAAATGCTGAAGAAGCATAATGGCAGCAAAAGAACTAGCAAATACCTGTTAACAACATTGCTATCTAAACCACTGGATCGTTTAGGGGTCAGATCTAAGGCTCAAGAGAAATCACTACAGCCCCAAAGGAAAACATGAGACTAGGCTGTTTTGAATTGCAAATATATTGGAATCATGGCTTTCCAAAAGGGAATGAAACAAACCATCTTACTTGCAAGTCACATCCAGAAGAAGGTAAATAAAAGGAAACTGTACTTGTTTGTTGCTGATTCTAAAAATTATGTTAGAATTTTAATGTATGTTTGACAAAGGCCACTATCAGCTAATGCAACAAGAAATCAAAGAATCACTCTCTATGCAGTCCTTTGCATTGGGAAGTTAAAATGGGGTGCCTTTCCACAAGCTGTGTTGGACAGGATTGCTGCACTGGGCCACACAGCAGTCAATTAGATAATGTATTGGCTGCTCAAGGTGCCAACACAAACCAGCTATGAGGGTATGAACAATACCAGACAGAATGAAATAGCTTTTCCTCACTGACAGTCATTCAACATATTTCCAAGTCTAACAGGACTTGAAAACGTTACTTTCAACTCTTTCTACTTCTTTTGTGCCAAAACAAACCTACTCAAGATGCCTTTGTCCTTCCCAACAGCATCTCTTATCCTTTCCCACCTCACCCAATGGGAAAGTCTAAAGCACAGGCAGACCTTGCTCTGCATGGCTCTGCAGGGATGCAGGCACCAGAACAGCCCGTTCCTCAGGCCCTGGAACCACCCAGACCTGGGCAGGCCTGGGGAAAACACTGAGCCACCTCCCTACCCTGCCCGAGCCTGTGCCTGCCACAGCCCCCACAACACATCCAGGAACAGTTCCATTTACTGGGGGACATTCCTCATTTCCCAAAAGCTGTTATCTGGGAAAGCCAAGCAGCATAATAATACCCAAATTACAGTGAAAACCAATTGAGACTGATTTGAAGCCAATTTAATTAATCTAGTACACCTTTGGTAGAAGCAGGCTCGCAACTAACGAGGGTCACAGTTCTCACACATGCTGCACTTTCTCCTCCTTTTATTCTAGACCTAGTTATTTCACATTTTATCTTTACTCCATCTCTCTACTCTCATTTGACCCTTCCCCCACTTATTTTATTTCACATCTATTACTTTCTATTTTACTAAGTTGCTAGTGTTATTCCCCTCAGCTCCTGTTTTCCATTTCCCAGACAGAGACCACCATTCTGGTTTGGTAATACTTTATGTGTAGTTCACATGGTATGAATCATGAGATTCTTCAGAGCAGTGAAGACTCAAGGCTCCTGTTTACAGCTGCCAAGTGTTTTCCATGTGGGTATCATCATTATGTAGGAGTTCCTACTGCATTATTCAATATACAAATAATTATACAAGTAACAGCAAACCCCTCAGAGGTTAAATATCTTACCAATAGCCTACATGGTTTCCATATAGCAGTTTACATTCCAAGTGGGAAATTCAGAGAAGAGGCTATATGTGTTTAAAGGTGACTCTCCACGCTCAGCTACATCCTACTTACTACCTGGAGTTCCCTCCTAAGCAGAGGCTAACGAAGGACGTGGTTCTACCTGCAACATTAGCACCAATTAAACCGCATGACGAGTTCATGTGTCCGTATGCCTAAAATAAAACTGTGGTCCACCCCATGGAACATTAAACCAAAAAACTGAGCTGGATGGAAAAGAGGCACAAGTTACAATGTGGATACTTTTTTCATGTTCCTTTACAGCAGGCTTTCTACACCATCTGCCTCAACACAACAGGGGAAGAGGGTGAATAAAACAATCTCTTGAACAGCAAGAGCTGCTGATTGAAGTGGCCATTTGTTTTGGCTCCTCTTGGCCCTTTACAGTGTCATTCAATGAAGTGGAGAGTGTGGATGGCTATCGTACCTGCAGGGTGGGGGAGAGGAATGAGTAAGTGGAAAAGCAGTCACACCTGGGATACACCGAGACAGTCTGTTCGGGAGGAGAGGAATTGCCCCAGTGAGACCCGCGAGACACACCGAGACGGTGAGCTCAGGACAGGCATGGGATGCAAAAGATTGATCGAGCATGTAACACACCCTTATTGAAATGTTTTACGGCCGTTTTGGGGATGCTGGCTTTTCTTTTCTACATCTGTGATTCCTCACGTGCCATCAAGACAGTTTTAAGCTACCGGAAGCTTGAAGTGGTGGGATGCTAAACCACTATGGAAAGAGTTTTCCCGTCTTTCCCAAACACCTGGATTGAGTCCGTCGGGTCTGAGCAGCGCCGCGGGCTGTGCGTTCTGCCGGTACCACGACAGCGCGGGTCACAGGCTCCCGGGAGCGGCAGGAGGGACGGGACCACAGCCGGTCAGCCGGTGCCTGCTCCCCG
>VXBB01014216.1:246071-324749 GCA_013399915.1 Illadopsis cleaveri | reverse complement strand
CCAGGCTCAGGGGGGCTGTGGAGCAGCAGTCTGCCCAGGCTCAGGAGGGGCCGTGTGCCCAGGCTCAGGGGGACTGGGGAGCAGCAGTCTGCCCAGGCTCAGGGGGGCTGTATGTCCAGGCTCAGGAGGGGCCGTGTGCCCAGGCTCAGGGGGGCTGTGGAGCAGCAGTCTGCCCAGGCTCAGGGAGGTGACTCTGGCCCAGCCTTGTGCTCCTTCCCGCCTGGGCTGTGTGAGTCAGCCCTGCTCCCTGAGGAGCCGCTGGTGTCTGCAGCACGGGGAACCAGCCCGGCCAGTTTGCTGCTGCCTCTCCCTGCTTTCCCTCCCTGCCAGGGGGAAGGCACAGCCTTTGGCTGCCGGGATCCCTGGAGAAACTCTGGGGCTGTCTTCAACTTTCTGGTCCCCTTCATTGCATCCCACTCTTACAGGAAAACAAAGATGACCTCGGAAAGTTGGGAAAACTCTGTTCTTTGTGTGTGGTATTTTTAAACAAGGTGCCATTTTAACGGAGTTTTTATAAAAAGGCATACTTTTGTTATACATGTGTTTTCCTACTTTAATTTTAAATAATTTTAATATATTAAGAAAAAGAATTTGATGGTTTTCTCCAAAATGTTTCTGTGACCATGTCTTACAGATCTTCCCTCTTTTTTTTAAACTTTGCACAACATTTTAGAGATTTCTTACCTAGCACTAGGAATTGAAGACCAGTCAACTTCCTGTTTAATTGCTTTTTAAAATAATTTAAAATATGTCTTTATTTTAGTGGAGAAAATGAAACTTGGAGTTGTTACTTTATTTGAGAGTCATTAAACCATTATTCAAGAAATAAGTAAAATTAACCCCCCATGTGTTCTAACTGAAATGTAGTGTGTTTTTGTGAACCTTCAATTAACATTATAGTTGATCTAATGTTTTGATTGATATTGTAATGAATTCATTATTAAAGAGCAGAAAGGAATCTATTGTAAATTCTTTGAAGGTGTACAAGCTGAAACTTGCTTTCTACATCACAGCTCGGTGGGGGGATTTTTAATGTATTTACTGTTTGTGCCATGGGTTGGTGGTTGTGGGCAGTGAATGAAATTCCCCTGTGGCTATGGGATCTATGGGATGTGTGAGGCAGGTGGTTCACAGACAGCCCCTGTGCAGGCTGTGGGATGAGCTGGCCTTCAGGGTTCCCTGAGTTTGTGCAGAGGAGTTTGGGGCACCAGGTGGCCATTCCCTGGTGAGTGAGATACATCTTGGAGCATTGCTTGGGGGAGCCCTGATGGGATTTGCTTGTCTTGGAGCACCTGTGCTGGCTGGCAGTAGGGGTAGATCTGCATCAGGCTGGTCCAAGAAATGCCCTTAGACTGGCTGGGGCCACCTCCAGAGGCAGCAGGAACAAGAGGGAGAATGTCCCAGGAGGAGGTGGAGGGGCTGAAGGCGGGAGGTAGGGGCAGTTTTCCTAGTGCAGGATAGGGCAAGGAGTAGGAGAGGTCTGGGAATAAGTGAGGAAAAGAAGGAGCTTGGTGTGATGCCAGATATCACCTTTTGTCCCATGAGATCCAGCTGTAAGGAACAAGGATTAAAGAATTTCTGGATTTGTGTTTGTTTCTGTGGATGCCAAAAACTTTTCCTGTCTTTATCTTCTTATCAAAAGCTCCTGATGTTCTGTCTGTGGTGTGGCAAGCCAAAGGCTGTCTTCTGGGCTATGCTTTTAACGGGTTTTTATGATTGTACTCAAAAGCATTTGTCTTACATGCTCAAGTCTTGTGTGGTATCTAAAGGTACGTAGGGAAACAGATCTCAGAAAGAGTTAGTATTTTCATCATGTTTTTATTTAAAGACAAAATAACCATATATTCTTATTTAGAAATAACACAGCAGTATTGAAATTCTAGCGTATCGTGAAGGGAGATTTAATTTGTATCATGCAGTGCCTAAACTCCAAATTGACGTGGCCCTCTGTGAAGTAGAGGGAAGTCCATGCTCCACAGAGCTTACAGGCAGAAAGGGTAAAACTTAAACTGATGAAACAACTGGAGAAGATACCAAGAACATGCCTTTTTGTAACACACACCTGATCCAGGGTGATCCAGTACTAAACCTGGGCTGCTGGGCTGTGCAATTTGATTCAGCCTTAATCAAAGATACGCTGGCAGAACTTGCCACCTATTGCTGCTCCATAGCCTTCATATCCAGCTTTGTCCTCACAGCTAATGTAATGAAAATACCCAGTTCCATATTTCAGCTGAAATTGAAAATATTGGCAGTGAGATGACTGATACAACATATCGCTTGTTCTTGTGAGCATGTTTCTATTTCAGGTGGGAGATGAAAAAACATTGAACCCAGAAATCTCAGACTGGCTTGTAGACTTGTGAGATGTACTCATTTGCTCTGTGTTATTTGGACTATCACATAAACAAAGAAAATTCTGAGTTTTCTTCATTTTCCAATTGACCCTTAGCATAAATCATAGCAACAGCATACACTGAGATTTGGGAAATTTCACTGTCATTAAATACATTCTTTTCCAGAAGATACTTAAAAATCCTAGTTTACTGTTCTTCACAGAATAGACTGAGTGGCAGAAGAACTTCCTGTGTTTCAAGGACTTGACACTTCTTAAGGAAGTTCTGAAGTTCTAGTAGAGAGCACTGCCTGTTGTGGGATGCTTTTTGTTCAGGCTGACGTAGTCAGTCTTTCAACACTCTGAGTTTTTTAATTTAGTTGTGGAACATTTTTAAGCAGGAAAAAAATTCACCAGGTCATGTACTGACACTGAGATAAAATCAAAAAACTGCAACAACAAAAGACCCAAATCCCAAAGCAAAAAAGCCCATCCTGAAGATATGCAGTTAAAAAGTGTTGAATTAGCAAGGCATGCTGAATCCAGGAATTGGATTTGTCTGATGAGCCACTGAGTTTTATTTTGGCCAACTTGAGTGCTCTGAAAGGAACCACCCCCTGTCCATTGGGAGCTGCTGCTGCATTGATCCAGCCTGGAAATGCAGTTGCACAGTGGAGGAGGATAACAGTTTTTATTAAACTTAATGCATTTATTGCTGTTCATAATGGGTAGACTTTGAATATCTTACTGTTGTAGATACAAAAGAAGATATCCTGAATCACAACTTCCTGCTTTGAGGAGGTGTGAAGTGCATTAGATTAGGAAGTCTTACCTTGTTAGAATTCCAGCAAATGCTGTTTTAGTGATACAGTTCATTGTATTAGTTAATATATATTATTGAATTGTTTTGTATTACTGGTATATTGATTTAATATATAAATATTAATATATTTCAGACTGAAATTTGAAGTACTAAAGGAAGTTACTTTTTTAAATAGGAAAGATAATTCAAATTATTGCAATTTTTTCAGAATTTTCCTTTGTTTTCTCTGCATCTTAGTGCATCACAGGAGTCATATTGCAACAGAACAAAAATATTTTACTATGGCAATATTCCAGGGTTTTTTGTTCTTTTAGAAAATTGAAAAATACACTTTATGTGCCGCAGTGCACACTGTGGGATGATGTTTTCACTTGGTCAAGTGTCCCAGTTTAAAGATGACCATGTGGTGAAGGGTGTGTTGGTCAGGCTGTGTGCCCCTCTCACAGGTAGAGCAGCTGTGGGTGTTCCAGCTCAGAACACCAATGACTGCAGGAAAGCCCAGGGCAGTCTGCACCCACCCAAATAACAAACCCCTGTGCCAGGCTGGCCTGCTGGGGCTGCTGCAGGAGCACCTGCCATCATCAGCTCTTCACTGAGCCTTGGAGCTGTTTTCCTAGAGTTTACCGAATCCTGTCTTTCTAAACTGATTGTTCTCCAGCTTGGTGTTGTGATGAAGCATGGTGAAAACAAAGGATTCTGCTGTGCAGACACTTCTGTGCTTTGAAGCATAAACATGACCTTTTTCTCTGGTCATGGGAGCTGATTGATCATGCTTCAGAATAATGTCCCGGTGTGAAGAGTTCAGGCAGCCCTTCCTTCATCTGTGCAGCACTCAGGAAGGCCTCATTCCACAGGCCAGCAGCTGCCTTCTGCTTGTGGGGAATGTTCCCATAAAGTGAAGATCTGCTAACTCTGAGCAGGTCACTTCTAGAGTTGCTCTTGCTTCTCTTGGAGCTGATAATTGGTTCTTCCTTCCCTCAGGTTCCCTGACACAAGCAGGCCTTTGGAAGAACTTGTTACTGTTGTCTGCATGGCAAACAGCCACCTGCCTGGGAGGGTTTTCTTTCCAAATATTTGACGTGTCTGTCTCACTTCCAAGTCTTTAGTGGGCAAACTTAGACATGTTGGAGGAAGGGGAGACAGGATGTGCTGCTGCGTTCGGCTGTTTCCCTCCTTACACAGGATCTCGTGGAGGCTGCCTTAGCTTTGATCTCCGGGCTTAAAACTGTCCTCTAGCTGACTGAAATGGTTTGCCTCTTGCACAGAGTTATAGCCAGAATAGAGATTTTTATCTTGGAAGCAAAAATGCCTTGTCAGTCTAAAAATTCAAGGGTGGTGTGTCCTTTTCCCTAGCACAAACATAAATACTACATGTGAAAGCTCTGGTAAGTCATGCTGCTAATGCCCAGGAACTAATTAACAACCAGCCCCAGAGCCTCTGCTCTGGCAACTTGTAACAGCCTGGGGCAGGAGGAGAGCAGGGATGTACTTGTGATGTCTAAACAGGCTTCTTAACTTTCTAAATTTTTACAGCAGTTATTTTATCAACCCTCCCATTGTACTTCTGTCTTTTGGACTTACACGTGTTGATGGATTTTATTATTCCTTACACCAAGGTGTGAGGTGAAAATCCTTACAGAAGAGTTTAGTCTGTTGAAATTCAAAACTGTTAAGCTTGCTTGACCTGTATTTCAGAGCCAAGCTGTGGTTGGTTCTAGACAACAGATGAATAACCTCTGTTCTGCAATGTCTCTGGTTGTAAGAATCACTTGGACTTAGAGCTTTTAAAAGATTCCTTACAGAATATGGGGAAAAAACTTCTGGGAAACAGCTAATACTTGGTGTTCCTTCAAAGTATTTATCCATTTTACACAACTTTTAAAAAGATGCTGTAAGTTGGAATTTGTCTCCTTTACAATTATGTCCCCATAATTTAGCTGAATCTAGTAATTCCAGACTGGAAGATGCTGTGTGGAGGAACAAGAGGCTGTTCCCCTTGGGGCTGTGGGCTCATTTCCTTGTGGAGGCTGGGAGAGAGCCCCGGGGTGCAGAACAGCCCTGTCAGCTGGGATTAGCCAGAGGGATCTCTGCTCTGCTGCACTGGAGCTGCTCTGAAGGGTTTGTGGATAGCTGGCTTTACCATGTGCTTGTGATATTTGGACCTTTTCAGTCTCTGCAATGGCACAGTTCAGTGGGAAGACAATGCTTGTCTCTGAGGATATGCTCTTTTTTGAAATCCAGTGCTTGTTAATGCATTGGCTGATGTGTGGCATAGTGCATGGAGTGAGCAGCTCTCTGTTCTGTGGTGTTGGGGACTTGGTTTGCCTTTCAAAGGCCCTTACTGATGGACAGCCCTGTACTTGCCAGTGTACTTTTTGTACAACGTGAATGTGAATCAGTTTGGTGTGATGTGTTAAATTTGTGAGACTTACACCTTCATAGATTTATGAACACTAATGGCACCCTTTCAGTTTTAGGCGTGCGTCAGTTTTTCACCCAGTTTGCCTTGAAACAAAAAGCTGGTGTTTGACATGATTAATCTTGTCCAGGATACTGGCAGTGAAACTGGCTGAGGTGGTGCTAATTCCTGGCTTTATTTCTGTTTTGCCCTTTTTGTCTGGAAGTGTGAGTTAGGAGATGCAGTGACTGTGCCTCTCATCTGGCCAACATTGATCATTTCTTCTTCTAGATGAAAGAACACGTCTGTCAAACTTCCTGCAGTGTAAGATCTGTGTGGGTTTCCTCAGCAGATTCAAAGGGAATGGTGACTTGTGTGTGCAGAGTGACTTGGGTATGGGACAATCAGCATCTCCCCCAAGTTATTCCTCATCATGGCACAACTACAACTGTGATACTCATTTGGGTGGGTTAGAGCAGCTGTGGCCATGACTTGCTCCTCCACTGGACAGACAGGATCAGATCCTTCTTTATCCCAGGTGAACTTGAACCAAGATGTGAAGTCTGGACACAGTACTAGAGGAGGGAGACAAAGTGACTTGAACTAATGGTTTTCACATGCCAACTTGTACTTCAGATGAGGTGGAACCTGCACATGGGATTTTGTGGGTATGCAGATGTACCTGGCATTGCTCGAGTGCTATGGGTGGATGCTAAATGGAGAAACAGCTTTGGTTGTTACTTAGTTGAGCTACTGTATGAAGATACAGGTGTATATTTTATTAAAGAGTCTTAACTGAAGTGGCCCTACCACATGAGTAAAGCAAGCAAATCACCTTGATTTGACCTTAACATTTTCCAGTTGCAGAGATGCCAGCAGAATGTGAATCAAAACAGAACTGCCTGTAAACACATCCCAGAGGAGCTAGCTACTTTCTGCTAGTTTAACTCTGATTGAAGGACTTTGACTCCCCTTAAGGTAGATATGATTTTATTTGTACAAATAAGTAAAAATAAGTCAGATTTACCAGTATGATAGGAATCCTCTCTATGGATCCTAACAGTGCAATTACAACAGTGGAGAAAATAGCCACCAGTAATTCTATTCTCAAACGGTATACTCACTACTTTTTTACTTTTCCAAAATGTTCATTTCACTGGGAAATTTCCTAAATTTTAGTTACAGTGATAAATTTCCTTATGGTCATTTAAGACCTGTTTGGTCTTCTCTCAAATATTTCCTTATCCTTATTTTTACACCAAGTATTCATAGAAAACATCACCTTCTCAGTTTCTATTTTGAAAGGTTTCTGATGATGAAAAAGAAGGATTTGGTTTCTTTATCATCATGACAGCCTTTGAATTCAGGCAGACCAGCAGAACCAGCTGCAAATGTGAGAAACAAGGCCTGTGCCCAGTGCTGAGTTAACTTCCATTTCATTCTGATGGGAGCAGCACTTCAGATTCTCTGGTGAAAGTGTGTTTTTGATGCACTCTGCAGCAGCATGTGCCATCACTGTGGCCATCCCACAGGAGCAGCTATGTTCTTCTCTCCAGTTACCTCTTGGTGATGGCCTTGGTGTCTGTCACAGAAACTTTCTTTGGTCACTGTCTGTCACTTGGGTAAAGAGCACTGGCAAGATTAATGCCCCATGCCCTTCTTGCCTACCAAAACCCCCCAAATTTGGAAGGTATGAAGGCCCGTTGTTTTGCCATGTTAAATGTGATCAATCACAAGGGAATTCCTAGTGCAGAAACTTCTCTCCAGATGGAGCTTTCTGTTAATTCTTCTTTTTTTGTCTTGCTTCCCTTAAGCAGGCTGCATACATAATCGTGGTCATTTGACAACAGAGGCTGTGTTTACCTTAGCCTGACTGAGGTCCCTGCTGGGCTGTTACCTGGCTGTGTCTTCTCTGCAGACAGATGTCTCTGTCATTCTTTGTTTCTGTGCTGCTTTAGCAAGCCCTGGTTGGCTTGTTTGTCTCTGGCTTCCTCATAACTCCATTATTATTTGACTTGGAAAACAGCAGCAGACAGATAGATTTCCTCTTCCCTTAGGCTAGGAAGGGAACATCAACCTTTTGCATTTGTATCTCTTTTAAAAGTAGGTATGCTTCCCAGAGAAGGAATCCTCTATTAGCTTACTTGCATGCCTCTGTGTGTCATCCCTTCCAGTGCTTTGGATAGCTATGGATTTATTTGGGAGCAGGAACATCAGCTCTGCTGGGTTCAGCTGGCTCATGTCACCACATTGTTTTCTATTTCGTAAGACTGGTTCTTCTCAAATCCACCACTTAAGTTACACTTCCGCCTACTTGAATTATCTTTCCATTTAGAAATTGAATCAGTCCATAATGCTGTGCTCTATGGCAATTTTGGCAACTGATTTTTTTCTGTTCTGTCTTTTAGGCTTGAGTTTGTTGAGTAATCTTTTTTATTTAACTACTTTTTTTTTGTCACCATATCCATTAAATAAATAGCTGTGCCCCACCACTGTGCTGGTTATTCATGCCTCGTTGTCCAGAGCAGCTGGGTCTCACAGGACCAAGATTCTGATGGTATCTGTTTCTAATAGAGCTTGACCCTAAAGTGTGAGTGGCCACTACTAGCAGCTGCTGTTGGAGATTGGCTGAACAGTGTTAATGATTATGCTGGAACCTCTATCCTTTGTCATGTGAAGGAACTCCAATTACAAAACTGAACAGTCTCCAGAGAAGTAACTTCTATGATTTCTCTTGGTGACATGGCTGTTGCTATCCTTTGAATTTTGCCTTCATCAATGGGTCTTACGATTCACCGATGGGTTAAGATTGTAACTAATAAATAGCAAATATGACGGAAGTCTATTGTGAAGACAGTGAATTGATAGCTTACTAAGGAAGCTTTTTTTTTCCTATTGAAAGTTGGTAGCTTTGAGCATGCTGTACTTTGCACCAGTACAAGTTTTTCAGTCTTTTACTAAGAGGTTATCTGTGAGGTTGGGTCATCAGTTCTTTAGAATTCGGTGTGAAACCTGCAGTTCGTAGTGCCGTTCCAGTAAACACTTTCACTGTCATGAAGACTTACTTGAGGATAATGGAGTCCAAAGACTTGTCCCACCCCTGCATGGTGTTTGTTGGTGACAGGTATGGAACAAATAACCAGCCTCGTGTCAGAGTTTTGTCCTGTGCCAGCTCTACCACCTTTTCCTCAAAATACTTTCATTTCTCATTCCTGTGCAGGACGGGGTGGTGATGGTAGTGATCTTGATTTTGAAACAGTATCAGACTGGCTTCACCAAGATGAGGGCTGGCTCCCTGGCACTGCTTCTGGAGCCAGGCCTGACCCCAGAGGCACAGGTGTGCCAGCAGTGCCACAGTGCTCCCACCGTCCCTGGGGCCACAGCAGCAGTGTGTGGGCAGGACAGGACTCCTGAGAGGAAGCCTGGCTTCTTCTGGACTGGATTATCAACCTGGCATGATTCTGATACGGCTCAGCCCTCGTGCTGTGCTTGGGTGGTGGCTGCCCTGCCTCGAGTGAGCTGTGCTCGGGTCCCCAAGTGCCCAAGGACAGCAGCTCTTCAGGATGTCAGCCCAAGACATGGGCAGGGTACTCTGTCAGCTCAGTTGTAAGTAAATGCTGTCTTTTAAGGTGACCGTAAATGACAATGGACTTCTTCCTTATTCCTGGGCATATCCTTCCTGTGGCTCACCAAGAGGATGTCGACAGGCAGCAGCAGCACGAAGTGTTAAGGGCAGATTAAAATGAGACAAGGTAATGCGTGTGCATGTTTACCTTGCTGTACAGGAATGTGCTGATCTGAAGTCTGCATTAATAACCTTGCTGAAGGCTACTTTTAAAACATATAAAAAATATTTTGACAACATTCATCAGAAGATGTTCTGAGTGTTATTTGAAATTAACCAGCAGCATTACTGTAGAGAAACAACTTACAAAGCATATTTACCATTTTAAAGAAGCAACTTCTTTGAAAACCTTATTTGAAGAAATAATTATGTGCAGACTATATATATACATATGACATTTTTCATTCCATTTTTATTGGGTTTTAGTTTGACAAAAGAACTGCAGTGTTACACACTTCTTTTAAACACAGTATGTGTAAGGTTGATTTTTGAGCCTACTTTTGCCCTTCCTTGCTGGGCATGTTCACATTTGCTCTGGTATTTGCAGTTTTACCGTTCAGATTGTATGAGAACTGAAGTAATAGAGAATATTCTATATAAAGTTAAAGAAAAAAAACCAACAGTGTGAACCTCTGTAGAACTCCTGTGCTATTGCTGAAAAGCTCCATTTTAAATGCTTTGGATTTGAAGTGGTCTCTCACAAATAGGCGAGAAAATGCAATTAGGTGGATAAGCATTCTGTTACCATCTGTAATTTATGCTACTGTCTGTGATACTGAGGAGATAACTAGCAGCTGCCTTGGAGCACCTTACTGGAATGGTTCATTTTGGGTGGCGTAAATGGTCTGTGTGCCAGGTATTTTCAGTTCTGCAGTACAGTAACTGGGGTGCTGGTGGATTGCTCCCTTCCCCAGGCCCGGGTTCAGAGCTGTGTCCTGCCGAAGGGCTCGGGCATTGCTGGGCCTAGGCCATTCCTGCCCAGGGCTCTGCTGCATCTCCTCAAGGCCAGAAAGGACAGCTCAACAGCAGCTAGCTGAAACTATATATTTGTATGAAGCTGAAGTAAGACATTCTAAAAATGGAAAGATATGCCTCTAACTACAATTACCCCTAAGCGTTACATAAAAGAGCAATAAAGAGCGATCTCGCAAGTGGTGGAAGTGCATTCTTTTCTGCTGGTGTCATCCAGGAGTGTATTTCCTGAGTTGTATTGACGTTCTCCTGAACTTGCAGAGAGCAAGCAGGAGCAGGCTTTCTCAGGTTTGAAAATGGAAATCCCCTAAAACTCTAATTAATTGTTGTATTTTTTTAAGACTAAAAATTGCGTAATTTTCCAACTCCCTCCTTGTTACTGAGAGGCTTTGCTTTTGATTGCTGCCTTTTAAATGCTTCATTCTGAGATTTGTGTTACGGCACAGTGAAAATAACTGGTTGAGTTTGTATCTTCGCTGTTGGTAGAGTTGCTTATTTAAACATATTAGTATTAATTTTCAGGCATATCTAAATCCTACGTGTGAACATTTAATTTTTTCTATTATGTGTAGTTGTGAAATTATCTGAAAAATTGTGTTTGTTTGAATCTGGAAGGCCAAAAAGGAACCCCAGTATTCCATTTAGAGGAGACAGCAACACTTGAATAATTAATGTCATTTATATTGTCTGATACTGGCAAGAAGGTAGCTGTAGCTCTTAAATATTATCCTTGATTATTGTTTTGTCTTTCCTGCAGTGACTTCAGTATTTTGGCTGTTACTGCTTTTCCCAAAAGTCTCTGCTTTGTATCCAAACACGGGCAACTTCTGCATAAAATTTGCATTGCTTTGGTTGCTTTCTTCTGACTTTTCGATTTGAAATTGGGTGCACAAAACTTCAGTGAAGCAGTCTGGGAAAACTGTGCCTTTTCAATGCAGTGTGAAATGGAAAAGAAGCATAAGAGATCAGTGAGGTGTTTTTTTTCCTTTACCCTCTCTTTGCTTTGCCATGGGAAGGAGCTTTGATTACAGGCATCCCAGCTTTGTGTTTTCCTCAGGGCTATTGTTTTGCTGTATCTGCTTGGATGCAGGACTTGGTTCTCTGTGTCACCTGCGTCACCTGGTGTGTGGGTGAGGCAGAGTTATGTGTGGGGGGTGACACAGAATTGGGTATTGCCAGGATCGATGAACAAACTTCAGTGTTTGGTGTGAGCTGGGGTCAGCTGGGTTTGAGCTTGCTGTTTGTTTTTAGCTGGATTCTCCTGTAGTTCCTGACTTCTGTGTGCTGGCCCCCCACTCCCTGTTTTGTGTCCCCTGCCCCAGCCATGCCCTGTGGAATGCCTCCAAGCGGCAGCTTCTGCTGCTGTCCCCGGGAGCTCGGGCACAGCTGTGACACAGCCCACTCCCCAGCTGCCTTTCTGTGCAAGTGAGCTGCTGCTTTGCTTGCAGCTTCCTGAGGAGGTGCCCTGGTCACCTCTCTTTTCCCCAGTTCTCTCCCCTGGGCTTTCTTGGCTGCATCTCACAGGGCCGTGTGGCAGTGTCAAGGCTTTACACAAAGTGTGTTTCTCTAGTGCTCTTGTCCCAGAACAAAATTCAGATAGGAAAGAGCATGGGTTTGTTTTATCAAATCTAACCCTTGAAGTTCTAGTGGTTGTCCCTGGTTTTGGTGTGCTTAATTGCCCTGCTCAGGAATTAGTGTGTGACTAGAATATGGGACAGGGAATTAAAAGGTAGAAATAAGATTGGTGGTGCTGTGATGACTATTTGAGATTCCTTTGATGTTAGCTTTTAAAATACGCTTGAGTCATACTTTCAGTCTTTCAGGAACTGAGGCAGGAAAGCTATCTAAATTGCATCTCCAACTCGTAAACTTCGATGCAAAATGTTGCCATCTCATGACAAAACTGCATGCCTTTAGCAGATTTTACAGGAGGAAATCTTTTTCACTGTGAGAAGCAAATCACATCTTAGGATCTTGTAGTGCTGCATAAAGATGCAGTTCTGCCACACAGCAGGAAGCCTGTGAATGCTGTTTTTAAAGTTTCTCCTTGTTTTAACTGAGCATCAGCAAATAACCATATGCCTTCATTCAGTATTTGTTTTGCTTCTTGACCATTTCCACACTTGCTCTTCATTCCTTCAATATATACTTTTCTGCCTCTCTGAATTTTTTTGTTGCTCTATGCTGGATTGCCTGCATTTTGCACTGTGGACGTTGTTTTGGAGTGTGGTTACAATTATTGACATTATTTAATGTACCATTGACCTGACTTTTTTCCCTTCTGGCACTTCTGCAAAAGGTTTCCCTGCCTAACCAAAGACTTTAACCTGAGTCTGCCTAATTTTGTGGCTCTGTTTCTGTCACCTACCCCTGCTACAGGAAGCCATATGGGTCATTTGGACAGGAACAGTACATGTGATTTTGTGTTTATCAACATTGGCTCATTCATCTTTCTTTGTGGTTTTCCTCAAAATACTCAGCTGTCCTTGATCTCCTCTAATTGTGATATCATTTGTAAATTTTGGTGTTCACAACTCTTCATAAAGTATTAGTAGAAATACTAAATTATCTCTAGAGTAGAGTTAGATGTAATCCTACTACCAAAACTTTTAATTTTGAAGGGTGAACAAAATCAAATGCACCTCAGAAAAATAATAGTAATCTTTGGGATATTGGAGAACTGATGGAAGTATTGGTGACTGTGGCCTTAAAACCCAGGTGCTTGTTGTCTAATTCTTATATTTTGTTTCTACATTCAAGTTTTTTTTTCTTGCTTCTAGCTTGGAGAACTGAAGAGAGCTTCATTTGCTTAAATGTAAAAGTTTGCAGGTAGAGTGTTCTTGGCAGCAAAAGAGTTTTGCTGTGCAGTTTTATTTCAGGGCAAAAGGAAGAGTAAACTGCAGTTTAGTAATTGATAAAATTTCATTTTAGTAAAATCTTTTGCTAATCCAAAGCCATATTTATTGGAAAACAGTGGTATTCTTCAATCTGTGTTTATGGTATGCAAGAATTTGACATTTCTGTAGTAGTCATTTGAGCAGGACCATCCACAGGTAGCACTGAAGAACTCATAAACGTATCCTGAATAAAAGCAGGGTTTTGGCATCATCAGTTTTTCAGTTTTGCAGGGGCATGGTGGGGTTGTTGTCCCTGCCAAAGGCAGTTCAACCACTGCTGGTCCCTGGCTGGTTCCTGAGGCTCTCCCTGCAGCAGTGGTGTCACTGGGCACACAGCTGTCCAAGGGAATCACTGCTGGTTCCTGAGGCTCTCCCTGCAGCAGTGGTGTCACTGGGCACACAGCTGTCCAAGGGAATCACTGCTGGTTCCTGAGGCTCTCCCTGCAGCAGTGGTGTCACTGGGCACACAGCTGTCCAAGGGAATCACTGCTGGTTCCTGAGGCTCTCCCTGCAGCAGTGGTGTCACTGGGCACACAGCTGTCCAAGGGAATCACTGCTGGTTCCTGAGGCTCTCCCTGCAGCANGTGGTGTCACTGAGCACACAGCTGTCCAAGGGAAGTCACTGCTCACAGCTGCTGGGTTTCTAAAGCAGGATATGACCGGGGTTGGTAGTGTTCAGCTCCAGACCATCTCAGGGATACATGTGATACCACATCACTCAAAAACTGCCATTGTCCAAACGGGATGCTGTGGAAGTCTGTAACTCTCCAGCTGTCTTTTGTAATAGGGGTTGTAGCTGATAATTTTTATAATCGAGAAAATTTTTTTGTATAATAAATTTTTTCAAATATGCTATATGACAAAATTGAGAAGCATACTTTTATAAAGGCATATAACAGATTTGGATTGCTACTACTTTCAACTGAAGCATGTCTGCCTACAGGTAGTGAGCATTCTCTCCAGCAATAACACAGTCACACTTCAGCAATAATTTTGCTAGGGGAAAATACAGGTAGAAATTGAACAGGAGCTGCAGCCATTGTAGTGGTTGTATCTGTACTTACAGCCATTCTCATTTTAGTTGCCATTTGCTTGTTTGTAGGAGTGTTCAGGTGGGAGATGGAGCAGGTATGGGTTTGGAGCTGGGTGCAGGGCAGCAGTGCTGTCAGCGCAGCGTGCCTGTGCTGCACGTTCTCAGCTGTCAGTGTGCAAGTTTTGTTGTTCTGTGATATTCATTCTGAAGGACTTCATGCCTACATTAATTGCGTCTATTCCAACACCAAACTGAGAATTTATCCTTCTGTGCATGGTTGAATGAGTGATTGATGAATGTCCTTGTCACCTGACAGTCTGTTTGGAAAACCTGAAATCCTTCTGTGATGCTGCATGTCCCTCCTCCCACTCAGTCTGTGATAGAAGAGAGACTGAACTTTATCCCTGGAGATCAATCTGCTGTCTGTTTGCTAGTCTGCAGAGCTGCCTTTGAGCACTGTGCTCTGATGAGGCTATGTTCAATGGCAGTGGATTTGGATACCTTGGCAGAACAGAGCAACACAGATGTAGGATCGCCCAGAGGGAAGGTTCAGATTTGGGATCTCTTGTTTCTTATAAGTCATGGAGCCTTGTTGACTTAAACTACTGAAAACTCTTATTTATTGCCATTTAGCTTCTCGTACTTTGTACGTTTGCAAAGTGTAAATGCTCTCTAGACATCCTTCAGATGACAAAGAGGCTTCTTTTCAGGTGAGCTACAGACAGTGCCTCAGGCCTTGCAGGATGTAGTTATAAATATGTCTTTATTCAAAATGGTTGTCTTGCTGTACATGTCTGATACCTTCTGGTGAGTGGTTAGTTTGAAAGCTATAAAAGATATTAGTCACATGAGCATGTTACAACTAGATATTTGGGGATGTAGAACCTTGCCTGCTTATTGGAGTGGAGTTAAAGTATGTAGCCATCAGCCAAAAAAAAAAAAAAAAAAAGACTGTCTTTTCCTAGGAACTGCAATAAAAATATCTATCGAAAGGCTAGGGTAATGTACATTTTAAGATTTTAATCAGGACATAGTACCAAATGGTTTTTGAACCTGCATGTGTTTAAGTAAAAGAACATAAAATAAAAGGAAAAAATATATCTTGTAAAGAAAAAGGGATTAGGAAGAGGCTAAATTTAGTGGTAAGTCAGTTAAACATATCTCCCACATTTCTTGGGCAGCAGGTCAGGTGTGTATAGGTTTCCTTTTTGACTATGAGACTCAGTCTGAACAACTGTGCAGGTGGTTTTTATCCTGCCATTACTGAAGTCAGTTTCTTCCTTGTTTACATCGGATAACGTGTTTATTTTCCTGGTTTCATCCTTAAGTCCACATGAACGTGTGCACTACTAATGTCCATAAAGGAAACGGATCTCTGAACACAGTGGCTAGCCTGTAGTGTGATGTTTGGAGTGTCTTCCCCTACTGCATCTGGAAATTTCAAACCCTGCTTTTCATGTAAACGCTGGAGCCATCTTTCACAGAATCCATTTTTAGTTGTTTGCATCATCTTTGCAAGTGGGTAAGTTGTTGCTGCCTCTTCATCCAGACACGTTCTGTGGGCTGGCAGACAGAACGCAGAGCCTGGTTCAGTCATTTGGTTGCAGGAAGCTTGAGCATGGGAATCCCTGCCTGGTTCTTAGGTGAGCACTCTGGCCTTGCAGCAGGGTGGAACCAATGGGAACTGCTCCTACCTGGAAGTGTTCTGACAGCTCTGTGAAGGAACTTGAAAACAGATAGGTTTTAATCATATCTTCCTGTAAAAACAAGAAATGTAGTTTGTCTTGTTTAGATTTTGACTTTTCACGCACACTGTGAAGGATGAGAAGAGCAGAGTCTTTGACCAAGAGCTGAGATCTGCCTTGTTGCTCCAAGTGTAGATATACAAGAATAACTTCATCATGCAGTAAATAACGTTAGTGTCCCAGCAAGTTAATTTTAGCTTATAGGAGCATTTCCCCTCTGTACTGATGAGTATTTTCTAATATCATTGGTAATTTGCTGTTGTTGCTTGAATTACCCTTGTAGTTAGATAAATATGAGGATTTTCAGTGATGAGAGGTTGGCCATTCTTTTTCTCATGTTGCCCTCATGAAATAGATCCAGTCCATTGTGCCTTAGCTGGCAGAATTGGTAAGAATTTTATTACCTCCTCAGCATGAATTGTGCTGGTGACTTCTTACTGACTGCATGTCAGCAGTGTGACGCTCAGAAACAGGGAACACAGGTAAGGGGCAAATTTGAAAGAATTGTCAATGTAAGGAAGGCAGGAGGAATACGAAGGAAAGGGATTAGGAAGTTGTGGAAAAAGCACCACTTCTGTCTGGCATCAATCCTCAAAAGGTCTGGCTTTTTCTTGGGCCTGCCCTAAAAGAAGTGGGATTATTCAGTACTGGCAAAGCTGTCTGGATATGTCTAGGAAAATAACAGGAGGAGCACTAAAAAGTGGGGAGTAGAGACTAAGGACAATGAAAACTTAAAGCATGGTTTGTTACACTTGGTTTAGTGATTTCTCATATTTCTTCTCTGCTTCTCAGTAGTATGTTCTTGCTTCCTTGTGTCAGTGATTACTTGGCTGCAAGATCAGCTGGCTCAGGAAAACACCCCCCATCTTGTCCCCAAGAGCATGGCTGTGTCAGATGAACTCCCTGAGCCTCTGGCTTTGCAGCTGTGTGACCAGTGGATCAGACACAAAAGGAAGTATTTCCCAGGTTCTTTCCCTGTGTGCTGAGAGCAGTGTGAGAGCCGGGGCTGGCTGGCTGCAGGAGCCATCAGTGACTCTGCCCAGCCCAGTGTGGGGGCCCTGTGGGAGGACAAGGGCTGGGAGGCTTTTAGAGCCACATCAGCAGAGCAGGGGGTGTGCAGTGGAGACAGCACTGTCCTCTGAAGGGGCAGTTATGGGGCTGTTTAGGCGGGGTTTGCTTAAGCAAATCCCACAATTGCCCAATGTGGTGGTCCCTGCCAAACCCTCCCTGGATGGAAAGCTGAATCTTTATGGTGGCTTGATTTGCTCTGCTGTGATTCACTGTGTGGTTTCATAAAGCCATTTAAGTGAGTCTCTGCAGCAGAGAGGCTGGGAAAACCACCGTTCTCAATATTGTTTTCGGGCATTTCAAACTGGAGGCTTCAAACTGAACAGCTTCGTCTTCCTTGCACACTTGATCTGGACATGCCAGTCTGGAGCTAGGTTGTCCTGCTTTTGGCCTTTACTTCTAAATAGAGAATTTGAATTTTCAGAATAGGTGTTAAGCATTTTCTTGGACTTACGCTACAGGGTGAAACATTTAAGTATTTTCCTGAAGAATTATCTAAGTGATTGAAAGACATTATTTTTTATCAGAGACTGACATGCACAGCAAATTCTCACCGTCCTCCATGTTTCCAAACTTCTCACATTACACTCTTAAGCTACATTGGAGCCATTTACACCATACACAAGTCTTAGTTTTGCAACATCCACCAAACATTTAAATCTTCTAGTTCTCGTGTATTCTTTGCAATAGCAGAGAATTTAGTGTGTAAACTTTGATGTTCAGTGATTTTAAGATGTAGTCAGATGTGCTGAAATGCACTGAACAGAGCTATAAACAGTAAAATACATTTTCTGAGTTTTCATTGGGGCTACAGAGATCCTAGATGTTCAGTTTGAGAATTGAAGAATGAGCAGTTTGAGATTAAGAACCGGAATGCAGGGAAGCATTAAAGTACATTTCTGATGGTACCTGTGTGTACTGCCTGATCCATCAGTGCCCCGGGCTTGCAGAGAGCAGCCCAAGGCAGGACCCAGGAAACTACAGTGTGATGCTGTGGAGGATGAGGGTTTGGACAGCCTGAGAAAGATGTAGGAGCAGTCTCCTGTTCTGGGTGATGTCTGACTGCTCAGCCATGACACCAGAGACAGGCAAAATAACTCTGAACATAGTTTTTTTGAGGTATGAAATCTGGTTGGTAGTTTTCCAGTAATGAATCAGTTATCCATCCCCAAATGAGTGGTAGCACAAGTCCAGGAAGTATTGAGTGGATAAATCCCAGTCTTGTGTAAGGAAGAAAGAGGGTTTTGTATTAACTCCTCTTAACTTCTTACTCATACCAGATTTTAAGGCTCTCACAAAACCTGCTCTTGCTATTTCCTGTTCCTATAAGGTGAAATGAGAACCTGTCTTGACCTTGTGAGTTCCTGTCCTTAAGCAGCATCCCTAGAGCTGTGATGGGGGAAACTGGGGCCTGGAGAGCTTCTCCTGCTCCCTTACTGTCCTGTGCTGTCATTCGAGCCCGCAGGCCTGGCAGGATGAGCAGACTTATTTATTAGCTCAAGTGTGTACCTAAGTGTTTGTAGGAACAGAGCCAAGTTATTTAATGTTGAAATCAAGATTAGAAAATCGGTAACTTTGCCAAGAAATGTGTTAATTGAAGGAACATCAGTTGAAACAACTGCCTGTGTGAAAGGCTGTAGGTCTGTGATTACATCTCTTAACACTAAGATAAATGTACATTTAACACTGACACCTTCACTAATAATTAATTTGATTGGTTTTTATCTGGATGTTTTTATTAGATACTCAATACTGGGTATATTTTCTGTTCCAATGAATTAGCACACCTTCTGGACTTGTTACAGAAATTTACTACAGATGGTTTGAGAAGTTATTCACCATGTTGGGATGAGAAGAGAGAGAAAACTGTGGAAAAGACAAATTGAGATTGTTTAATTGCTGTGTTTTGTACTTCTGTCTTGGAAATCCCAAACTACAGCAGGCACTGCCCTGTTACGTGCAGGTGGAGACACAGTGGGATACATGGATCAACAAGCAGCCCCCTTCTGAGAGAAGGGCATGTGTAACTTGTGAGTTTTTGAGACTTGTCCTTTAGATTGCTTAGCAGATGTTTCTAAACTAAGGGAAACCTTGATTGGGTAGTTTTATTACTTGATATGCTTGCAAATTTATCAGGTCATTTAGAAACCTAAAACACTGAGTTATAGTCATAAAAGAACTATGTAAGTGATATAAAAAATCAGATATGACACATGAAATTGTGGCATGTATTCTGTGCTCTGGGTTCTTACTGCTTGATTAAAGAGTTGGTTTTCAGAAGTAAAACTTTGAAGAAACCATTGTTATTTTCTAAAGCCATAAAGTTGCGCATTTGACTTTTCGAAATCCTATTATACAACTATTAGATGTCGTTTTTTATTCTGCTTGCTTAATTGCTGTTTAATGGGTTCTGCAGAAACGGTCCTTGAAGCTTTAGGTGTGCCAGACGCAACTTGTGACTGGCTCGGTGTGGCAGCCTTTCTACCTGCAAGCTGAAACCAATAAAAAGAGCGTTTCAAAATAGCCAGATATGTCTGGTTATTCATTGTGGCACCTCGGAAGTCAAGTAGCATTTAATGTCACTTTATTTGCCGCGAGTAAGTTCTGTTGCAGTTGCAGGGTTGGCGGTGGCCTCCGGCACGCCCGCGGGCCTGGAGCTGGGGCTGAGCCCGGGCGATCCCCGCGGGAGCCGCCGTGGCTGGGCCGGGAGGGCCGCGCCCTGCCCGGGGTGCCCTGGCTGTGCTGGCACAGCAGAGAATGCTCACCCTGCGCCTCGGGACTTGGGCATGAGGAGGGCAGCATGCTGTGCTTCTCACAGTGCCGTGTCTGTGGAGAGGGGAGACCTGCGTCTGTGGGGAGGGAAGGTGAGGGAACACCCGTGTGTGTGGGGAGAGGAGACCCATGTCTGTGGGGAGGGAAGGTGAGGAACACCCGTGTGTGTGGGGAGAGGAGACCCATGTCTGTGGGGGGGGAAGGTGAGGGGAGACCCATGTCTGTGGGGAGGGAAGGTGAGGGGACACCCGTGTGTGGGGAGGAGAGAAGGGAGTAGGGTGGCTCTTGGTGTGGCTGGGCTAGTATGCTCAGGGGTCCTTGTGCAGTCCTGACAGCAGAAACTTTGTGCAGTTTATTTTGCCTTGTTCCAGAAGATAAATGTGGTGTGAATGTATGGTTAGAATGGGCTGTTCATACAGGCTCATTTCAGGGTATGTACAAGGCAGCCTCCCTGTGCTTCACCTGCAAGGTGTTGAGGGGAAATGTCCTACCCTGCTGAGTTGGGCTCCTTCTCTGAGGGGTTTGGGAAGCAGCTTTTCTTTCTCCATTTGCAGTGGTAGAAGCTGGTTGGTGACCAGGCTTCTGCACCACAGGTTGCCCCCATGACTGCTCCACTGCCTCTCATCACTCATCTCACCTGAGTTTCAGGGAAACTGATTCCCTCAGTGGCTGATGTGAAACTGCACGTGAACCATGTCACCAGCTCTTTCAGCTGACAGGAACAGTGTGGTTAATAAAGACCCCGTGCTAGTGCCAGAAGGGCTCCTGGGCCTGAAGAGGAGCCATTCCTTTCACAACCCATATGCTGCTGTACACAGAGCAGAACAAAAGCACTCGTTCTTACACCATCACCTCACCTCTCCCATGGCAGCGCAGCACTCCTCTGACAGCACAGGGCTTTGCCTTTGCCTGGGCTCTGCATACGGGCGTGAGGGAGAAACTTTGCGAGAGAGACTGGCAATCCCTCCAGGGTCCGCTCAAGTCCCATTTCAACCCTGTCAGAAACATGCAGCTCTGCAGCACAGGTGTGCACTGATCCTGTGCATTGCCCTGTGCTCATTCAGGTGCTCTGGACTGAGGGGTCTCACACATCCGTTCCCGGCCTTGGAGCCCATTTGCAGCCTAAGCATCTTCTCACCCTTTGAGTAATGAATGTGATGGGGAAGGAATCTGTTCCTATTTGTCTGCCCTAGAACTATTGGGTGAGTTTGTTTTGAAAATCTAAAATGAAATATGGACTACTTCTAACATTAGACCTCACAAGCTTTATTTTCTGAAGGAAATTGAAGTGTGGTATCTGTGTAGAAGCTTTGTGAATGCCACTTACTTGCTGTTTTCAAAATGTTAAGCACACTTCATAAGTATCTCTGTAATATTAGTTAATAGTGACTTGGATAATTGAACAAATTAATTGCTTTTTTCCATGGATTGGAATTGTAAGTGTGCTGCCTCTGCAATAACACAGTTTGGGATTATTGGATGCTAATCCTGTCAGTCCTTTCCACACTATCCATAGCCCAGGGCAATTGCTTTAACTTTAGCATTTTAATTTCCTCTTTTGCAAAAAGAGCATCAGAAGCATTGCTCCCATTAAGCTTTTATTACCATAATTAGTCTCTTCCATAGTTTGTTCCTGACAGCAGAACATTCTGCTGCTACGTGTCATTCTTCTGTGCTGAAAACTGTATGTGGTAAACTTGTACTGATCCTGGGTGTTCTTAATAGTTAACACTAGTATTTTTCATGCATTTTGAATTGTGCTAGTTTTATTAACCACCACAAAATAGTGTTTTTAAAAATAATCTTGAAGCATCATGCAGCCTGCTTGGTCCTGCCCAACCCTCGAGTTGTGTGGGTGATTCTGGTGTCCATTTGTGAAGGTGAAACACAGTCACACAACACAGATTGAGTAATGCAAATTTCTCTGCTAATTTGGTTAAGTTTGGAAAGCTTCTAGAAAAAAAATAAACATGATTTATAATCCTGAAAACTTGGATTTTAAACATCACTGGCTGAAAATGTAAACTATCTTAAAATCTTGTTATTGCAGGCAAAATGCCAGCCCCTGAGCAGAGCCCAATGGTGGAGGAGGGGCTGCCACAGACAGCGCAGGAGACTTCCACAGGCCCAGGCATGGAACCAGAGACTACTGCCACGACCATTTTAGCTTCTGTAAAGGAACAGGTATCTGCCTCGTTTTCAGCAATTTGTCAGTTCAGAGTGTGTATGGAGTTAACTCTGTCTCTTACTGCACTGCTGCAACAACCATCACTGTTTGTTTCTGTGGCATGTGACCCAGGGCCACTGTAGTCTGTTTCGTGTATCAGTTTTAGAATCTGAATATAAGGGGTTCAGTTACCTGCATTAAACAGAAGCATCATTCTGCTGTGCTGTATCCCCTGGAATGTCTGCACTGCTGTTGTAAGTCAGACTGGAAATGCTAGTTTAGTGGCAAAGAAAGAAGAAAAGCTAATGTAGAATTGATGCAACATTGGAATCAGCTCTTGTAAGTCCTGCAAAGCATAGTATTCAGTGCTACAGAGTCCTGCACATATAGATTGGGTAAGATTAGTTGTACTTTATTAAAAAATGGGCTTTAAACTGTGAGTTTGGTTTCAGTTATCAATACCAAGGTGCTAATACATTTTAAATATGCTGCACATTTATGGGTGTGTATCTAAAGTGATAATTTCTGTAGGAAAGATAAAATTACATTTTTAATCAAATTCAGCCTTAATTTGTAAAGATCATTCGAGTGGGAAAAATTGCAGTTCTACCAGGAAATGCTGCAGTTAAACTTTTTGTTGCTTTTTTCTGTTTTAAATTTAAAGAACACAAAGGGAGAAGGGATACTTTGGCTTTCATTGTATCATACTGAGAAATAATGATCATCTTTATTGACTTAATACACAAACTTTAACATCTAAACCTCAGAATAAATCTGCATTGCTGTCTCTGTTTTGGAACTTCCATTAAGATGAATCTCGACTTAATTCAAGATGGTAGCTCTGAATGCAAGCACTTGATATATTAGTTCTTGTGTTGTCCCATATTAATATTTTTTTAAAAGGTGAGAATTAGGTTATATCTTCTTGATATCAACAGTTTTCATACCCATTATACCTTTATTGTTAAACAACAATTTTCTGCAGAATGATGACATTTGAATCTTAATTTTCATGCCTAAATTAATAGTTTCAAAAGTAATTTAAAGTGACAATAGCAACCCTAAAAATTTCTTAGCAGTGTTAAAATTAATATTCACACTTGCAGTGTGCAGGATATCACTGCCAGAGGCTGTTGCAGTGTGAGAAGTCAGCCAAGAGTTACAGATACCTTCAGTCCCCTCTCAGCAAACAACAGTTTGCCTTGTGCCATCTTAGCCTGTCACAAATGGCCATTAGGGCTCATTTGCCTGAAGTACATTGGTGGTAGCTTTAACTCTGTCCATTTGATGTTGCAGCTCACAAGGAGGTGCTCACTGGTGAGCCATGGCAGTGTCACAGCTGGGCTGGGCTGTGCAGGCAGGGATCCCCAGGGGCTGCAGTGTCACAGCTGGGCTGTGCAGGCAGGGATCCCCAGGGGCTGCAGTGTCACAGCTGGGCTGTGCAGGCAGGGATCCCCAGGGGCTGCAGTGACAGTGTCACAGCTGGGCTGTGCAGGCAGGGATCCCCCTGCCCAGGACAGCTTCCTGCTGCTGCTGCAGCCATGCTGGATCCCACTGATCAAGCAGTCAGGGCAGCGCTGTCGGGAGCAGCTCCAGACACGAGTGTGCTCTAAAGGCTTTTGTTAGTGTTCCGTTGCCTGCCCAAGCAATGTTTGTATCTTTTTATTAGTGCTAGAGAAAAATTTTAATGGAATGTTTCTTTTGAAAAGGAGGTTAAAACCTCTTCCTCTTTCCATTTATAAAAGGACTATTAAATATGTGTTTATAACATAACTAAATTCTGATGAAAGCTAAAAAAATTAAATTGTCATTTATCATTACTGTTACACAAACTTCAGAACTGGAGCCTTACTGTGAAATGTACAGACACATAAAATGAGTGTGAGGGGAGGAAGATGTAAAGTGTTCTGTAGTCTTGGAACTGATAATGTGAAAGAATTAACAGTTGAACTGCTGCTTTCTGGTATTTTTTTCTGTTGATAATAATTATGGACACTGACATGTTCAACACCCTTCCTGTGTGGCAGAAAGCCCAGAACAGAATATTTTCCAGTGCAGTTCTTTACTTTATTAAGCTTGAACAGAAACTGCTACACTGTTTGCTGTTTCCTTTGGTACAGGAATTGCTATAGGTGCAGCAGGTCAGTGTTTGTAAAATAGAGCTGCCACACCCTGACCCAAGTACTTCAGAAACACTGCGGTGGAAACACAATCAAGAAAAGCCTTTATTATTCCATGTCAAATCTTGGGCAAGATTTTAACTTAATAAAAACTTTAAAAATTACTGCTGTAGTTCTAAGAGAGAAAAATATATTGAATTCTTTCAAGTTTTCTGCCATAGTCATGAAATGATAGTTGCAGTTATATAAGAAGTTGCACTAATTAGCCTATGAACCCTGTAAGCTGCTTCTAAATAAAGTTTCCGTTTGTTTCCACTTGTTTCCATTTCCTAGGACCTCAAGTCAGTTTTAAGCAACTGTTTTACCAAACTGGAGTGTATCCTCTTAACTCTGATCAGTCCCTCCTTGAGTCAGGTGTCAAACAGATGGGTCAATCTCCCTTGGTCATATTTTAGGAAAGGAACATTTTGATTCACTTATAGTTTTATAGAATAACATGAGCAGAACAGGTGTAACATGTGAAGAAATTTAAATCATTACAGCTTTTTGCTTTTCTGACAAAGTTCAATATCTGTCTTAAGGTGAACATGAGCCCAGGTGGACAAGAAAGCCAAAGGCACCTGGCCCTTGTCAAACCCTGTGTGGCCATCAGGACTAGGGCAGTGCCCATCCCCTGTGCTGGCACTGCTGAGGCATATCCAGCTCTGGGGACCTCAATATAAGAAAGACATTGTGGAGCTGGAGCATGTCCAGGGAAGGGAAGGGAGCTGGGAAGGGGCTGGAGAATTCCTGAGGGAGATGGAAAGGGGCTCAGCCTGGAGAAAAAGAGGATCCAGAGGGATCTTTTCCCTCTCTGGAATTCCCTGCCAGGAGGAGACAGCCGGGGGGAATTTGGGGTCTGCTGCCAGGGAACAGGGACAGGAGGAGAGGGAACGGCCTCAGGCTGGGCCAGGGGAGGCTCAGGGTGGACAGCAGCAGGAATTTCCCCATGGAAAAGGTGGTCAGGCCTTGGTAGGGGCTGCCCAGGGAATGGGGGCATCCCTATCCCTGGAGGTGTCCAAGGAATTCCTGGACATGGCACTCAGTGCTCTGGGCTGGGGACTGGGCACAGGTTGGATTTGGTGGTCTGGGAGGGTTTTTCCAACCTCAGGGATTTTATGATTCTAATGGACTAATTCCTTTTCGAATACAGAAAAATCCCAGGGCTAATTGTAATAAAGCTGAAACGTATTTTCAGATTTTTATCTTTAAGTGGATGTGATTATGGATTTTGAGTATTTTGGATTTTGAGTTGTGGGGTTTTTTTATTTTTTGTTTGGGGAGGGGATTGTTTTCTATGAGTTTGTTTGAGAGGAGGGTTGGGATTTTTTTTCCCTAAAACGTGTATTTCACTTGTAAAATGTTATGAGGTTTCCATACTATCATGGATAGTATATTGGGAATTGCTGAAACAAGTTTTAAATAAAAGTAAAATGTGTCTATACTTCTGAATCCTGGAGAGTTCTGAATCCTGCATAGAAGAGTTGTGTAGGGAGTCTCTCTTATCCATGTTAAAAGTAAATTGAGTATTTTTATACTAAAATAACAACTTGTTAAAAATTGTTGGGGCAGCATGGTAGCAGTTACTTTTGCGGGGGTTGGAATGTAGGGCAGCTAATTGCCAACTGCTCCTCGCAGGTTTGTGGAATCACTGCTATTTTCTGTGTTCAAGCTGTATGCTGCTGGATTTGGAATGAACTGCTGCTGAATTGACAAGATTAAATGGGATCATTTGGAATTGTGGATTTCATGCTTAGCACAATAGTTTTCAGTGGTTGAGCTGAGAAAAGGTCTTGCAGGAAAAGCCATTTACCAATGCAGTTTTCAAAAGTAACTGGAATATGCTGATTTTAATGTCTTTTCTAAGACAGAAGCACTTGCAGCAGTGGCTGATTTTTTAGTTTGTTCTTTGTGACACTTAGAGATGGGCAATTTTTCACCTTTTCATTAGTAAATAGGTGACAGAGTAAGAACTATTGGATATGCTTTCAGATGGATAATAATACATCTCTTGGGTTTCCCTGTGTGTTTTTCTAGAAGTGTTGTTTTTTCAGGACTTCAGCAAAATCTTTTCCTTTCTTGTAAGTGTATTGAACTGTATCATATAAATTGAGAGTGTGCACCTTGCTTTTTTCCTTCATTATTGTTCAAGTACAAATTTTTTACATTATTTTTGAGATTTTTTTTTGTAGAGTTTGGGAGCAGGGAGCGAACGTCTATGTTTTTCAGATGGAAACTGAAGGAAGAATGCATATTAAAACATCTTTTTGGATGAGAACTATTGATATTAACTCTTGGAGACTTCTTTACAGTTCAGATATGTAGTTCTGTACATTCAGTACTCTGTATAGGTATGTCACTTCATGCAGATACCTGAAAAGAGACTTACTAAATGCACTTCCAGTAACTGGGCGTCACCTTTTCACAGTCTCACTTTGAAATTCTGATTTGCATGCATCTAGTGATCAGTTAGGTGATAAATGTGTGGCAGCTCTGAATTGAAGGTAGTACTTTGTGTTGAATGGATTCCCAAGTTTGGCATGAATGAAACAAAAATCTTGGTCAACATTTTGTGAATGGCTGGAAGAACTGGGGTTTTCTTCCAACTCTCTTAGTACTGTGTTCAATTGTATAGGCCACTCTTGCCTATTTAATCCCAGAACTTTGAGGTTTAGAGTTTCTGCTGTTTACTGGTGAGTCAAGTCTGAGATGTCAACTTTCTAAATGTCTTACTCTGGGACAAATGTAATGCTGCTCCTGTCTGAAGTGAAATACTGAGCTCCTTTCCTTAATCAAAATTCTCTGTACTCCTTTATCCATATGACGACCTAGAAGTAATTTTCCTTTCTCCTTTGTACTGTTAGGCTTCAGAACTCCCCTTGAAAAAGAGCCTGTCTGGAGCAGTGGGTGCCTCTGACACATACTGGAGTATTGACACCTTTTGTAGAACACTCGGTTTAGATTATCAGCTTCTCTGCCCAGCAGTGATTGAGCCCTGGTGCCTGACTGGCAGAGCAGTACCCTCAGCTCCAGCACTGGCTTGAGCTGCCCGAGTGCTGTCACAAAGCTTCAGAGAGGATGTGTCAGAGGCAGTCTGGGAAAGCCTCCAGTGCCATTCTTCCCTCCTGCCACTGGCAACAGTAAGCTTTCTATAAAATGCTAAAATTTTGATCTCTCGTCAGCTAGAGCAGCGCTAAACTGTTGTACCAGACTAGTGAACAATGCATGCATAAAAAGTATTAAGGGCTTTAATGGTCTGCTGCTGTTGAATACAGAGTTAGTGTGATCAGCCAGTAATTGTAGCTGTGTCATCTCACATCCTGTAATCTGTGATTCTCTCTACACTGTCCAATTTTTTATCTTTTGTCTTCTATTTTGGAAGATACTGAGATACTGAAAGCATGCAAATGCAGTTGTGTGCGTGAGTAAACTTAATTTTTACAGAAAATATTAAGGTTGCTCTAATATGGTTAGTTAGAACTTCTGCAATAGATTCTGGTAGAGAATTTAAATATTGGGTCACTAAAGTTTGACATCCATTTTGGAAAATACGGTATTCAGTCTGGGTTGAAGTAGTCAGTTGCTTGATCTAACTCTGAATTATGGCAGGTGGGAACAGAGAACTCTGCATAGATGAGTGCAACAGGTTAATATGAAGGAAGGTATAAATCAGCTTCTGTTTTGTTTGTCCTCTTCCTTGTTGCATGTTTGCATGATGAAAAGATCCAAAATATAATTGCCTTTTCTGTAGCACTGTGTGAACTTTCACAGGTGTTGGAAGTTGTGTGGCTCTGCACTGTGGTTGCAGTTGAATAAGAAATGGTAAACACAAGGTAAAATATTCCTCTCAAATGCAGACTACACTTTCTGAGATGAGTAACTTGAGCTATTGAAAGAGGCTCAGCTCAGTTGTTCAACAGACAACACTTTTGTGATTAGAACACATTTCATAGTTCAGCTTACAATTACCTTTGTAATATTTCATAGACAGTGATATTTGGTATTTGAAGCAACTTAGCACATCCCAGTGTTGCTGCAACTGGGAGTACCAGCCCATCCTAGCCCAGTCTTCTGCCACAGCAACCACTGAGAACTGGGCAAGTCAAGAAGCTGCAAGAGATACCTTTGTTTATTGGAGGCACTGTCTCCTCTGATGTCCAGCTGGCCAGTCTGGCTCTGGCTAGCTAGGCATGAACCATTCAAAAGGAACCTGTGACTTCTCTTCACTGCTTGTGTAATTGCTGCTGATTCTTGCAGAGCTGTCACTAGAAAACCTTTCCGTAGCCACCTGTTTGTTTAAACTTGTCTGTGTTTTTCCAGAGGTGCCCAAATCACAGCAGGGCAGGAAGGAAGTAATTTTTATTTTTCAGTGTGTGAATGTAGATTCCTCATTCTCATCTATGAGGGATAGAAGTTCCTCGTTAACATTGAAAAAGGTGAATCTGCAAACACGGTGTCATGATAGGATGCAGATAGAAGGCACAGAATTGCCCCTAAACCCTCTTTAATTATTCAGTGCCTGCAACGGGAGAATAGCGGTCCTCATGGTCAGTTGTGCAAACAGCATCCCATTACTTGTTTCCAAATATTTGCTGGCAAGAGCCCAGCACAGGGTTAGTGGTTGTTGCCCCTTGCCCCGGAGCCTCTCAGAGACACTCAGCTTTCACACGGAAAGAGGACTCAGCTGCCGACATTGGTGTAACCGGCCTTGCCTGTACCTTGGTGCACTGAAATGTCATCCCAAGCGAGATTCCTGCTGGGCACAGCTCCACAAGGAAGAACAGCTGGTGATCTGGTGTGAGCACTACACTAACACAGGGTTTAGCCCTTCTCTGAAAGCTTCAGCCTCCCAGAGGAGATTAGACAGCTCTAAAATGTTCTGGGCTGTGGTTTTCGCTGACAGCAGCCTGTGTGCCTGCAGTCAGTGCAGCTGCTCTCCTGCCCTGTGTGCGTGTATGTGTGCTTCCTGATCTGGACCTGGAATTGTGGTTAAAGCTGTCTTTTATTGTAGTTTCCCATTAAGAATTATGGCCTGTGGCTTTGCAGTGGAATTTTAGGTTATGAATATAAAACCTGCAGTTTGATAAGGTGATTAAGTAGTTGCTGCTAAAGAGGTTTATAGAATTACAGGTTGCTTTTTCCCCCTCGAGGTAGGTTGAATAATTTTGAATAAAAGTAGCTCTGGCTAAGCCAGTGTAGTGTGTCTGAGATTTGTTTGCTCCTTGGGAGGCAGTATGGCAGTGTGCTCTGTAATTTTGTCTGTGATTTTACTATGTGCTTGCCACATAGGTGTTCTGCTGCAAATGCTAATAAGCTTATTAAGAGTTGTATTTGAGTCCTGCAATGCCATTTTGTCAATAGCCAGTGCTGTAAGAGTCAGTGAGTTGTGATTTGTGCCCAGGGCAGCAGCTCTGTGCAGGGAGCCTCTTGTTCAAGGAGTGAGCTCTCCCACTGCTCCCAGAGGCGCTGGATAGAGAAACAAATTCCAATAGATTCCTGCCAGAACTAGTGTGATGTCTGATAGATACATGTGGGGGTATATCCACTCAAGTGGTATAAAATTCATTTATAAGGAAGCATAAACTAGAAAGGTGATCAATTTAAAGCTGGTTAGGGCTTAGTTTTCTATAATAATAACAATAGGATTTAAGGTAAAAGAAAAAAAGTTTTAGAGCATGAGGTATTCAAGCTGTAAAAAAAAAAATGGTAGCTCTAAAACTATCCATCTTGTGTGTTTATGCAGGTATGTAAGACATAGTACCTGCTGCAGATATCAAACTTAAGAAGGCACGTACAAAAGTCACCACGCACTGTTTCAAAGTTTGTAAACTGCTGCTTCATTGGACTCCCAGGATGGGCATGCCAGAATGTACTCAGACTAGAAAATGGAGCTGGAGTTCGTTTTTTGGGGTTTTTTTTCTTACTATGCTTGCACTTGCAAAAGCACATTGGATCTTCCTAAGCATCAGAGTGATTTAAAACTGGCAGATGAGTTGCAGGCCTCTTACCCCTCTGCTGTTCTGTGCACTATGCAGTTTGTGGCTTTCTGGTCAACACCAAGATAAAGTGAGGAACAATGTAAATAGACATTGCAGCAGTGCAGTTGTCTCTGAAGTGGCCAAATGAGGCTTGGTGGCTTTTTCTCCTATTTCTCCTTGTCTCCATTTTTCTAATAGAATACAAGTGAGTTTTGCTTTTAAATGTAGTTTAAATAAATTAAGTAGAATTATTGTCCACTTATGTCATTCACCTCTTCTACTGTCAAGAAAAACAGAAGTATAGTTCTGTTTTAACTGGCTTTGAATTTTTGTAGTGCGGGACAAAAACTATAGGGATTTTTATTTAAATGGGCAGTTTATTACTTGAGATGTTATGCAGCAAGATGTTTTCTAGAATAATGTGTTCATTAATGCTTCTATCTGTAATAAAAAGGGAAATTAATAGAGATTGGTTGAATAGAAGCAATTAATGGCTAGCATGTTTTATTTTATTCATCTAATTAAAAGATCAGTAAATAACAATAGGTTCAGATTTGCAGTTTGCATGCATGACATTGCTGTTTAAATATTGGTTTAATAGTAAGGAAGAGGAAACATGTCTTGGATGCAGACCCACTTTTTCTGGCCAAAACTGGGGATGTTAGGGTGTTTATTCAATTTGGCTGGGGAGTTCTCAGAAATGTTTGGATGTGTCCACAATGGCTTGTCTCCTCTGAAAGGGCACTCAGCTGTTTGTGCGTGTAACAGCCAGTTCGGTGCAGGGGCTCAGATCAGATTCAGAAGTCACTTTTTCAGTTTTGGCATCTAATCTAGTCATTTTGGCAGCAGGGCAGCTGCTGTTTGCCTTGGGCCTGAGCTGCCTGCCTGATGGCATAGGTACTAAATAGCCTTTTTTGGAGGGGATCTCGTTGTGGTTTTGGCAGAAAAATCTTTTATCTCAACTTCTTAGAACAGCTTTTTCCTACACTTACCTGAGCCTCCTGTTGTTAGTCCAAGGCTTCTGAGGGCCGTGGAAGCTCTGAGGGCTGGAGCAGGGAGCAGGGGCCCCTGTGCTGGGAGCTTGGGACACTGCTGGAGCACCCCTCATCCTACTGAGGAGAGGCACAGGCTGCAGGGAGTGCAGAGAGCTTGGTGACAGGGCAGTGGTTCTGCCTCATTCTGAGTGATGTGGGAGTGAAGGAGCAGCGTGCAGGAGCTGATATCCCAGGCTCCACACAGCTACTGGGCAGTGCCATTGCCTGAGTCACACGGGAGAAACCTCATCAGTCATTTGGGCTTTCACATCAAAGGAGTGCTCTGCGTTGCACTTGACCTCTATGTAAGACGTGTTTGGTGCTTCATCTATTGGTGTTCATCTATTTTTATATGGTTTACCTAAACTTCAGAGGGTTAACGGTATCAGTTTGAAAAATAATGCAATTGCTCAATAGAACCCTTTTCTCTGGTCAATAAAAGCTAACTGAGGAGAGAAACACCCTCAATATCCTTTGATGTGACACAGTCTGCATTTCAGAGTGCTAAAGAAAATGGTTCCAGGTTTCGGTAACACCCGTCCTGTGCAGTGCTGGTATTTCCCACATCACCCTTGCTGCGTTGTGTTCCAAAAGCCTCTTAAAAAGGCTGAAGAAGCTTGCAACCCTTCACCAAGAAATATAAGAAAAGCTGAACTCAGAAAAGGTGAAATAGCACATCTCTACACTCGGCCAGTTTGAAGTTATAAATCTTTAGGTTTACAGCTACAGTCAGAAGGTAGGATATCTTAGGATTTGAAGGTTTGTGATTGGAAAGGTTAGGATATGATATTTTCTAGTTTCCTTGTTTATAGATTAAATTGAAGACTGACTTTATAGGCACTGATTTTGTTAGACTGTGGTAATGTAAGAAGACACAAAAATTTTAATTGCAGGAGAAATAAAACCCAAGAATGCTTAAACATGTATTTCTTTCTGTAACAGGTGATAAATCAGTATTTGCATGAATCACTGATTTAAAAAACCATTAAATTTCCACTTTTATAGTTAATTCCCCCAAGGAAGAGTCAAAACACAACTGTGATGAATCAGTGATTGTTTCAGAGTTAATCCACACCCATTTTTAACATCAAGAATGCTTTTCTTTTTATTTTGAAATTTCAGGAGCTTCAATTTCAAAGACTTACCAGAGAACTGGAAGTGGAAAGGCAAATTGTGGCTAATCAGCTAGAGAGATGTAGGCTTGGAGCAGAGTCACCAAGTATCGCCAGCACAAGGTACAGGTCCTGATGACTTTACTTTCATTTGTCCCATAAATTAAAGGCTTTTTAGTAGTACTTATGTCCTCTATACATACATTTTCACCAATAGCTATTCACCTCTATTTATGTCAGAAGGATTAAAAAAATGCAGATTTGGTGTAAAGAGTTATGGGACAGTTTCAAGAGGCTTCTCTAATGATTACAGTGTATTCCAGACACTTTCTGAATTCACACCCAGAGAATTAGTGGTTTCCAGGGTCACCTGGAAACAGCCAGCAAGTCCCAGGACTACCTGGTTTTGGTGACAGTGCTGGTTAATTTGTCTGAGGGGGAGCATAGGATTGCTTAGGTTCCTGGTACAGGGTCTGGCAGAGTGGGTAGAAAAATCAGTTGTATTGGTGAATTCAAGAAGATAGCTGTTAGAAAAGTTGAAGACTGAAAATTATCTCATTTACTTAAAATATTTGCAAAAATGTCTGCTAACCTGTCTCAACAAGAAGAGCAAAATACTGATTTTCTTGGTTTCCAGTTGCTTGTAAGGTGTAATACAAGTTTATGGTGTTTAGTACATGGCATTTTATTAGAGAAATCCCCCTGTACTAAGAATTGAAAGTTGCACAAAGTTTTCTATATAGTGCATGTAGTTGTAGATGTGTTGTTCATGTAGACATTGCAAATGGAAGCTACAGCACCAGTAAAACCCAGTGTTCAGCCTGTGGGTATGTGAGCATGGCTGGCAGCTCTGCGGGGAGCAGCCCTTTGCTGCTGCCTCACAGCACAGATGTATCCCAACCATGGAGGCGTAGCCACACAGGGAACGGAAATGCTGCAGGATATGTGTGAACCACATACATATTTAGCATAATTGTATTTTTGGCTTTTTACAGCTTTTCACTGTTTCATAAATATTTAATAAATAGTACTTAATTTTTTTCATATGTTGCCTTTTTTTGATGACGGCAGGAGTATAGCCAAGCAGGAAGGTAGGCAATGGAAATCACTGCTTTTCTCTCAAGTGGTGCTGTTTAAATCAGAAATACTTTTCACCTTATGGAGTACTTGCAGAGATAATAGGCTTAAACTGTTTCATGTCATGCAAAACCTGCGAAAGATGCACTGGGAATTGACCTGTCCAGTCTGGGAACTGGAGATCATAATTGTGTTTACATCATTTAAAAAAAAATAGCACACTGCTTAACAGAATCAGAAATCTGCAATTTTCCTGAATGTCAGTGTTGTTCCTGAAGACTTACTGTGCTGTGCACAGGTGCTGGCTGAGACCTGGCTGGGACCTCCACCAGCCCCTTCTGCCTTAGCAGAGTGGCACAGCCGTGTCACTGAGAGGGATGCTGGCCCCTGCTCTGACCTGGAAATTCAAAGCTGGAAAGGGTTTGAGAGCTGCCACATGAAAATGTAAAGCAGTGCTGGTGACCCTTAGTGTGTTTTGTCTCTAAATGACTTAATGCAATACCTTTCCATTTATCAGATTTTTTTTTCCAGATTGGCAGCTGGTTCGATTTTGTATCTAAGGTGGCTCTGAGCTAAAGCAGTGAAATGGCAAGGAAAAGGTGTGAAATTAAGAAAGGGGGAAAACCCAAAACCAAAAAACAAACAACAAAAAATCAAATTAATTGAAACCTCAGACAAAAAAAACCAAACAAACCAATCCAGATCCTTACAAAAAAAGTGAGGAAAAAATATCAAAAGGGTTAAAAAAAAAAAAGGCATAAATGGATTTCAGCACAGTTTGTATGCATGCTCCATCTCCAGTTAACAAATATTTGTGTTACTGTCATACTTGTCTCTATCTTCTCTAATTGAAAACTGTATGTCGTACCAAGCTGTTACGATATTTCTGATACAGGAATATTTCTGCATGTCTACTCTACTAACCTAATTCTTTTTCAAGGATAGTAGTGGGCTAAATTATCATTTTCTAAAGTGCAGCTTGCCACATGTGGGCTCTCTTTGGATTTATTAGATGTTGCTGTCAGGAAGAGACAGCATTGTGACTAATTCCAGCAGCAGCTTGGCACGGGCACTGCAGTCTATCACCACAGTGGCTTTTAAACAATGGGATGAAATGCACTGGACTTACTGCTCAAAGCTAACAGATTTGCTGTCTTCAAAACATTGCACCTGCTAGGTGACAAAATCGGGTGACAATATCAGTAGGTGATGTATGCTGGACTTGTTCCAAAATCATTTGATAAGAGTCAAGTTAAATGCTTAACCAGTTGAAGTGTTGATGGAGCAGCTTTCTTCCTGTGACCCACAGTCAGAGCAACCTTTTTCATTCCTGTGTTCTGTACCTATAAAGGAAGTTCAAGTAGTCAGGTATGTTGGGCAGGGATGTGCTCCAGGTTATAGCCTTGTGTGTGTGACAATAAAGTTTTTGTGTGTATTCAATGTGTGTTACCACTGCCAGCAACACTGAGCCATATTACCTCAGTGTAAGGAATTGAGTTTCCAAAAAGTCTCAAGAACAAAGCAAAAGAACAAGAGCGGAAAACTTGGTATTCAGGTAGCATGAGAATTCTGGGGCCAGTTCAGACACCTGAAGTCTGCACTGGAATTCTCCTTTTGCTTGAAGTCTCATTGTAACTCTAGTTCAGTTTGTGCTAGTGTTTGTCTTTAGCGCTCTTTTATACAAATATTTTATTTCCAAAAAGGCTCCTAAATGGTTATTTTCGTTTTAGAAAATAAATATCTCCTGCTGTTCATGTTGCCAAGCTAGTTTTTTGTAATCAGTAGCTATGGTAGAAAGAAGTAAAATAAAAATTCATTTAGAATTTGCTACATCTTACCCAAAATCACAGTCTCATGCTGATATTTAGACACAATCAAATCTGATAGACTTGCCTGTTTTTCCTTTAAAGAGCTTTTTGTTTGTAAAACAGGAGTTTATAATCACTGTAAAAAATAATGTATTATTCAAAGTTTGATATTTTATATTTAGTGAAGAAATACATTTTCCCATAAAAATATTTAGAGTGTTTAATGTTAACACATGGATGCATTTGTCTGTAGAGGTAGTAGTGCATCAGTACTACTGTGAGCACAGGGAAGTACATGGCTTGGAGGAAGGACAAAAGGGTGAAGATAATTTGATTAAAAAAGAGTATTGGAAAAATGCAGGAGAAGGTTGGGTTTTACACTGATACAGACACCTGCTTGGCTCTGAAGGCATCTCATTAACCTGGACAGTCTGACATCTGTCACCTCCTCACTCTCAGAGTTGTAGCTGTGTGTCAGGTGGTTTCACTTGTTCTGTACAAAGGATTGGAATTCTCTGTGGAAAACTGGAAACTGAAAAAACACTGAAAGAAATTAACAGAAACAGACCTACAGTTTTTGAAGTGCTTTAGGTGTAGAAGCCAGATGCTGTCGAGTAGTGATCCCTAAAGCTCCTGTGGTGGACCCTGCCATGCACAGTGACTGCTGCAGTCTGAACAGAGTGTTTGGTGCTGGTGGGACACAGGCGTGTGTGCGCTGTGCACGCTGGTTGTGCTGTGCTGCCAGTGGTGCAACTGCTGTGGGCTGTCACTGACACCTTCAACAGGAGTTGTGTGGTGTAAGTTGAGATCTCACCTGTCCTGTTGCAGGCACGTTGTGCTGCCTGGTGCTGTGAGATACAGAAAGTTACAGTGAATAATTCCCACTGACTAATAGAAAGTTGAACTCAATAACCAATGGTTTGGTTGTAAAGCACTGCAGAGTGGTATTTACATGGACTATAGAAATTTTTATCTGCTGGGGAGTTTTGTAAAGTTCTCTGTGATTGATTAAAAATGCAATAAAAAGCCCAAACTAACCACATGGTTCATTTGTGTGATAATTTTTTTTCTTTCTGCAGCTCTACTGAGAAGTCATTTCCTTGGAGATCCTCAGGTATTATCTTTTATGTACAATTTGCTTTAAGCCCAAGTAGATTTATTTTCTTGGCTTTCATTGCTTGTTTTGACACAAACAGAACATTTAGCAGCAATGCTACATATCTTTTTCAAGTGTCTTTTCTAAAGTATGACATTAATGTTTTCTTTGTTACACGTGGAACACATGTGTGTTCCCTATGTTGCTGTAAAGGGTGCTTGAGCTTACAGGTAGTTGCAAGTACTTTTCTTGTATCTTTATGTGCCTTTGCATTTCTGTGTGAGCTGACTGTAACACAAGGCTTGTCATGTGTTGGGTCTTCCTTGCAATTAACTAAAATTTTCTTGTGAGTCTTCCCCCTGGCAGGTAAGGATCATGAAAAAATACTGCATGTTTTAAGCTGGAAAACAGTTTTTTTCTTTTTACAGATGTTCTTACTTAACTGAGAAAATCTCTGATGAGTGAAGGCTTTTCTGAGGGTGCTTTTTCCACTTTTGTATCTCGGGATAGTGTTAACTTTCTTTCCAAAAGAAGCATTTTTCTTGTACTGCCACATCTGCACTTAGTGATATTGGGGAAGAGGGTAGGACTGTGTCTCCAAGGTGGCATTCCCTGGTCTGTTGGAATAATCCCTCCTGCCCCTGAGAAGCCAGAGCATGGAGCTCTGACAGGCTGTGTGCATTGGTTGGTGTTTGACATTGTGGAGTCGCTGCCTGAGCTCTGTGGGCTCTGGAGCGGTGGGGGCACATGCAGGAGCCACGGCAGGACAGGCGTGGATGGGGCTCCTGCAAGTCACTCCTTGTGCTGGGTGGCCGTGTGCTCTTGTCATGCTGGCCAGCAGTGCCCAGTGCAGTCCCAGTGCATTGGCATTGCAGGTGAGAGCTGCATGAGGCCCGTTGTGTAGAGCCCTCCTGTCCCACTGTGCAGGGCACCGTCTGTTCTCAGAGCTGTGTGGCTGCTGCACAGGGACCCTGCCTGCTGCTGCTTGTTCAATCAAGCCTTTTCATCATTACCATCATTGGCATTACTTTATGTGCCATTCCTGGCTTTTGTTTTATTTCGAGATTAAAGCTCTTAAACTTGTGCGTAATTGTATTTTCTTTGTTTCTGTTGCTGCAGCTGAGGTGAGGCATGTTAACTTTCTCCCTTTATTTTAAAGCTAATATTCTCAACAGCCTACTTGTGTTGCCATTTAACTTTTGCTAGTCATGGTGGTGCTTTTCAGGTATTCTTTCAGCAGTGGTTTTAAACAGAAATCAAATTTGTTTTTTCAAGTAACTGAGAAACAAGCCTTACATATTTTTTCAATGCAAATGTTGGTTTTATGGGTTTTGTTTGTTGGCAATTTTTTAGAGCACGTTGTTTCCCCTTGTTCTATAATGTCCCAATGACACTTCACAATTGCTACAGATTCTTTCTGAGAGCTCTCAGGTGTTGTTTTACTTATTTATTTCAACCAGATCCATTTCATTGCTTTATTTCCTCTTCTGATTTTCCTGTAACTTACTTTTCTCATTGACCTTCTATTAGTTTCTATCCTCCCTCCCTCCCTTTCCTCTCTTTCCTCTTTCCATCTTTCATCCAGCTAATGTTTTTATGTTGTCCTTTAATTCTCTCCTCACATTTGTGTGTTTTTCTATAGAAATCTCATATGCACATCTCTGCTAAGCAGTCACTTGACCTATGGCCAAAAATTCTACTTCTGCTTCAATGCTCTATGTGTTAATGCAAACCTAGATGTGTATTTCTCACATCTCTGTATTCAAAGTAGCCTTTCCTGAAGTAATTGCTCAGAAGTGGGCATGTTGGAAAAAAACCCCTATTTCTTGCTTAGAATTTCCTGATCTACATTTTATTTCCTTTACATTTATGCTTGTGATTGTGGCTTGATTGTAGGTTTTAATCCCCAATTCGCCATGAATCTTTGTTTTGTAGAAGTGTCACTAGATGCTGCTTTATGAACTGTAACCTGAAAATACTGAAGTTAAAGATGGATAAAACCACTGCCTTAAATCACCTTTTCTATATCTGTAGGTAGTGGTTTATGTCAAAAGCATCAGTGGGTGATAAGATGTGACTGTAGCTGTAATTGTTTTCTGCATCAGTAGAATTATACAGAATTTTTCACAGAAAAATAATGTGATGCCGTTTTGCAGATGCTTATAAATAGAATATTAGATCAGCCATTTATAAGAAGGCTATTATTTTATTCAGGGCATTCCTCCTGTTTTATGGTAGTGGAGACTGATAGAAAGACAATTCATTTTATTGTGCATTCTTGCCTTTGTTAAACAGCCTAAACAATCTTTATTTTTTAGCCCTGTGAAGGCTTTGGCCTGGTGGGCAGTGTGTGATGGGAGCGAGGTTGGGCTCAAAGCTCTGTCCTGGGAACATCTGCACTGAACAGCACAATTGGACCTTATTCTTCCTGTGTCTCTCCCCCAACTGATTGTGTCACAGTTTGACATTGATTTAGTATCGTGTAATATCCAGTAACTGAGATAATAGGGCCTTGTATTAGATAAACAAAAAGATTGAAGATTAAAGTACTGAAGTTGGATGTAATCCTAATGTAAATGTCCAAGTCCTCCAAGTGTTTTATTCCAAAGAACACAGAACACCCACTGGTGGCTGTTACCATCTGGTGTTGAATTGGTGTAACAGACTGTGAAGTGAGTTCTTGCAATGTTGGTTCTCTGGATCATTTCTAGACATTTTAACTAATGGAAGTTAGTAACACTTCCTATTAACTCTTAATAAAATTTGGTCATAGTACTCCAATAAATTAACTAGCGTCAAATTTTATGAGCTAGTTTTGACCTAAGAGTGTACTGGTAAATAACTGCTGACTGTCTAGGATTTGTCTAGGATTTTGTAAGATTTATTGATTTTTTAAAAATCTGACTAGTGTTCAAGCATCCTTCATAATAGCAATTGCTGAGTAACATTTTTAGTATGAATGTTCCATTATGGCTAATTATGCAGGTAGTGAGACACCAGCATTTTGTGTCCAGCTACTGGTAAAAGCCAGAATATTTCTGTGCAGCAGGTGTTGCTGCCCAGAGCCCACAGCTGCTGGCACCAAGCAGTCCTTGGGGCTGGGCTGGTGCTCCTTGGCACGTTCCTTTGGCTTCACTCCAGGCTCGTTCATGGATTTCTGCAGCAAGAATTTACGTTTCAGGTGTTTCCTTTAAACATAGCCTCCACTGCCTACTCTGCTTCCTCAGGGAGGTTTAGCTTGGATATCAGGGAAAATTCATCGTGGAAGGACTGTCCAGCCCTGGCACAGCTGCCCAGGGCAGTGGTGGAGTGGCCATCCCTGGAGCAATTTAAAAGCCATGTGGATATGGCACTTTGGAATCCTGGGTCAGTGGTGGCCTTGTGCTGGGGAACAGCTGGGCTCCATGGTCTCAGAGGGCTTTTCTGACCCAAACTGTTCTGTGGTTCTGCACTGCATCTCTGCTGCCTGCGTAACATGAGAACTGAGTGCTTAATGTTTCTGGTAAAATAATGTTGATTCAATATCCTCATCTTTGTCCTTTTTTTTCCAGACTCTAACTTTTTCCTTTCTTCATATGAGCATTGCTGTGCCTCCTTTACCTTTTCTTACAACACTGTCATTTGTCTGTACAGTTCAGCTGACATTCTTGGAACTGAAAGTAGCTTAAGAGGCAAATATTTAGATAGTAGTTTACTAAAAATGTCTAGAAAGTTGCAGCAACTGTTGTTCATAGTACACAAACAGGAATGAAATTCAGTTCAGCCTTTTACATCTGGAGGTGTTGATGATGGGCCCTTAAGCCGAGGGTAGCTGTCCACTGGGCACTGCAGCACAGTCACACAGTGTTTCTATTCTTCAGAGTGTACTAGGTAATCAATTAATTTTTCATTAAAATAGGTTGGAACATATATTTGAAAAATTAGAATTGTGGAACTACATAAAAACTTTCAGGTAACAAAATTCTCAGATTTATGTTAACATTCTATTCATTGTGTTTGGGAGATGATACCTGTCTGTCAGTACGCTGATTCTGTTTGGTATAAGTTGAGAAAATGATCATTACTGAGTTTGCAGGAAACTTGCATATGAAACGCTGGATTTATCTAAATAATTTATTCTTTCAGATCCTCCGCTCACCAGTGTAAGCAAGCCCCAGGTGTCAGAGGGTGTTCACACCAATGCCTATGATATTAGGACAGAAGCAGAGCAAGGGACTCTCTACTCACCAGAGCAGACATCTCTCCATGAAAGTGAGGGTCTGTTGTGTGCATTTTAAATATTAGAATATATTTCTGTATTGACAGTATAAAAACGTAATACAGTTATGAATGCAACAAATAGCAAAGTTATGTAATACTTGGTGAACTTGTTCAATGATTTTGTTCTTATGCTGGCTTCATATCTACAGGGTCTGTAGGTAACTCAAGAAGTTCAACACAAATGAATTCTTATTCTGACAGTGGTTACCAGGAAATAAGCAGTTTCCATAACAGCCAAAACTTGAACAAGTCAGAGATCAGACAGCAGCATTCCCTTGGTGGACCTCCCAACAACCATGTGGTGAGGAGCTCGCGCGCCGAAGGGCAGACGTCAGCCCAGGTACTCTGACCAGGGCACTGTGCGCCTCTGGCTGTGCACGGGCTCCAACAGGCTTTAGGGACAGGAGCTGTAGAGCTGGGCCCTGCTTTGTATGGGCTGAGGTAATGTTACCAAATCAGTTTTGGTTTAACACTTTCACTGGCTACAAAGCGGGAATGGCTTGCAGCAGAGACTCGTTTGCTGGGATCAGCACATATAAGCTGGGTCATTCACGGGAGCTGAAGTGAAGTAGCACTCCTGACTGCACAGTACACTGCTATTATCATATCAAGAAAGTATCACTTGCTCAAAATTCATTGTGAAATGGGGGAAAACCTTCCTAGAACTTAGGCTGTGTGTAAGCATAATGCTTAAAGGAAGATGCTGCTTGTGTTCCTGTACATTCTACAGCTTCTAGCTTTTCCCTCCTTTTTGGATAAATGGAATGATACTAAGTACTAAGACAGTAATTGTTGGAATATTTCTGGATTATACAGAACTCTTTGCATTACTATTCCTGAGTTTCCAGAGTGGTTGAGTCACTACTCAAGAAGGAAAGCATAGATGAAGATTAACGTAGCAAGCCAAATGAGAATTAGAAACAGGTGGTTTTTGATGTTAAATTGTCATTTTATATACTAAGAAGCACCAATTAGAAAAAGGTTACAGGGAAACTTTGAGGGATTAGGTTTAGAGTAAGAGCTACACTCCAGCTGCCTGTATATACCATTAAGTTGTGTTTCCTGCTGGAGAACAATATCCGCTGTATGACCTAAATGGTAAAACTCATAAATGTTTTTGGTTTTCAACAGCCTTCAGCAAATACCGCTACCACCAACCGTGTGATGAGACGGGTCAGTTCGGTGCCCTCCAGAGCACAGTCCCCCTCCTACGTGGTCAGCACCGGCGTGTCCCCGTCGCGGGGCTCACTGCGGACGTCTCTGGGGGGCGGGTACGGCTCTCCCAGCGTTGCCGAGCAGAGACCCCTGCCCTCCCACGGGTACTCCTCCAGCACCCTGCCCGTGCAGCGGGCGGGCTCCCCGTACGCCCTGCACAGACCGGCCTCCCCCTCGGCCGTGCGCCGCGTCGGCTCCCTCACCTCCCGGCAGCCAAACTCCGCCGGCGGCACCGCCCAGTACCAGCCAGCGGGCAGGGTCGGCTCTCCTCTTGCCCTCAATGATGTGCAGGCCAGAGTGGGCTCTCCATCCCAGACTCAGCTGGGATCCTCTTCCCCGAAGCGTTCTGGCATGACGGCAGTCCCGCAGCACCTGGGGACGACGCTGCAGAGGACAATTCATGACATGGAACAGTATGGGCAGCAGTACGACATCTATGAGAGGATGGTCCCCCCACGGCCAGACAGCCTCACAGGTGAGCAATGGGCACAGACACGGGTAAAGCACAGCGCACACCACAGCTGGAGAAAACCCAGAATGCAGTCCTGGTGTTGTGGATGGAATGTTGTAGCACTGGGGCACAATTGTGCTAGTGTCAGGTCAGTTGTAAATACTAATGTCAAACGTTCTGTGTCAATTGCAAGTTCCTCATGAATACTGGCTTTAAGATTACTAATTGCTGGCCATGCCTTGAATTAAATCCTGTTATTTAAGTTGCTGGATGAAATTCTAAGTCTTACAGAGGCATGTCAACATTTAAATGTGTATGCAGGCTAAACATAAAGTAAAATATACTAGCCTGGAACTAATTTTATGTGAAGTTCTTTCTTAAAATATATAACTCATTACCACTGAATATTAGGGTTTTTTCCCACTAATATTTCTAGACTATCTCATACTTCAAGTTAAATATAGGGTAACCATTTAATACTAGCTTAAAATAGAGCCCTCAAAGGTAGAATCTATTCATCTGAGAGGCAGTTCTTGTTAACATGCAGTTACTTTACATTTTAAGTTTTGTGTGTTACTGATTGTGTTATAACCTTCATTTGAATGAGCACAGACAAGGTGATTTTCCAATTAGACCATGTGCCCTTTGGAAGAGATGGTAGTTTCTGGTTTTCCTTTTGAACCATTACAGTGCAGGAAACTCCAGAATACTCTAATTCCTCAGCAAAAGATAAAATATGTCTTCTCCCTCACCTCTGTTTGCAAGACTTAATAATATGCCAGTTTGATGAGGGTTTGGGAATGAGTTTGATGGGAAGGGCCCTGCTGCCCTCTTTGCCTGCTCAAGTCCTTCTGTTCTCACCACCTGTAGAAGTGTTTTCTTAGTGATGGCCCAAAGCTTTCCTTGCAGACACTGTGGCAGAGTAGGTCTGGGATTTTGGGGAGGAGAATATGCAGATGAAGGATACATTTGGTTACACATCACTATTCCATTGCACTTTTGAAGTTGTTCTGTAATCTCCATCATTTCATCATCCTTACATAGCTCATTTCACATATTCTGTTGCTTTGATAACTGCCAGAGCTTTAGTGCCTGCAGTAGTAATGCCGAAGTCAACAAAGTTGTGTACATTTTATATGAAATGTTAAATAAATAGCAAGGTGAAAAAAGCTCATCCAGCAGCAGCATAGCTATTTATATATACTCACATCATGGGCTATTTAAACCTTTGTAAAGATTTGTCTCCATGTGCATACATTTCTGCTGCCACTATCAAGCAGATGTTTGCTCTTACTGCTACGGACTGTTTCAGTTTCAGGATTACAGCTCCTTTAGGCTGTGCCCTCTGTCACAACAGGATTTCTGTCAGGCCCGTACTTACCCTGTCATTGCTGAATCTGTCCACTGCACCTGCTGACTCAGCCTTTATTCTCTGTGGTTTAGACTGTAAATGATACCAAAAAATTTAAGTCAGAAAATCTCAAGTTGTCAGAGTACGGACAAAACTTTTGGTCGAGGAAATGCTGCTTTGTCAGTGAGCCTTTCAGTATGTGCCATTTAATAATGGAAAAAAGGTCATGAATAAGTCTTTGTAACTGATAGGTTACCTTTTCTTGGCTAAAGGAAGGTTCAGTCTGACAGCTGTGTTGCTTTGCTGAAGATGGGCCACGTAGGCATGTCCTGTGCTTGGTTGCAGGGCTGAGGAGCTCGTACGCCAGCCAGCACAGCCAGCTGGGGCAGGAGCTGCGCTCGGCCGTGTCCCCGGACATGCACATCACCCCCATCTACGAGGGCAGGACGTTCTACAGCCCCGTGTACCGCAGCCCCAACCACGGCACCGTCGAGCTGCACCACGGCTCCCAGGCCACCCTGTTCCGCACCGGCTCCGGTGGGTCACGGCCCCGCTCCGGCCTCATCGGGCACGGGGAGCAGGGGAAACACGGAGTGCCAGTGCGGGAGGAGGAGCTACAGGGTATCCCTTAAAGGACACAGAAGCTAGGTGTGAAGGACTTAAAATAACCTGCAGGAATTAAAAGGCTCTTGTGATGTTTGCAGGGAGTGCCTGGGGCTATACATCGCTGTCAGCCTGGGGTCAGAGTGCTTTCTGTTTGATAGCACATGCACGGGTACATCCCAGATAACCGTATTCATAACACACAGAATTTATTGTTTCCTCTCTTGCATTCTCTGTGCATCACTCTCTTATGAATTGAGTTGGTTCACGGGGTTTTTTTATTCATCAATACAGTAGAACAAGAGCTTGCCACTAAAATTATTTACCGCATTTTTCACAGTAAAAATACTGTTTTACCCAACTTCTCAACAAAGCATAATGGTAAATGCTACAGCTGAGGATTGTCTATTGAAACCAAAATATTCCTCTAGTATCTCGTAGAAGTGCCACTCATGTATTATGAAGAGCATGGGCATTAGATTAGTATTAGGATATATTTTTTGTAGAGAGAAATAATGCATGTTGCAATGCAGTTTGTTCTTTAAGGTTGATTAATAATTTGTATAGCGGTTTCCAAAAACTCTTTTAAAATATTAGAGTGATTTAGTTAAGTAACTCTCTAGAAGTATTTATAAAGAACTGTCAGATTCATGTTTTCACACACTTGAAAATGCCTTTTTAATGTTTGCTAATGTAACTGCAATACCAAGAGAACAGAGTGCTGAAGGAGGCACCAGTTTTTGCAATTCTCCTGCCTTCCACAACCTAGGATAAATGGAGTTTGTCAGGATGTGCCAATAAGAGAAGAAATATAACTAGAAACTGAAATTCTTTGTTTACTTGTCTACTTAATACCACTTACCTTGGAAGAACAAGAGCCAGCACAACAGCTCCGCTCAGATAGGAAGATGCATGTTCTTGTTCCCTAACCACTCAGCTTCATCTTTGCAATGATCCACATGTTACCTTTTGTCAGGGAAACTGTACATGTAGTTAGGGAAAGCAAAATATCATATAAACAATATGAATTTTTGCTTACTTGTTCTTCCTTTTTGGTACAGTTGTTGAATTGATATTATGAACTTTAAAAACACTTTGCACCCAGATTTCTGCTTGTTGGCATGGGATGCATTTCCTACTTTAAATACTTGTTGAGGGAAGCTGAGGCACAAGTCTGAACCCACTAAACCTTTCATTCTGTATCTAACCTCTCCATTTCCATGGGACACTGAGGAATTGCTCCATGAAATTTGACATCAGCTTCCAGCGTGGAGCACAGTACACATTTTCAAGACTGACAGTTTTTTGCCTGCACTGTTAAGTAGGTGTCGCCCGTTCTCTTCAGCAGGCACTTGATACCTGGCTGGTTTTAACACTGTTTTGTCCTAGGCATGGGTAACCTGCAGCGATCGTCCAGCCAGCGTAGCACCCTCACATACCAAAGAAACACCTACGGGCTGCCCCCGGCAGCGGCGCTGGCGGAGCCGCTGCGGGCGGTGCCGTTCCGGCTGCCCGAGCCCGCCTACGGCCGCTTGCACCCCGCGCCCGACGGCGGCACCACGCGCTCGCCCTCCATCGACAGCATCCACAAGGACCCCAGGCAAGTCCTGCCGGGGCGGAGCCTCCCTTGCACGCGTGGGCACGGCGCCGCTCGTTTGAATGTTCGCATCTCTGCCTTTACTGCCAAAATACGGCACACAGGCTGCTTCTTGCAGTAAGAAAAAGTGGCTGTTACGCATTTTATTATTGCGTTTTTCTTTCATGTTTGTTGTTATGGAGGAGTTATTACAGGAAACACAGCTTTGGTGAGATTTGACTAGATTATTGCAAATATGTTTTCGTAACCTGTAACACTGTAGTGAGATTTCTCTTCATATGAATGGAAATCGGGGCTTGAAAATTCAAAAGTACAGACCTAATTTATTTGAATGAATTTTTTATGAACATACTACTTAAATTTCAAAACAAAGTAAGAGTTAAAACTATTTATAAATGTGCCATTTTGAAAGTGAACACACATATTTCTGCAATAATTACTGGTTTGATGATGTAGATGTCAGTGCACAGTTGGGCCTGTGACAAGCGTAGTATTGTCATTGTCATTTACTCTAGATGCTGTGCACTAAAACCTTGTATTTAACCTGGGAGTATCAAAGTATCACAGATTCACAGATTGGAAGGATTGGAAGGATTTCTGTGTGTATTCAGTGTGGATTTGGAATTGGTAGGAATTGAGGCCCTCCTCAGGTTGCTGGTTCACTGAGGAACCAGCTTGTCCTGGATGAGCTGGGCTCAGCTGTGCCTCAAGGGCTGTCCTAGGGACACGTTGGGCACCAGAGAAACTTCAAGCAGGGACAGTGAGACTGGAGCTTCTCACTGCATTCACCTGCTCCTATCTACAGCAGCCTCATAGCACCAGGCAGTTATCTAGTCTGGCCCAGTCCTGTCATCTCAGCAATGAAAACGCTGCTTTAATGGGTTTTGTTATTCTATTTATAAGAGGAAATTGATATATTTAATTTTTTTAAATAGATATGGAGAAACTGAATTAATTTCATTTAACTGAACGGTGCATTCATCCAAATGATTTTAATAGGATAATCTTAGCTCTAGGTAGTAAAGCTTGGAGGCTGCCTGCTCTGGTATGGTGGCAAAAAGAGTTACTTACAGCAGAGATGCTTCCCATTCATAGCAAGGCACTTTAAAGATACTCTGACTCAGTTGTTACTGCTGATGCACCTTCTTAGCTTGTAGTCTTACAGAGGAATTGTTTTTACCTTACATTTAATCTATTACAGTTTCTGATGTGCATATCAGGCTGTGGCAGGGGAGCATGTTGCACAGCCTCTGAGTGGGCTGTTAGGAGGCACTACTCTGGAATAACAGTGAAAGTGACTAGCTTTACTAGAAATCCAGTTTCCCCATGGGTTTTCCTAGCATTAGTATAGAAAAATAAACCCCGGAACTGTTGAGCAGTTCAAAGTGGGCACAGACCTGAGCTTCCCCTTTGTGTGACTTTGAGTCCTGAGGAGACCTGAGTGGCCAGGCCAGCATTAGTCTTGGAACAGCTTCCCAGCTACTGCTCTTGGAACATACTTTGCTGATTTTTTGGTTTGTTTTGGGATTTTTGGTGGGGTGGTTGGTTTGTTTGATTGATTGATTGATTGGGGGGCCTTGGATTTGGGTTTGTTTTGGTTTTTGTGTTTACTTGGATTTTTGAGCCTGGGAAAACTTAAGATACTACTTTATCTCCCCCCTCCAGGTCCTCTTTTACAGAAGGCAGATAGGCCAGCAAATATTAATGACTATGTTTCTAAATCTGCAAACTGGGCATGTTTCATGACTTTTCCAGGACTGGCCTGCACAAAATTGTTGTGGTTCAATGAAGGAGATATTATTTAATGATTTTAAATTTACAATCCCTGAATAACTCAAATCAAGCAAACATCCTGTATCTGATCCTGACAATAACACTTCAGGATGTGCAGGTTTTGTTGAGGTATAGTTGACTTCTGCCTAGGGAGAACATTAAGTGCTGAGAGAAAAAAGTTGTGTGGAAATGATGCCTCTAAGCAGCACTGTTGAGGGGGTATCTTTTGCATTATATATTTAACTTTGAGGAGATTTTTTGTAGGTTTGAGTTGATGTTACTTAGTGATTATTTGTATTTGTGTGGTCCACAAGCCAACTGAAGCACATTGGATATAATGTCCTTTTCCAGCCAGAAGACTAAGAGTGATGTGACCCACTGTTATCCCATTGTACCTGGTTTTCCTTCTAGCCCTCTTGCTTCAGAACAGAAGTGAGATTGTTGGAAGGCCGTGAAGATGCTCAGTACGTGTAGTCAGTAGCTGCTCACACTTGTGAGTAATGCCTTCTCTCCGTGTGCCCCCTGCAGGGAGTTTGCGTGGCGAGACCCGGAGCTGCCCGAGGTCATCCACATGCTGCAGCACCAGTTCCCGTCGGTGCAGGCCAACGCAGCTGCCTATCTGCAGCACCTCTGCTTCGGGGATAACAAGGTGAAGACAGAGGTACGTGCTGCTTGTGCTGCTCTTCCAGGGAAACCTACCAGGAAACTAGGCCTCTTCCCTTTTTTACATCATGACACAGTATTTGGGACCCTCTTGTGTTCCTGTGCATACCAGGTGGATGCTAATATTGAAGTGCCTGGGGCTGTGTAATAATACAGACTCAGATTCTTCCTGCCATAAGAGCTGCATGGAAATTCTATGGAAATCTTTTACCTGGAAGTTGTATCATCCAGCAGAACTCTACAGTAGGTTTGCCAGAGCCTGGCTTTGTGTAACCTGTTGGTGACTGGAGACTAGAACAACCAGGAGCTCTAGAGCACTTTCACTGGTTTTTAACAAGGTGTTTTAAAGCATCAGAGGGAATGAGTGAGTTGTCAGGCAAAGGAAAGGAGCTCAACCCTAGGGAAACATGGAGGAAACTGTTTATATCACTGTGATGTGGAGGCAGGATACATCTGAGTGAACATTCAGATTATTATTGAAATTTCTTGAAACTTTGCATTCAAAGACTGCTGTTTTTGCAAAGCAGCTATGAACTGTTGAACTGAGGGAATTTGCCTTTTCATTTGCATTCTGTGTGTGTGTGTGCTAGATGTTATTTTCAGTATCAATTGTATTTGTGTCAATAAAATGTTGGTGCAAATTTTGTAAGAAGATAGCCCAACATAATTCACTGCTGGGAGATGAAAAATGGTGATTTTGATGATCTGGTGATGATCACAGTGATAATCAGCTCTTATTTCCAATATTGCCTATAAAGATATTCTGGGGTATAGGAAATTACTTTTAAACTGGAAAAAAAACTGATGCAATAACAGTTTTCTGAATACAGCAAGTGTCAGAAAATGACCCTCAGCCATTGCAGTGGGGTATGGGGGGAGGTTCAGTCCCATGTAGCAACCAAGTCAATAAAGTTCAGCAGCTGTTTCTTCTGGAAGTAGAATGGGAAGTCCTGTTGTCATAGAAACAAAAGCCTTTTACATCTGTGGGGTGAGGTGTGTGAGATCAATGGGTGCTGATGGTCCTGACATTCCACTTTGCAGGTCTGTAGGCTGGGAGGTATCAAGCACCTGGTGGATCTCCTGGATCACAGAGTCCTGGAGGTTCAGAAGAATGCCTGTGGTGCCCTGAGGAACCTTGTTTATGGGAAATCCACTGACGAGAACAAAATAGCCATGAAGAACGTGGGGGGAATTCCTGCCCTTCTGCGGCTGCTGAGGAAATCTGTCGATGCCGAGGTCAAAGAGCTGGTGACAGGTAAGCTTGGCAGGGAAACCAGCAGACAGCTACAATGCAAGGTGTTTTCTGGACACTTGTCTTGATCAGTTAGAACAGCATAGAGTGTAGAGCCATTGGGAGAAGTGAATGCTGAGGTAGTTGCACTAAAGCTCCACCTAGGATGGATTTTCTCTCATATGAGTCTCCTGCACACACAGCAGGCATGTATTTATTGATTCTGAACATTCCTTTTTGTACAGGCTTTTTTATCTTTTCTTGACAACAGTTTTAAATAAGATCTTGCAGAATTCGTAAGATGGATCCAAACTATGTAAATGTGTATGGTATTTAATCTGAATTATAATCAAGGATGACTTCTTCAGAAAAAGTATTTAAGCTGTGTTTCATGATGAAAAAGAAGATTCAATGCTGTGTTCAGCATGGTATTTGTATATACAGTTCTGCTGGTAGTGTATGTCAGATTTCATACTTCCGTATCTGAATGTCATGCATAGAGACTTTGCCAGGCAGGGGACTTGGGATTTCTGCCCAAGGATAAAAGATGGGTAGTAGTTCCATGCAGCGGATGGATGGATGGATGGATGGATGGATGGATGGGACATACTCTGGTCTTCTTGCTGTTGTTTCCAGAAAGAAAGTTTCTGTAGGATTTTTACATTCCTTCGTGTATGTTCAGCTCTGCTCCTCAGTACCTGACATCCCCAGTATATGCTGCGAGGTAGCAGGAATGTCAGGGCAGGCCTTCCTTATCATTGGAAAAAAAACAAACCAAAGCCATGCCCTCCTCCACTGTTCACCTTGTTCACCTTGCTTTCCTCCATTTTGGATGCTGGCCCTCCATGTTCTGCCTGCTCTAGAATCACATCACATATTTAAAGTAATGTATTTTAAGTTGTCAATGTTGCTTCATGTTTGTTTACCAAGTCTCTGCTGACTTTACTGCTCTGGAAATGTATTCTAAGGGGTTCTCTGGAACTTGTCTTCATGTGATGCTGTGAAGATGACAATCATTAGAGACGCTCTGTCCACGCTGACAAACACTGTGATAGTGCCCCACTCGGGATGGAACAACTCCTCCTTTGATGACGATCATAAAATTAAATTTCAGACTTCCCTCGTTCTGCGCAATACAACAGGATGCCTGAGGTATTTGCTGTTCTAGAATGCTTCCTTTTAAAGAGTAATCATGTTATGCAGCAGGTCTTTCTTGTATTGTAATTTTAAATACAAAGGAATTGGTTTAGTCTATGAATTACAGAGTTCCGTCATGTAGACAGCTTTTCCAGTTGCCCTTTTCTTTCCTAATAGAAAAATATGAAAATTACCAAGTTAGTCACTAAGAATTGCCAACCAATTACCAATCAACTGCATGCAATCCTTCTGCAAGCTGTCTAATAAGTGATTATCTGTCTGTCCTTGCATATCCCGTGTTCGTTTGTCATTCCATCCTTCAGGAACCTAAGCTCTGCTGGGGAGGAGGCACGCAAGCAGATGAGGTCCTGCGAAGGCCTGGTCGATTCGCTGCTCTATGTGATCCACACCTGTGTAAACACCTCAGATTATGACAGCAAGGTGTGTGCACGTCTCATCTACAGACACTGCAATGCTAACCTGTGTGTCTGATCCTGGGCCTTTGTACAGCTCAGCTGAGCGTGGTGATGTCCTCAGCTCAACTGGCATCGCTCCCAGCCCCAGGTTACTGAGGCACAGCCAAACCCAGCTGCGTAGCACAGCACCTCTTGTTTTCAGCAATGCTGCAGTATCAGTTTCTGAATAAAACAGTAATAAGCTCTTATGCTTTTCATTTTCAATACTAAAGAATAAGCACCTCTTGTTTTCAGCAATGCTGCAGTATCAGTTTCTGAATAAAACAGTAATAAGCTCTTATGCTTTTCATTTTCAATACTAAAGAATAAGCCACTGTAGCAGAGACCACTCTTATAAATATTGTCAGCTCTGAAGGAGATTGCATTTTCCCAGAGAAGCTGCCAAAACACAGCCCAAGGCCCAGCATTAGAGTTTAGTGCTTGTGCTCCCTGTGCCTTTTCTCCTCCACTGAACTGGTTTGGTTTGGTTGGTGTCTGTGTTAGGAAGAACTGGTGACATGGTTTCTCTCTGGTTTGGTTCAGACAGTGGAGAATTGTGTGTGCACCTTGAGGAACCTTTCCTACCGCTTGGAACTGGAGGTACCTCAGGCACGGCTGCTGGGAATCAATGAACTGGATGACTTGTTGGGAAAAGAGTCACCCAGCAAAGACTCAGAGCCAAGCTGCTGGGGGAAAAAAAAGAAGAAGAAAAAAAAAACATTGCAGGAGGATCAGGTTTGTATTTTCCATGTACTGCAAATACCTCAGATGAGGTTTGGCTCATGGTGGGAGAGGATGTAGCTTGACAAAAACAATCCTACATTGAATGACAATATAGAGATTTTGTCCAGTTACAAATCTGCATTCCTTTCTCAGTGGGACGGAGTCGGCCCTATTCCAGGATTTTCCAAGTCTCCTAAAGGGGTGGAGATGCTCTGGCACCCGTCGGTGGTGAAGCCATACCTGACACTCCTGGCAGAGAGCTCCAACCCAGCCACTCTGGAGGGCTCTGCAGGATCACTCCAGAACCTTTCTGCAGGCAATTGGAAGGTATAGGAATTCCTGCTCCTCCTCCTCACTTGTGGTCCAGCTGTTTTTTCTAGTAGGATCCTGGAATGTGTTTGGGGGGGACATGCCATTTTCTTGTGTGCATCTGACCATTCCCCTCTTGTCTGTGCATTAGTGCTCATGTGCTGCAGTCATGTTCCCACTGTGAAAAGCCTGGGCAAAGAGCAGGGGCAACAAGAGCCATATGGAAGCTGGCCTTTATTTTAAATAAACAGAAAAAGCTTCTTCCAGTGCGTATCAGATCAAAACCATCTTCTGGCATCTTCTAGCTGTGAGTTCTGGTGGGAAGGTGCTGTTGAAATAAGACCAGGACAAATAAATTAACCTTATTTCCATATTTTGTTATTTATTTCCATACGTTCTGGCCATTGCATATAATGTGCTACAAAAGCAGCACATGAGAACACTATATTGTGTCTTGTATTTGTCACAGAGAAATTACAAAACACAGCAAGCATTAATTGCTTCCTTTGCTTGCAGCAAGCCAGCTAAGCCTTTTTCAGTTTTGATCATTATGAAATTGGTGTTTAAAAAAAAATACAACAAACAAAACCCAAACCCCCTGCTCCCTTTTCAGTAATCATCATCTGTTCAAATACTTTCTCTCTTTGTAAGACGAATGAGTGAAAAACGGCAAAGACCCAGCAGTTTATAATCACAGAAAAAGCCCACATCAGCCATGTCCTCCTTTACTGGAGATGACCCTGAGGGTGTCAGTGCAGGCCGGGGCTGCCCAGTGCAGTGCAGGCTCGGTGGTAACAGGCTCCGTGTCAGTTTGCAGCCTACATCCGCGCCGCCGTCAGGAAGGAGAAGGGGCTGCCCATCCTGGTGGAGCTGCTGCGCATGGACAACGACAGAGTGGTGTCATCTGTGGCTACGGCCCTGAGGAACATGGCCTTGGACGTGCGGAACAAGGAGCTCATCGGTACGTGCAGACCGTCCTCACAGAGCGCCAGCACCGCGCTTCACACCTTGCCTGGGAGAGACTGCACTGCTGGGAGCAGCACACCTGATGTTTCTGTGTCACATCAGCTGTGTCACGTAAATGAGCAGCTTTTCTAGAGAAATATTGCCACCTTTCATGGATGGGTCAGCCAAACCAGACAGAAAACCCTCAATGCCAAATGGGATGGAAGCACAGCTCTGCTTCCTTGGAGCTCAGTGCTCACCTGCCTGGGGGTGCAGGTTTCCCACGTGTTCCCAGGGGTGGAACAGCTCTGCTGCCATGACAGCAATGCTTTTTAAACAATCTTGGATAGGAAGAGAGGGAAAAAAATCTCCTGGTAAAATATTTCCAGAAAAACATAGATATAGAGCAGCATCTGTGTCTTTGCTGAGCTAAGTCATCAACAGGGGTGCTTGCTAGAAAAACTTACTGTGATGTCAATTCTAATATTTAACCCTTTTTGCATTCCCCTGTGCCTTTCTTATCTAGCATTAAAAAAACCTCCAACAAAATAACAATCAACTTTCCTGCCCTGAGGTTTCTCAGTCTGTTAGTGTTGAACATGCTTCAGCCTCAGGCTTCTGTGGCTTCCATGAACCTTCTTAACAAATGGTGTGATATTAAAAAGTCACATTTTTGTTACAAAAGCATTTTCTGTGTGTAGAATTGTGGGGTCAAGGATATAACAACTGTTCATAGAAATAGGAGGATCATTATTCTCAAAAAGAGAAATACTGGTGAACAGAACTTTATCCTTTTCTGAAGCTTCTCCATCTGGGACATTCAGAGTGTGTTTTTCTGCAGTGCCAGTGTTACAAGTGAGAAATGTGTAAAGAGAGAATCCTATTCCATAGCACCAGCCCTGCACAGGTCAGACTCAGGTGATATTCAGGATGTTTCTTCCATTCCTGGCAAAACTTTTCAGTTCAGTTCAGGTCCTCCACCTGCTCCCTCTCCCTGTCCAAGCTGTACCTCTGAAAGAATTTCTGGCCTCAGACACACTGTGAAACAGACCATTGGATAAAACATTGTGAGATGTGAAGCAAGTTGTGCAACTACCCCATGCTAGAAATCCTCTTTAGGAGCTTCTCTGCTGGGTTAGGAAGGAACAATGGGGTCACAGGGTCACACTGAAGGAAAGGACAGATGAGGACTTCAGCAAATTGCAATAGATGTCAGAACATGCAGCACCTGGCTGAGCTTGCTCAAGGGTTGGCAATGGCAGGGTATTGCTGCAGACAGCAGTGTGAGGATAGTTTTCCGGTGGGTTTCCTTTTGCCTGCAGAATTCCTTTTTTATTTTTTTTCCTCTCAGGCACATTACAAAAATAGATAGCAAATGACTTTGTGCAAAGCTCCTTCATTATTTACTGTTATGTACAAATACAAGTCTGCTATAAAATCAATTAATCATTCAATTAACAGTACAGCCCAAACAGGAAGAAACCTCGACCTTATCTTAGTTACTGTCCCTTGTGTGCAGCTTATCTCTGGCATCAGTCAGCCACTGGAGCCTGACAGAGCTGAGTGCTGACAGGTAGCAAACAAGGTGAACAGAACATTCAGAAGAAAGGATTCTTAGTTACTGTAAGGATTCCTTTAATCCTCACATAGATGAAGCCCAGCAATGTGCTGCACTGTTCTGTCAATCATAATAAGTAGCCTAACATTCTTCATTGAAAAATTCTGCTTTTTCCAAACAATTCTTGTTTTAAAAATTCCTCTTTTAGTGCAAAATTCAGCTTCTCACACTTTTAAGCTAAAAGGAAAAAAATTCAAAAATTTTGTGGTCTCTCTTGACTCTGTGTAAAATGTGAATTCTTGGCAGGTTTTGATACTGTGCTGCTTCTCACTGCCCTCTGCTGCAGTTTCGTGCTGGGTGCTGCAGTTTCCGGCCTGCAGGAGGAGCTGTGCTTTGACCTGTCCCGTGGGTGTGTGTTTGCAGGTAAATACGCCATGCGGGACCTGGTCAATCGGCTGCCGGGGGGCAACGGGCCGAGCATCCTGTCGGACGAGACAGTGGCCGCCATCTGCTGTGCCCTGCACGAGGTCACCAGCAAGAACATGGAGAACGCCAAGGCCCTCGCCGACACCGGGGGCATAGAGAAACTGGTCAACATCACAAAGGGAAGAGGGGACAGGCAAGTGGGCAGCAAAGACCTGCCTGAGCTGTTTGTGTTCATTTAAAATGCTTAAGAATGCGGGAAATGGTTTTTTGAGTGAAAAAAAGATCTGCCTTTGCAGTCTGTGTCTGAGGAGCGGTCAGCTGGAGTCTCACTGGGAGGGAGGAGGCACCGGTGCCACTGTCCTGGGCAGTGTTCTCTGTCTCAGTGTTCTCTGGCCCAGGCTTCTGGAGGCTTGCACAGCTGCTCACAGTAACCATGAGACCTGTTCAGGTTAAATGAGTTAACCAGTCACCTCTTCAACACCTACAAGATTAATAAAATATTTGGAGCTTTTCCAAGTCAGACTGTGTGGGCACCTTTGTCAGATGTATCCCAGCAACTGTGAATTGTGTCTTGTGCAGCCCTTTGGTCAGGGAAAGGAGAAAGTGGCTGGGGGGATGCCCTGGAGGCTGAGGGGAGCCGGTCCTGCCCGCTGTGCCAGGGCTCTGGGAGGCTGTCAGACGAGTTCTCTGCTGGCACCGTAGTTGTCTAGTGGAAATGAAAGCTGTGAGTGTGTGGTGGGTCAGCAGCAGGAGGCCCCTGTGGCTGGGGAATGGGGTAGCAGGAGCCCCATCTCGTGGTGAGGCTGCTGGCCTGACTGCTCATGGTGGCGGTGCAGTGTCTGGTTTGCCCCACAGCAGCTGGTTCAGGCTGTTACAAACAGGAACACTGTTCTTTTGAAGTGGAAATCAGTGGCTTTCTAACACTGCCATATTCTTCACCTCCTCAGGTCCTCACTGAAGGTTGTCAAGGCAGCAGCCCAGGTACTGAACACGCTGTGGCAGTACCGAGACCTCCGGAGCATTTACAAAAAGGTAAACTGTAAAATTAGCTTACACTGGAAAACAGTGCCACAAAACCTCCCGTTTATTTATAACTTGCAATTTATTCTGATGTGTTTTTCTTTTTGCCACTCCACAGGATGGATGGAATCAAAGTCACTTTATTACACCGGTATCAACACTGGAACGAGAGAGATTCAAATCCCATCCTTCTCTATCCACAGCCAATCAGCAGATGTCACCTGTCATGCAGTCAGGTCAGACAGGGAGGGTGAAGGGGACCTGCTGTCCCATGTTTTTAACTCAAACAGCCTCTCAGTTTGGCACTAATCCCATTTAAAACAGGTCAGGCTGTTGCTCCTTGGTGTTTGAGTGAAGTACTTCACCTGCTCTGAGTGCTCCCTGAGCTGTTGGTGCAAAGTGAAATCTTCAATGACTAGAGCTGGACATTGTTACCAACCATTGCCCCATTCAAAGCCACTCCTGGGCTGGGTGGGGATTGTGGAGTGGCCTCATGGAACATGGGGACCTGACAGCATTAACAGCAACACACCCACAGCAAGGAGCTCATTTTCATTCCCAACTATGTTCCATAAGAATGAGAAACCAAACCCAAAAACCTCACTTTTCTGACCCCTCCTCATTTATTTCTCACCTTCTACTCCTTCAATGTCTTCAGTGCTAGGATTTAGATCTTCAAGATGGCTGATACAGAACCTATCTGAAGCCTTCTATTTTGTCTTCATTTGGCATTTTATTTTACCCAATTTTCTCTTCTAGAGACCATCTAGAGCAGATCTCTGTTAATACTGAGAAACACCTACCTACTGTGACTGATAAAATTAGTGACCAGTTCGTACAACGCTTGTTTAATTGCTTCTTTACATAAAAGTAACAACCCACACACATTCCTTTATGACATGGTTGACTTGAAAAACAAGGACACCACCAGGGATTTATTTTCCTACAAGAAGTAAACCTGTTGTGTCGTTTGTGCCAGAGTTCCTCTCACCCACCAAAGAAGCCAGGACAGCTTAGGCTCAGGGAATGACTGGATTCTACCCAGGTGTAAAAGGATATTCTGACACCAACTGTCAAATTTCTCTCTCAGGATACAGCAGCAGAACAACTGTATTGCTCCAATTCTTTGAATGACAAGTAGGAAGCAGATGAGCAGCTCTAATTTAATATTCAGAGGATGCTGTATTTCAGAGAGGGTTTAGTAAAAATTCCTAATAGGAAGTGTCTGCTTTCCTGGTCTAGAGCACGACCAAGCCCAAGGGAGTCAGTGGAAGTTGGTGCAAGGCCCACATCCCCAGAGGGGCTGTGCACCATGCCGGGCACAGCAGATGCCTGCTGGAACAGTACACTTGGCCTGAAACAGTTGTTCTTGTTTCAGTCACATCTTTCTTAAAACACACATTATTATGTTGACCCATGTCAGAATTTTAACAACATGGCATATTTAGCCATGAATATGCCAGGAAATACTAGTAATTAAACCATCCATAATAACACAGAATTCTGAGCTATGATGTAATGAACACATCAGTGGAAGATTATCATTGAACTAATAGTTTGAAGCAAAAATTCTAGAAATTGTTTTAAGTATTTTTCTGCTGTTGCTGGAGTCTTTCTGAGCCAACAAAGCCCAAGTGATCTATAGACCAGGGAGGATTTAGCAGAATAAAATTCTTACAGCTGCAGTTGAGATTCAGCTGCTTGAGGAACACAAAGTGATCCCTTACTAGGATCCCGCCATGACCATTGGCCTCCCAGAGCACACCATGCTCAGGACTCACTGTGTATACGGGGATCACTAGGCCAGGTAGGCTGGACAAGTGACAGGGTGGCCTTAAGTATTGTGTTTAAGTGTAACTTAGATAAACCATCACCATCGGCAGAGTATCATCTTCTGCCTCCACCCAGGTGATGTCCTCGGCATATTAAGGAAACATATCTGGGCAGTGAGCACCACACAGGTCCTGTGTCTGCCTGTGAGCACCACCGAGCTGTGACTGCCCCTTGCAGTCTCTGGTACCTTGCTGGCAGCTCTGGGGTGTTCACCCAAGAAGAACTGCAGCTGTCCTGTCCTTACCCACCCCCTGGTTGTGAACGCTGGGAGCAGGAAGTGGTGAGGAAGGCTGGATGTGTGAAAGGCTTTTGTCGTCCATCTTGAGAACCTCTTTTCCCGTCAGTTGGCAGCACGTCCTCGTCACCGGCTTTGCTGGGCATCAGAGAGCCTCGCTGCGAGTACGACAGGACACACCCTTCTATGCAGTATTACAGCAGCCAGGGCGATGTCATTGCACACAAAGACATCTACACTGGTAAGACACCGGCTGAGCATCTTCCAGAACAGAGACCTGTTCCTTGTGGGAAGAGTTCGCAGTCGGACACAGCCAACTGCATTAGCAGGCTGATGGCTGCCAACTGTTTCCTTCCATTTCCACTCATGTTTCCTGGCTGTGGCACAGGGCAGGGTGGCAGCTGGCTCTGCTGTTCTCTGTAAAACTGCCCAGTACCAGAGTAAACACAGATCCCTTTCTATATTGGAAAGTGAGAGGCAGGTGGAATTCTTTATTTTTATTTAAAATACTAGTACAGAAAATTGTATTATTATGTACATTATATTGTGATGGTGATGATATAAATTTTAATGTGCAGTTGTATATTGTTATATTACTAAATTATACCAAGGTTTCATCTTTTCTCTGATCTCTCTTTTCCTTCTTACTATGTCACACAAGTAGCAAACCAATAGATGACAGTGACTAAAGGGAAGGAAACCCCTTGCTTTAAAGGTTTTGAGTGTGTAAAATGAGAAACTGCAACATAAGCCTCCTGGCTTGGCTGTAACTGCTGCCAAGGGACAACATTTGCCTTCATTCTGTTGTTAGATAATATCATTAGTAGGTACTGAAATCTGCAGATTTAATAGTACAGGTGCTACGTACAAGGCAAGATAAAAACCAGTAGACTTAGGGCTGAATGACTAAAGACTGAAGTTTATGCATTTAACTTTTCTCGCAGGTTCCAGCAAAGCTTCACCAATTTACATCAGCTCCTATTCCTCCCCAGGCAGAGAACAGAACCGGCGGCTGCAGGTGAGCCCAGGTTTGGGTCCTGCTGTGCCCAAGCTCAGGAGGGGCTGAGGCAGCCGGGGGCTCTGGGCACGTGCCCTGTTCCCAGTGCTGGCTCAGTGCCCTGACAGGGCAGGGCCTCGGGGCTGCTGGAGCCTGGCTGCCTCCGTATGATCACCTGTTTAGCACCTTCTTACAGTGGGATCTCAGACCTCTGTTCTGACTTGAGTTGGGTTTGGGCTGCTTTTGGTAGCTATGGCCATGATCTGTACTTACTCGAGCTCTAAAATTGTGCACTTTTGGGCTTACTCCCTTCAAGTGATGTAGGAGGAGACACACAGCAGACTCAGGGGCATTTCCTCCATTTCCCTGGGTACATTTCATGGAGGTTTGAAACCTGCATTACTGTCATGGGTAGAGCTGCACTTGGGAAAAGTATTTTCTCTGCTAATTATATTTTTGAGAGTTCATTTTGCTATCATTTTACCAGCAGCATCAGCAACTGTACTACAGCCAAGAAGATACCACCAGGAAAAACTATGACGCCTACCGGTTGTACCTGCAGTCCCCACACAGCTACGAGGACCCTTACTTTGACGATCGAGTTCACTTTCCTGCTACTTCAGATTACACAACACAGTATGGACTGAAATCAACCACCAATTATGTAGACTTTTATTCCACCAGACGGTCTTCTTACCGAGCAGAACAGTACCCAGGCTCTCCTGACTCCTGGGTGTAGCACCAGAGAGAAAATCCCAGCGTGCTTCTTGTCTGGCTTGAGAAGGACTGGAGTGGCCCCATGTTGTTTTGGTTAAGAAATGTGAAAGACCACAAAAAGAAGGAAAAAAGGATGATGGATTTTTTTTTTCTTTTTTTTTTCCTATTTTCTTTTTGTTTTTTGAGTGAGGAATTGTCAGGAGAAAAAGCTGGCAGGGATGGTTTTGCTCTGCTTAGGTGTTAGGTATCATTACTTGTAGCTCCTGTAGTCTGGTGAGGGTGTGGGCGATGTGATGAAAGGTTTGAGAATTGAGTATGATGAATTTGGAAAGTGTGTAGGTCAGAGCAAATTAAAACTGATTTTTTTTATGTGAATAAAAGTCTTGTTCTGATAGTTTGTACAGAAAAAAATCCAATGGCTGCCCTTGTTTTATTGCTATTACTGAATGTCAGGATTGTATGCTACTGCGTCATGTAAATTTCTTCGTTGGTGTAAATATGGAAATGCCACTGGTCTCAAGTGCCATCCATTTGTAATGCAGTGTGTCATTGGAAAAGGAATTTAAAACATCATGCACCAAAAAAAAACCCCAAAACCAAGAAAGTGTTATGAATTCTAAGAGAAAAAGAGCCCAAACTTTAAAAAATGAATAGTGTAATTTTGAAGCACAAAGTCCAATTCAGTGTATCCATATCTCTCCCATTCCCTGCCTATTTCATAAGGAACTTCACTGCCATTTTCTATGCACATGGAATAACAATAAATATGGAAGTCTCATCCATGGAAAGCTGTTCCCTGCTCATTTTTTTCTTATTATTTTCTCTGTGTGATATTTAGAAACAAATACCATGAAAATGAAGTCTAATTGCATGTTCTTAAGCAGGTTAAAGATATCAGAACATTTGAGCCACTTTCCCAGCTCTCTCCAGTGGAAACATCCTGAATGTGTCAGGCTGGCAGCCCAAAGTGCTAAATCCAGCACCTTCCTACCAAGATTCCTCAGACTTGTGTTTTTGCTTTTGGTATTGGCAATCCAAGATACTTCAGAATTCCAGCCTGTTTTCTTTCCGTCACTCCTCTACCCCTCCTCTTGCTCTCTCAAGGAAACTGAGGTCACCTTGCTGTCCTAGAAATGATGGTCTCCATGCTGACTACATTCTGCTTGGATTTCTTTCCAATAAAAATGTTTGATTTTTAAAGTAACTAAATCACAAACTCTCCTGTGCTGTAGAGTCTGTTGCCTCTACCCTGTCTGTACCCACCATTATTGCTCCACATCACTGCTATGCCTTGGGTTTTCAGGGTTTCCAGTATCCTGAAGAAGGATTGAGAAGACTGGGAAAAAGGCTAATGAGTTTTTCTGTCAGAGTGGACAGACTGAAGAGAATCCATCTCAGCCAAGGACAAGTACTCAAGCATACATTCTGCATTTGAGTTACTGTATCAAAGACTAACACTCACAGAAGGTAACATAAACATGAAGAAACTTTTGGGAAAATAAGGGAAACATGACTTTGTAGCTACAAGTAGATTCCAGTAGCTGTCAACAACAGCAGGCAGTGGGGGAAAGCTGTCACTGAGATGTGCCTGAAAATTGGTCATTTCCCACCACAGAGTGCAGGGATTCATTTGTGGTTGTCAGGTAGAGGTGAGGGAAGGAATCAGTGCTGGCCCCCCAACTTGGAAACCTCCAAACACTGCCACGGAGGGGGGAGAAGTGACCATTGGCCTGGAAGGCAGAAATCAGCAGCAAGGTTCTTCATTTGCTCACAATTAGCATCAAAGTGATATTTGTGAGTTCTGTTATCCAAAGACATCACTACTTCATTAGAGATTCTAAATATTTTGTATAGAGATGCATACAACTTACAGGGCATTCACTAGTTTAAAATGCATGCATTTTCAAAAAAATACCAAGTTTTCTTTCTGCTCTTATTAAGGTTTTTACCCCATCAAAAATGTAATATTTATTTGGCTTAGTTGATGGCATTTTAATTCAGAGCAGAGTTGATAATTACATCACAATTAGACAAAGAGGAAGGCTGACCTTGTTTCTTCCCGTGGCAGGATGGTGCCCTGCACACAAGTGGCCTGTGGGTGGTTGGACAGGCAGCTGTCCCGGCCTTGCTGGTTTTTCTGCTGCCACACCTATCTCATTCTTTTATACTCACTTTGTAGACTAACCACAGGAGCAAGAACTTTCTGGTTTTGCCATTTACTAGCACATTGCCCAGGGAACTGCTATGCTGAGTCCTGGGCTGTGTTTGGAAGGGCTATGAGCAATATTTCAGCTGTCCACATTAACTTGCCTGCCCTCATTCTGTGGCAGCACTCCCTGTATCTTTAAATAACATGTCGGAGTTGACTTTTCATATGGTCTGAACAGAAAGAAATGCTTTGAACATAGAAAGAGAACCAAAAGCTCAGTATGACATATGTTCAACAATGGAATGGGCAGGTATGTGTGATGGTATCTCTGAAGAAACTGTTGCATTCTCCATTTAAAACTCCAGTTAGTATTCCTGTTCTGATACTTGTCCTCACATCCCCCTGTAGAGCTTGCCTCAATGTGTTTAATTCCTCAATTTTCTTTTTCAATTTCACTCTATTTTTTTAACTACATTCCACAGACAAGGGATAGCTGTTGTCTTAACTGTTTGTGTGCTCCATGTCAGTGAGGATTCAGTGTGCAGTCGCAGCATGCTCACTGTCACACCAGCAGAAATTGACAGTGCTGTATAAAGCAAAGCAGGCGTCCCTTTGGGAGGCTGCAGCTGCAGCAGCATTTCTACAGACACCCAAAGGGTGGATCAGCTTGGCAGGGTCAGCTGCTTCACTGACCTACAGCAAGTCAATGATGTCAGGCACCATATCTCCTTCCTGCTTCAGGCCACCCCAGATACTACTAATTATCTTTATAGATACCGTTTTATTGTATGAAACATCACCTTCTGGTCTGTTCAACATTATATGAATTATGTGTAAAAGAATAAGACAAGTAGCAATGTAATGTGCTAATTTCCAGCAAGCTCTCAAAGTCAGAAAGACTGTGAAATGAACTATCTGCCTGTTCATTGGCAAAAAGCAATTGCACTCTGAGAAGAAACTGATCTCCATTAGGACGAAATTCCAAAAGCCTCTGTCTTGGGGTGTTGCAACCTAATTCTTTAGAATTCACTCATTCCACGGCCCAGCAATACTTTTTAAAACATGGGCACTTAGGTGGATAAAACATGTGATGACAAAGGTATATCTTTTAGTCCTTCTGTGAAAAAAAAAATAAATCTGTAATTAAAATTAGCCAGTAAGGTTCCTCTGCTTAATGATGTTGCCCTTTACCTTCCAGCACCTTCCAGCCTGGAAACTTCTTTTTCTCCTGTAGTCTGAGAAATAATTGGCATCCAGATCAGAACCAGGACCTGAACTTGTCAGGTTTCCTATAAGAAACAGGCAAGCTTTACAGACATGAAGTCAGACTCATCCTCCAGATTTTGTCAAATACATACTATATGCACTAGTGAACAATTCTATCAATACAAACCCCACTGAAAATATGGCTGCCTTCACTTGTCCTTGCTTTAGACACTGCACACAAATGATCTCTCTGAGATTATTGACTTTGTGCTGAACTACTATCAAACAGAAAATAAAACCAAGGGTGGGGGAAATTAAAGCATGTATTAAGAAAAACTAGGCTATATACATGCCCCAGAATATTTGTTGTCTCTGCTGGGCTCCTGGAGGATCTAAAACCAGCTGTATTGACTCATCTGAAAAAGATATTGCCTTCCTGTCACTGAGCTGAAGAAAACAGCAGCAGTATTTCACCATTCAGTTGCCAGATATAAAACCAGTATCAGTTTATATCAGTAACCACAATTTAGTAATTCTGACATTTGAAAACAAGCACTACTGGAAATAAGACAGAGAAGGGAAAATACTGCAGTCATGAGCAATAGATTTTAACAACATAGAGATGTGATTTAAAATATGACACATGAGGAAGGTATTCCATATGTCTGCCTGCTAACTGCTTATTTTAGATGTGGACTATGTCTGGTGTATAATTATGCTAATAGCTGTTAGCTGGATTAGAACAGGCAGTCTGCTTGGGAACACGGTGATTTTTGTTCCTGCCAAGTGACTTTTCAAACTTTGCAATCAGCTAATAACCTGCCCATAGAATGTAGATTATAAAGGAGAAATTGCCAGGAAATAGGAAGAGTTCCAGAATGCTGAGAGCACCACTCAAGAAGAATTTCTATTAACATTGTCTCTTTCACTATCACAAACAAATTTCTGTGTCTCCCCTCAGGCTTTCCCACATCTGCCTCTGTTATGGAAAAAAAACACATTCTGAAAATACATAGAACCATTACAATATAAACTCATTTTTAATTCAGTCATTCACAAATTGCTGTCATTAAAATAAATTTATCCCCAGCACCAGATGATCATCTCTGAAGTTTGATATTTGTGTTATCAGAAAATAGGACTGAGGAAGGCAGGAAAACCAAGAGATTTCAACTGCACTCTCCCATTGCCACAGAAGGATCATTCTCTTGCTGATTCTTCTCAGCCAGACAAATCAGTCAAATAATTTCCAACAGGTAAAAAGTCTAAATGAAAACAGAAAAAAGTCTAAATAAATTAAATCATTAAATAAAATCAGGTTTACAAATCTAAGCTGGCACTGTGGCATTGTTGAGGTAGTGCCAAGGGCTGCCTGTCAAGAATAAGGTGCTCCAACAAGCACTACATAAATACAGGTTCAATTTACAACAGCTTCTGGTTTAAAGATATAATAAGTGACAGGAAATGAAGGAAAGAGGGTGGAAGAAGAATAAAGAAAGAAATGGTATATTATATTTAACATGATAAGAACTCAACAAGAACTTACAATTTCTTATTTAAACCAAGTTCCCACGCTTGTCCAAAGAATTCCTAGAACTGATGTACAATGGCATAAACCCTTATCATTATTAATGCTTTAAGCAGCACACCAAAGCTGCACAACATGACTGCCTTATGTGGTAAGTAACAAAACTTCACCTCTCCAATCTGTGCAGTAACAAACAGCTCAGGTAAATAAACTGGAAAATCAGTATTTTTCTGCTGAGGCAGAAATCAAAACCCCTTACTACTGGCCAAGTACTTCAGAGTAGCGTTCTTTTGCTCTCTCTCCTGTAGATCATTTTACCTGAAAGAATTTATTTCCCCAATCAAAATTGCCATCGTCCACTTCAATGTTAAGTGCTTTTGGGCAGAGATACGCAGCATGATTGACTTTAATATTTGCAAAGTAAGTTGCTTTTCTAGGGAGGAAATTGCTGTATTTCAAAATTATTTCCTGCCTCATACATACAGAATTAAATATCAGAGAGGTCTAGTTTAGACTGGATGTCCTTTCGTTTTTTCTGCTTTAAAGATCCAAGCCAACAGTAGTCACTCATAAGGAGGTTGTTGTGCTATAAATATCTACTGGTTTCTTAGTCTATTTTCTCTTCCATTTTTTTAACTTCATTTCCCCCTTCTTCAGATTCCACTTAATGACATCCTATTTTTACATTCCCTCTCTCTTTTTTTTAAATCATTGAGATCCAATAATAAGACAATTCCAAATAAATCACAAGACTAACTATTTTTTCTTATTTCATTTTGCTTTCAGAACCCCTAAAAGAGCTAATTTTTGTGATGATATGCTTTAGCACGGCAAAGCAGATCATGTTTACAGCGATCTAGAAAAATGTTTTTGCCATTAGGCATTGTGGTTCCAGCAGCTGCCTGCAGACCAGCCCAGCTCGGGGCAGTGCAGGCGGGGCCGCCCTGCATGAGGCGGGCACGGTGCGCGGCGTTCCCGCAGCCGCCTCCCGCAGCCACCGAGCACTGACCGCGGCAAGGGAGCGAGTGCCGGCAGTGCTCCGGGGCTGCTCCGCCGTCTCCCTGCTCCGAGCACACACGGAACGTCGGGAGGACCCCCAGGATCCATCCTGTGCCCCCCACCTGCTCATCACCTCATACACCCTTCCAGAGGCCCGGGGATACCAGCACAGTAATACAAAATGTTATAGCCACTGACAGGCTCAGGAAACTGACAACCTTCGTGATGAAGATTTCTTCATACGCAGCATACGTTACAACATAGATGGTAAACATTAAAAGATAATACCTTAATTTNCTCCCCTCACACCGCTCCCCGCCTCTCAGTGTCGACTTCGTACCGCCCCTCACGCCGCTCCCCGCTCTCACGACCCCGCCCCACCCAGACCGCTCCGAACCGCACAGGGCGCAGCCGCTCGGGTCGGTGCGTGGTTTCCTGCGGGGTTCCGTGGTGCTGCGTTGCCCCGCTTGGTTCCCGGCGCTCCCGGTCCCGCCATGGCGCTGAGGAGGGCTGTCCCGCCGAGCCGGCGCCCTCCCGCAGGTAGGGGCCGGGGGCGCTCCGGGCGCGGNAGCGAGTGCCGGCAGTGCTCCGGGGCTGCTCCGCCGTCTCCCTGCTCCGAGCACACACGGAACGTCGGGAGGACCCCCAGGATCCATCCTGTGCCCCCCACCTGCTCATCACCTCATACACCCTTCCAGAGGCCCGGGGATACCAGCACAGTAATACAAAATGTTATAGCCACTGACAGGCTCAGGAAACCGACAACCTTCGTGATGAAGATTTCTTCATACGCAGCATACGTTACAACATAGATGGTAAACATTAAAAGATAATACCTTAATTTTTTTGTAATTTTAAATACTGAAAATGAAAATGTTGAGGAGTTTATACAGTAAATGATTGCAGATTAGCTGTATCTACTTCCAGTTGTGTTTCTACTACGTTCTGTAAAACGTCAATGTTTGTTAAGGTCATGGATTTTTTCAAAGAGGGCACGTGAATGACAATGTTTTGCTTGTTTCAAGCAGATACTATTGATTGACGAGGGTAAGATTTACCTCCCTAAATCAAGTTTTTTGAATCTTTAGCAAAGTTTTTAAAAGTCCCCGCCCCTCACACNAGCCGGCGCCCTCCCGCAGGTAGGGGCCGGGGCCGCTCCGGGCGCGGTGTGAGGGGCTCTCCCGCCGCATTGTCCCACGCAGACGCAGCTTCTCCACGGAGAGGAGCGGCCTTGTGGGACCGGGAATGGGAGAGGCGGGTCTGTGGGGCGCGGCCCGCTCGCCCCAGCAGGTCCCGCAGCCGCCCCATCACGGGTGCGCTCGGTGGGCGGATGTGGGGCTGGCGCCGCTCGGTGATCGGGGACGTGTTACTGAGGGATAGCGAGAGAAATGGGTGTCCGTGTTCAATGAAATATCTGTGTTTAATGTTCCAGCCGTATCTCTCGCCTCCTGAAGTAACGTGAAGAATTTACTTCCCCTCCACCAAGCCCCCCGCCCCGATAGATCTCTCTGTGAGGGAGGCCTTCGAGCCTGCGCTTCCAGCTGCCGCTCTGCCTGTGTGGCGGCTGTAAGCATGTAGTACTGGGATTTTAAGGATGTAGTAGCGAGTGTAGTAGCGCCTGTGTTTCTTGGGGGAGCATGTAAAGGCGTACAGTGTGAGCAGCTCCTGGGCCCTCCCAGGAGCTGTGCGGAGCGGTCTCTCAGACACACCAGTGCGTGGGCTGTGTCCCGCCTGCTCTGGGGCACACGCAGAGATGCTGCACTCTCAGCCTTTAGAGCTGGGGGATAGTCACTGCAAGGACTCACTGCAGGCTCAGCCTTTGAAACTTGAGGAACCGTCACTACAAGGCTTTAAACCAGTTGAGGCTTCCCCTCGGTTTGTTAGGAGCAGTTGGTGCCTGAGGAGCACATACTTGTGTGTCTTCCTGTACTTCCAAGAACTGTTTTGTGTTCTTGAAAATGTTTTTTGTTTGGAGTTAGCTTTTTTTTTAAGCATGCTTTTACATGAATTTGGGATGTAAATAATTTTTTTCAGCTTGTCTCTAGTCCGTTCCTGGATTTTTGTGTGTGTGGCAGGGACAGTTGAGCTGTACCTGAAAGGGCCTTTAAACCACTGCAGTCAGTGACCTGGAGCAGGTACTGGTCTTTCTGAACTTGCATGATAGTAAACTGCAACTGGTAGGCTTGCAAGTCTGCAAGTAAGTCTTGGTGAAGCTGTGACTGCATGGGGACCAGCTTGGCCGAGGGGTGGAGGTGGCAGAGTAAGTGGTTTCAATCGTGTACTTAGTGACCAAAGGCCAGGTGGGCACCTTTATTCTTACCAGTATTCAGCCAAGCTTTGATTTCACTTGGGTTTGTTTCTGTGTTGTTTTCTTTTTTTGGGTTTGCTGTTGTTGTTGTTTGTTGGGGTTTTTTTTGGAGAGGGGAGCATAAAAGGGAATGTGCCTCCTTACTTTTTTGTTTTATTTTAAAAATGCGTGGTGTGTTAAAAATGGAAATTAGTAAAGATTTTGTCACTTAACTGTTAAAATTCCATGGCTAACAGGTCACTTAATAAAAATAAAAAAGTTGAACTCTGTATTGAAAGTTTGACATACCTCTCTACTGCTTTGGAAAGCAAATTACAAAACAGCTTTGTGGTGCATCCCAGATGCGTCTGTGTTTAACTCTTCCCCCACCATGGATGTGTGTTAGCAGGTGGGACAGCTGTTCCTAGTGGCTAGTTCCAAGTCAGTGCAGAGATGGAAAGGAAGATGGGTTATCTTTTATCTTTATAGATAATGTTGTTTTGTGGGCCTACTGGTAATAGACACAATAACAGATTGTCCCCGTTTCAGTATCTCTCTCCTCCTTGCCTGGCTCCCCTTGTGCTTTGTGTAAAGCCTCATAGTGTAAATAGTGTACGTCATTTTAAAAAGAGAAGAAAGGCCAAGTCTAGCTACAGCATAACTCTGATATTATAGTGCTGCTTTGGACATGACTGAGGGGGAATTTTTCTTTCTAAAATTAAACCTGCAATCAGGAAATACAAGGTCAGGAGTCAGATTTGGTAGAAAATGGGTGTTAATTACAGATGGATACAAATGCATTTCTCATGCTAGCTAATTGAGTAATTCTAGAAACCTTTCCCCATTCCCTATTCTCTCCCGTTCCCAAGAAACCTTTCCCCATTCCCTGTTCTCTCCCACTCCCAAATTTAAACTCCAGCCTTGACTGTTCACAATCAGAATAGGAGTCTTGCTGAGAGGTGACACAACTTGTTCAATAGGATGAGAAAAGAACACTAAAGTTGTTCTTTCTTCCTCACAGTTTTAAAACTTAAAATGCTCTACTGAAGAGGGAGGAAGTATTTCTTTCAATAGAATGTTTTAGATAACTTCACGTGTACTTTGTACGGAATTCAATTTTCAGACATGCCTCAGAACTTAAATTGTTATTGTTAGGTCACCTGTAGCTTAATTAGTGCTAATTGGTTTTGTGATTGGCAGATATGTTAATAAAATATAATTAAACATGTTGGAACACAAGTACAAGATGAGTATACATCTGGTTCTTATTTGCATTATTAGATTTATTCTGGAATACCCTGAACTAATAATGAAATCCTAATTGCTGTTAGTCACATTGGTCAAAAACTTGAAAGTGTTCAGCTCGTGGTTTGTTTTTCTTTTTTGCTTTTAAAATAGAAATCTGAGATGTAATAGTTTCTAGGGAAGAATGCATATTAACATAGTAAGGTGTTTACTACAGTTAGCAGTGCTCAAAACCACTCTGATTTCTTGATTTATGGTATCTGGAAGTTGATTTGAGTCTGCCGTGACACATAATTTTGAAGCCTTTGCTGCACCTCTTTGGCTGCTCCTGTGTATGCGTGTGTACAAGTAAAGAATGGAGCTAAATACTGAAAGATGATTTCTGGTTAATGATTTTCTGGGGTAAAAGTATTCTCTTCTTGTGTATGTAATGTGGTATGTAATACTGTAGGTATTTTTACTTACATTTCACTTTCTTCTTGCAGTTAAAGCTGGAGGTATGAGAGTGTCTAAAAAGCAAGAAAATGGACCTGTTGAGAAAAATGCTAAAACTCCAGGAAAAGAAAAGTCAAGGTATTACAATGCAGGGCCTGTTCACCCCTGCCCTGTAGTTCAAGTTCATACGTAATGATCTTTGAAAACAAAAAAACCCTCTTATTCTACAAAAGTTTAATTCTTAAATTAACTTGTTCAATTTATAGATAAAATAATACTGATACTGCAATAAGTATCGACCTAAAAAACACCAAAACCCAACAACTTCAAAACCCAAGGACAGTGCCTTGCAATGAAAAGCAAAGGCTGAATCTCATCTGTATTGTCATGTTTTATGGAACAGAAATTAAAACAATGTATTACATACCTGTGCCTAATAAAGGAATGGTCCAACAGTTTCCAGTGAAGTAGGAATGAACTTTAGGCTGCCCACATTCTAAAGGAAATTAAACCCACATCAACTACCCCCAAGGAAGAGTCTTATCTCCTGTATAGAATATATCCCCTATTTCAATCTAGAATCTAATTTGGATTTTGCTGTTTACTACGTTATAAGGTTAATCAAGCTGTTTTCCCCCAAAAATGATGGCATGCTTCTATTTTGAATAAAGTAACAGTGACCAGTTTATGTGGTCATTAAAACAAGTATTTTCTTGTAGCTTTTTTAAAGACTGAACATTTTTTCCTAAATGCATGCACTTTTCTTATTTGTCTCTTTAAAAAAAGTTAACCAATGTAAGGATGTGACAGTAAAATTTGAATGACTTGGGGTGTTCCTGAAGTTTTTAATTTTTTATTGTTTTCTTCTGGGATTAGAAGCTTTTTATTTTCACTTGTTGCCAATTGTCTGGGTGTAATTTTGCCGCTGTCTTTTCCATAGTCATAGTTACCTAATGGTATAAACAGATCTTAAATAACTTATATTTGTCAGTGCAGCAAGCTGTTGATTGCTAAATTGTCATTAGGAAATGTCTTGCCTGATCCACAGAATCATTAACTAAAGCAATATCTGCTTTTTCAAGAGTCACATTTATGGTATTTGGGGTTTATAATTATTGTTCCCTACTCCATTTTAAGCTACAGATGTGTCAGTGGATATAATGGTATCATCAGAAGAATATGCCATTTGAAGTTCTTCCTGTTGTTGAAGTAAATTATTTCATATCCACATGTTTATTTGTGGAATATTGGTAACATGGTGTTATTCATTGGAATATGGAGAAGGTAATGGGATAATCTTGTGGAAAAAAAAGTTCTTGATTGACAAATAGTTGTTGTGAAAGGAAACACTTTCCAAAAGCAGAGGGTGAATTTTTTCATGGGTCTAGGTTGGAATCAAGAAATTTTTTGTAGATAAGAGTATAACTGCTCAGTTTCTGAGAAGAAAAAATCCTTTTTGAGATATTCAAGGACATTTCATATACAGTTTTTTGTATATCTGAATAAAACAGCCTGTCACACAGATTTTCTGTTGTTCCATTCTGAAACAGCATGCCTTTTTTGGTATTATATAGTTTTCAATGTGATGAAAAAGATTTAGCTCCAAACCCTAAATTTATATTGCAAAATATTTTGTATTAAGTCTGGAAAATGAAAGTGACAAGTGCTCAAGTGTTTCTGTGAGATGGAAATGCTAAATACTTTTTTCTTCTGCTTTACAGTGCTGTTGTCAGTTTTGCAAAACCTCAGAACATGGGTGTCTTGGTAGCAGAAGCACTGAACAAAGTAAGTCTGGAAGAAAAAGTCAGGGTTTCTTCATAAATCTAAACATGAAAAAAAGTTAAAAAGTGGACTTTCCTTAAACTGGTGTCTGGCAGTTGCAGGTGTTTCACCTGTCACTAAATGTTCTTGGAATAACCTATTTCGGTAGTGGTTGTGTGGCTGAGCTGCTGGATGGCTAAAAAGTGCCTGGCCTTCCCTCTTTTCTCTGATTGCACTCCTAGTTACTGTGACATGGCCTGAGTAGCTGTGCACACCTTAGCTGTGCACACCTGTCCTGAGAGGCCCAGCCAGACACTGAGGTGTGTCTTGGTGCATCAGCCTTAGTGAAGGGAAGAATTACCAGTATCTGGCCGAGCTGGGATTACAGTGCAGAGCAAAACCTTGTCTTCAGTGCTTTATCCCACCGTGGAACTCACTCTGACTTCTGTAAGGGTCCAGCAAAAATACAGAGCTACCTGGGGGAGGGTGGCTTAACTGGCAGGTGCAGGGGACAGCAGGATGGTGATCCAGTGTCCTGCTCTGTGAATGATCCCCAAGACAACAGGCACAGCATGTCCTACTGCTGCCCCATATCTTGCTGTTTCGTCTGAGGGCTGACATCACTCAGTCCTTTTGACTTCTTCCTTAGGAATCTACAAGGTCCTGTAAAATCTTGCATCCTACAGCTGCTAATGGACCCTTCTGTTTATCACATGCTTACAGCTTCTGCCCTGTGTCTCATTAGGCTGTTGGTGCAGACTTACACCTGCCCTTTGGAAGAGCTGATTTCACAAGCAGCTCTTTGGTTTGCATGGTAATCCAAAGATCGGACAGTTACCATCTCTTTGTTACACACTCACAGTCTTCAGACTCTGAAGCATAAAAGAGTTCTTCATACCTAGAGCTCAGTAAAACATCAATTGCATAATTTCAACACAAGCCTTTTATCAACAGTTGTGTTTATAGCTTTAGCCTGTAAATCTTGAATTTTTGCGTAGACTTTTTTAAGGAGAACAGACACGACTCATTATCTTCCACCTGTCCTCATCTCCTCTGTTCTGACCCACCATTTCCTTCTCCTGTTGGTTTCCAGAATCTTGTATATGAAGCTTCCTTGCTACTTCAGAATGTGATATTAGCTACTGTAATAATGATGACTTTGAACCTGGGAAAATAAGAATTTAATTCAACTTACTGTTAACTCTGGCATACTGATTATTTGCTGTATTTTCCTTATCTTGGAAGCTTATTGTATGAACTACTAAAAAAGGAAAGAAAAAAAAAATCAAAAATTCCCTAAAGGTGGTCAGACTAATATCACTTCGAAAACAGAATTTATAACTAAATATACTGAGTTACCATAAGTTCTGTATATTGAGCACTTGAACTTTTTGTGGGTTTAAGTTTTACTGCTCCTTTTAAACTACTTTAATGGGATTAAATTTAAAAAGAGAATAGCTGAAAATCTGTGTTCTATCACAACTTTTTTTCTCCCCCCTTTAATGTTACAGATGAGCCACAACATCCATGCAGCAACATTACAAGTGGCTCACCAAAAGCCACAGCCTACCTTGGAGAAGTTCATACTGCCTAAAAGAATTTACATTATTCAACAGCCACGGAAATGTTAAGATAATCATTAAAATACTTACGTTTACTTAAAAGTGAGTTTCTATGCTATATAGCACTTAGCACACTGTGGTGAAGTGCTCAAAAGCTGTGTGCCTTGTATCTTGCTCTGTTTCTGTTACTGACAATAAAATATAAGAAGAGTTACTAAATGTACTCAGGATTTATTACAATATCATGGCTTCTGTCTAACCTGGTGTTACTGGTATGTAGTAATTACTCAATGCCAAAAGGAAAAAGTTTCACTTACTGTGTGAGTTTTGAGTGAAGGAATGGAAACTCAGTCCTGTTGTTGCAATGGAATGTCAGTCCTGTTGTTTTGGGGTTTTTTTAGTTTAATGGTAGCAAACCTGATGTGAACTTGATTCTAAGAAAGCAGGTCATGACTGAAAGACATGGGGCTTTTTTCAATTGAGCCTGAGATTTTCCATGCTGAATGCATGCCTGAGGCTTACTGCATGATAAGTAATTCACAAAGTCCTGGGAAGGATTTCAGTGCAATGAAAGAAGTATTTTTTGCTTGCATTTCTTTCTGTAAAAAAACCCCAGCTCCTCTGCAGGGATCCAGCAAGCAGGAGGAACTGAGTGGAAACAGTCCGTTTGAACCCGTTTGGGGCTGGGGTGGATAAATGGAGGAAGTACCTGACTTGGAGCTGAACCTTTGGCATAGGAGGGCAGGTAGCAGGGAGGAGCCAAGGTGCAGCAAATGCTGACTGGAGTTTGGAGTTAGAGTTGGTAGAATGGGGCATGAGACTTAGCAGTGACTGGTAGTAGTAGGGTCATGAAGGCTCAAGCTTAGAAATGGGGAGGAACAAGTGTAAATCCCAGTCCAGGCAATGTCCTTGAGCCATGACCTGTTTGCAGTGACAGCAGGGACAATAGAGAGAGCCAAAGGATAATACTGTCCTGCTGTTGGGAGTCGACTGTGGAGCTCCACTGACTCAGAATTTAATTCTGCTGTGACTATTTTTTTTTACGGTAATGATTGCAGAAGAGTATTGTCCCAAAACTGGCTCTTTCACCCTTTTGGTGTGCAAGAAATTGATCTCCACAAAAAGTGCAGCTTTTTGATTTATTTACAGTTGTGTGCAGAAAGGGGTGCTTGGTGGTGCATTGTCAGAGCTAGCACAGAGACAGACCAAGGCAGACCTACAGGTTACAGTCTCAGGCCAGGCAGATCTTACTCTGCTCCATGGTCAAGTTGCTGTTAGCTTTCCTCTCTGCTTCAGACTCAAGGCCTAGTGTCCCATGAAGTCATGGTATGTGCTCATGAGCAGTGGCCTCTTGGTGGGCAGAGGGGGCTGAGCTAGGCATGTGGCTTTTACTATTATAATTATGATATGAGGAGGAAAGTTCATGGCAAGGGCAAGTTCTCACCACAGAAACAGTCAGACCTGGGGATTTGTTGGCCTATCAAAAAGGTCCTGAATAAGAAGGGTGATCTTTTTATTCCCTTCCCTTCAAGGACCTAGGACATCAATTTTCTGTTTTCTACATTCCTGTGGCTGTTGCTCCTATTGCTTAACTGCTTTGTTCTCTGTCTTATTATTTGGAACTTTGCTCCTGTTACTCATCAATTCCCCACTTCCATACTTATGATTCTTTTTATACATATCATAAGTCTCACTTTGGAACCATCACATATTTTCCTGAAAGGAATCACAGGGCTGACAGGACCAAAGTCAATTGCTTCATGATTTCCCAAATGCATAGTGCTACAATTAAGACAAAACATAATAGGGTTAGTATTAGGAGAACAACAAGGTAAAACATCTCATTTAAACTCCCTTTAGTGATGGTTAAGTGACCATCTGAAAAGTGTCCCACCAGTCCCACCATCCATCCATGTGCTCTCAATTCACTTGTTCCAACCTTTGTGTGCTTTCCACATCACGATGGACAGTAATCAAAGTATTTTATCCATTTTTCTGAGCTTTTTTTAGCAGTTGTTGCAGATCATCATGGTATAATGATTTTCTTACTAAAGTGAGACTCATTCCAACAGGGGTGGGCAGGAGATCTTGAATCAGCATATAATTATACTGCAATAGTTGATATAATGTGACAGGAGCTGAATAATGGAAATCCCACCCATTGATTTTGGTGAAATTACAAACACAAACATTAGAATAATCATCTGTATCTACAATAAGGTTATATACAAATATGAAGCCACAAAGCGTTTTCCTATAAGCACATCATTTTCCAGTATATAAAAGGACAGGTTCATGAGCTTCATCAGGATGGATTTCAAAATGACAAACACTATTCTGGATCCAGGCAGCTGTCAGGGCTTTGGTGTTAGCGCACGGGTGAGTCCCTGTTCCCATACAGTGCCTGTGCTAACACTGGTGGTGTGCCATTCCCCATGGGCCCATGTCCTGTGCTCAGTTATCATTCAGGCCTGGTGCAGTGACTGAGTGATGGACACTGAGGCATCCTATATGGATTAGAACCAGGACTGTGCTATTGATTGTAAGTAAAGGTGACTAAATGCCACCAAAGCTGGAGTTCCTTTGCAAATTTGTCATTATTCAAATGACTTCTTGAAGTTCAGTGGGTGAAGGTGCCTTCTTCACCTTCTCTTAAAATTGTTGCTGCTGCTGTTGGTTGTATCCACAACTGAGTTCAGACTTAGCTAAGAGGCAAAGAACCTTCACCTTGGGTTGTACCAAGGGCCTCTGGGATGAACTATGAGCTTGCTCTTCTATTCTTTCCCACTGAGGCAGTGTATCAGATAAAAGCCATTGATTAGTTTCTAATGCTGGTAGAGAAGACCACAAAGGGTGTTGCAATTTGCTTAAATCACTTGTGGTTGTGCTCAGGTTATTTATAAGTACTTCAGCATCTGTACAATTTAAAACTCCCAAGTCCCTGTGTTTCCAGTCACATCTGTCCTTGTTCCTTTTGGAGAAGTGGGGGTTTGCTCATGTCACTAAGCTAATTGTCTTGCATGGGAAGCGCTTAAGAATGGTGACCACATTGATGTAAGTGTAGAAATATTAGTCTGCATTACTAGTTCTATTTGTTTAAGAAATGAAGGTGGATTAAACAACATTTGTTGCTGATCTGCATTTTTGATCACATGGTCTAATTTCAAAAATTTGTGGAGATTGAATTTTCTCATCCTCTTTGACTGGGGCATATGTAGTTGTCTTGGTTTCAATAATATCTACTTCGAGTTTAAATGTTAGTCCCACATTATGGTGGTCCCAAAGGCATATAACAAAAACAGGTTTAACCAGGGTAACATTATACCAGCAATCCCTCCTTTTGGTGGCGCAAAATTTCGAGTCTTTTGCACTTAATTCTGTTGTACTATGGAACATCGAAATCTGAGTGGCTTTCCCATGTGTAGATCCATTGATCATTCTGCAGCCTATCTGAATTTTTTCTTTGGTTTGTCTTTCAACAGAGGAACCCAACTATACCTATCCCAACCCTACCCATGTTCTTCAGCTCCATGCATAACCAGAGTAGTGAAATTCTACACTAAAATTGTATACTTAAGTTCATGCTTAATGTGAAAGGTGATACTCAAAAAATGGTTATACTGTCAATGAGGATTCTTTTTAAAGTGCACTTTCCACATGACTGCAGTGGGAAGCTATTGCAAACATATGAGACACTTCCTCTAAAATCAAGGGGTCCTGGGAAGGTTACCTGGACGGAGTTAGTGTTGTCATTTAACACTAATGTCTGCGTCTTTTCATCCATCCATCAAATGTAAAATACCCTTGTGCTGATTAAAGATTAAATTATGATCACAGGAGGTGGTGATTAGTAGCATATGCAACAAATGATTTGGTTACACCTTGAATAAATAGAAAAAATTAAAATATTTCTTCTCCTTTGAAGACAACTGCTTTTTATCTGAGAGCTACTTGTGAAATACTATCAGTGTTATCCTGGACAACAGCAAGAAGATACTTTATGGGTTGAAGTTGTAGGTATGGGATTTGGAAAACAGTCTGCTTTTGTATCTTTTATAGCACACTTCTATTCCCCAGGCTGGCTGTATGGCAGTGAATATTGATATGAAGGTCAGTGAACGAACAGGACTTAAAGCTGTCCATGTGTCAAATGACTATCCATGCTCTCAAAGCCAAAAATAGCACAGTGCACTCTAATGTATTGATGGCCAATACATGCTCCCTATACAAAGAATATTAATAAAATCTTTAGAATTCTAATCTTTATGCTTTTTGTTTCTGAAAAAAATCAACAGCTAGTGAAAAGCTGTAGAGTCTGATTCTGCAGGCCTTTATGGACATCATTTTATGAAGCTGAATGTTGAATTCAACTGTTTAAAGCAGTACCTTCAGGGAGGGGGGATGTGCTTGATGTAGAAGGGAGATTGATGCCTTTAGTGGCATCATTCAGGCAGTCACACAGTGATTGCTAAGGATGGAATGATTCTCTTGAAAAGCCCTAGCCACTGCTCTGTGCAGTGCACACTTGGCAAGTGCAGTCCCACAGAGACAAACTAAGTATATTCTTAACCTGGGTCTCTGGCAGGGCCGTGTCTGTGGGCAAACAGGGGTTTTGCAGCCTGGGCTCAGCCCAGGTACCTGAGCTGTCCCCCAGCCCAGCAAAGCCAGGTGTGCCCTGCTGCAGCACCGCTGCAGGCTGCTGTGGGAGGGCCCCATCGCCTGCCAGGGCGGGGTGCAGTGGAAAGGAGCTTCCAGTGCTACCTGGCTAGAACTTTCACATGTAAAAACAGGTCCAGACAAGAAGTCAGGAGGTCTAGTTTTGACAAACTCTGTTTCATGGGTTTGCTAAATGTAGAGCAGGTGCAATCTCCTCTTCTGCTATAAGGTGAATCTTGCGGAGCAGGAAATCCTGGCAAGTGTTCTGTTCCATGTCCTGCTCTGTCAGATGGTGTCCAGTTTGTGTTTGCACCATCATTGATGAGGCTGTTGTGCCTTCTGTTGCAGGGAGTTTGTTTTATTCAGTTCAAGCCTTAACACTTAGCTTTCATTATTTAAATATGAATTGCCACCAAATTCAGCACATAAAGAACAAATACAGTAGGTTTGCTTGAAAAATCAAACCCCTGCAGGAAGACTGTTTCCAGGCTTTTCATGGACTGTTTCAAACAATGCAGACATTCAGAGAGGACATGATTTCAGGAAAGCGTTTCTGCTGATGATCTTTTCACCATGTTGGAGGACACAATGTTGGTTAATAGGCAGTTGTTATTAGCTGTAGCCCTCAAAACACCTTACAGAGATGGGAAGCCAAGGGACAGTGCAAGCTGTGAAAAGAGATTTAATTTCAGTACACGTTGGTTGGTTCAATGTCTTTGTCAGCTTGGTAATGTCACATATGCTGTTTGATGGCCTGAGACACACACATGCTCTGTTGAACTTCTCTGCAGGGAGGAGTTTCCTCTGGGGCAAGGAGGAGTCTCTGCCCTTGAGCACTTGGTGCTCCTAGGTTGGGTGGTGCTGGACAGAGCTGCTTGGGAATTTGAGACTGTGCAGCTTGTCACTGGTCTAGCAGGAGCTACAGTATGTGCTGTCCAGTGCACAGAGCGAGGCCTGAATTGAGATGATGGGATTCCTGACCCGTGTGAGACTGCAGCAGATGAAATGGCAGACATTACACATGGCAAGACTGGGAAGCTGCAATAAAAGAGAACTGTAGCACAAGACTTAATTTTAATAAACAAATATTAGCTGTTGTTTAAAGCCTTTGTGCATTCCAGGATGTACTTGTTCAGCCTGTTCCTCTCTAAGTGGTATGCTTAAATCTGCAAATCATTTCAAGCACAGTAACCTCTGCCTGGCATATAAGCCCCAAAAGTCCTGGTAAGTAGTGCATAAATAAGCCCAATAG